>CM060679.1:108657564-109257564 GCA_030686995.1 Artemisia argyi
AATCGATTTGCTCTCAACGATATAGATTGTGGGTTGTTTGTTTTCTTTTAATTTTCTCGAGAATTTCAATATAAATTACAGCTTCTTTTTATTTAGTTATTTATTGGTGTCTTATGCCACATGGTGTGCTCTGTTAGTTCAGTTTCTATTTAGCTGTCTATGCTATTGGCTGAGTATTTGTAAACGCTTATTTTTGCTGGCCTTATCATTGTTTCCCTACATATTTTTATTGCTCATCTTATATGCTATCATGTGATCAGCATATTTAGCTGCAAAATGCAAATCGGAAGTTTTAGCTCATTCTTATTTAACTTCTTGAAATCAGAATATGACTCTGAGGACAACCCGGATGACGACACCATGCTTTGAATGCACCATTTGGCTTTTTCCTCCACAAGTCAAGTTTCCTTTATGTACTCTAGCAGAAACCCCAAGAACTGCAGCTCATTGCATTGAATATGCTCACCTAATTAAATGGAATGAGGTAATAATGAAGTGCTAAGTTATTTCTTGTCTATTGTGCTCTGCTATATAATCATTATCGAACATACCATTGCAGGTGCATAGTGGAAAGCCCTTCGATCCTGATAACCCTGAACATATGCAGTAGGTTTACTCAAAGGTTAGCTGTTCTACTGTTTTCTTACTTTGGTTTGAAGTTATGTTGTCTTAGTCTCCACTCATGTTCAACTTCAATTGGCAGGCTGCCAAGAGAGCAGAACTATTTGGCATTCAAGGAGTCACATATTTGTTGAGACAGGAAGATTAACTTTTAGAGTAGAATCACTATTTTCTGTATTCACTGGTTTGAGAGTGATGATGACGTGGAGGTGGTTGTTGTGTTTCCGTTAGTGGTGGTTTGCATTTTACGGTTAGTGAATGTGGTTGATGGGGATTGCTCATCTTATATGTCATAAAGCCCGGTTATCAAATTATCAACCGGGTACAAATATTTTACATTATTTGGGTGGTGTTTGCTTTCACCCCTTTTATCTTTTTTTAACATTATCCTTTATCTCATGAATCTCAAACACGCACTTTTTAACGTACCACTGATGCACCGCCGTTCTACCGCCGCTCCTCCATTATCACCGCTGCTACTCATGGTGAGCCACCTCCCTTCCTCCTGTTCTGTAGGTGTGTATGTCAAATCTTTGAACAATTTTGTGTTTATTTAGTATATTTCTAAAATTAAATTTAGGGTTTTTGTTTGTTGCAGCTTTCTTTTTCACCCAAAATAGGAGCTGTAGCAAATTGCGAAGACGAGGGTAATGAATGCAACTCTATTCTTATTTCAAACCCAGTAATTGTTTCTTTTTCTATCACTTATATAGTTATATTTTATGAACTATTAGGGCTTTTTTAATTGTTGAATAATTTTAATCTTTACGTATGTAAGTGAGTGTGTGTAATCATACCATGCCCTAGTTGTCGATTTCTTAAACAATCTTAGGAAACGGTTAGTCCTTTTCTTATTTACTTACTACACCTTCACCAGTTTTATTAATTTTGCTATTACTTGATGATGATGCAGTAAAATTGAGGGGTCAACAGCTGCTGCTAAGTTGACCGCAGAGCTTCTCTGTATGGTTATATCACAGCAGAGACTTCAAAGCACCAATCAAGTTGCGGCGCTTATTCACGCCATTAAGTCTATTGGCAAACAACTTACTGCTGCTAACCCTGTTGGTTAGTTACTTACTCTCTTCTATATCAGTCATTTAAAACAAACAAATTAATACTGTAATAATTGAGTATTGTTGTATATAGACATGATTTTATACTATGTGTCGTTAACTGTATTCCACTATTCTCATTTCCCAAATTGATGACCAACAATTCACGGGATACTAAATTGGGAATACATGGCGATACAAATTTAAAGTAGGTAGTAGACTATCAGAGAAAGAGCAATATATTAGAAGCACAATCACAGTAAAGACTTGGGGAAAGGTAGCAGAAATATAAATACAATACACACGTCATGATACTAAATGATCACAGAGTGTAAGCTAATTCTTATAAATTTGAAGTCTCGATTTCACAATATTTGTGCTAGCGTGAATTACTTAGTGTGGAATAAAATACTGTCACATGCTTATATGTAATTAGTGCCATATCATTTTTAAATTATGTATGATATTCATTGCAGAACTTGCTGTTGGTAATATTGTATAACGTTTACTGCATATCATTAGGGAGGAAGATATTACACAATATTGTTAGATATTTCACTTGCTCTAATCCATATTTTATATATATGCAGCCTCTATCGGCTAGAACGAAAGCTCAAGAATAAAATGAGTCACGGTTTATATGATGATACTGGGTTTCTTTTAATTTGATTTAATGGCTGAATTCTACCCAAAAATGTTTATATGTATTTTTTTTTTTAATTTTTTTTTTTTCTTCACATAGAGCCATGTTCAGTAATACAAAACCGGGCTCTATAACAGGGAATAGACCCCGTTTTCCAAACCGGGCTCTATTTGGTTCTCAAATAGAGTCCCTCCCCCGTTGAGCCCTCAGCTGATTTGAGCTTATCAAGCTCAAATGGAGATGAAGTTAATAAGCTTAAATCAACAACAGGAATAACAGCACTTGTAACATCAGACTTGGTAACATTAGCACCGTGTTCTTCGTCTTGTTTACGTATATATCTTTCTGGCAGCTGCTCACAGTCTGCTGCTATTTCTTGAACTTGCTTATTATTCATTGTTATTAAAACTTTATTGCCTTGATAGAGCAAACTAGATAGCGATTTGAATTTGTTTATTAAAGAGCATGTTATGACAGGGTTTTGGTTATCTATACAAAAGTCCACGTGATGTGGGACGTCAAGTTTGAATCACCTGCCTTAAAATATTCAACATTGTAATAGGAAACGTATCAAAAGTTGGGTCACTTTATCCTATTAATGTTTTCTGTAAATGGTTTAACATAAGGGAAAATAACAAAAAAGATTATTTTAAAAATTTTAGCTACCAGTTTTAATTGAAGGTGTCTCTTTTAGAAAGAATGATGCAAGTTTGATGAACTTCAGTTACCGTTTAGGCGGTTAAGAGCAACAGAAAGATAGTACAGTCACAAAGAAATTAACATGCTAATAGAAAAATAATCATGTTGTTTATTAGGTTGGGAACAATATTGATCGAACTGATTTAAATATACCGGGCCGGGAATCACTCAAACCCCATAAGAGTGCAGAACTCGTTAAGTTTAGAACCACACTAACCTTACCAGTCACGTCACTTCTCTTTAGTACAGTGATGCGCGGTTCTTGAGGCTAGCATTTTTAGGCTGGGATAACCTTGGTGAGCAGAGTATTCATTTGTCTAAGCAAGCACCTGAAGGCGACTGATAATATATTGAATCTAATGGCTGCGTATGCTGAACTTTTATATGTAAGTATTGTTGGGATTTAATAATACTAGGTAACCAATTTAGCTACGAGTGCGCAGCGGAATGGATCTAGTTATGACAAATAGATTAACATAATACGAATAATAAAAGCGTACCTTATATCGATTATTCTTAAATATAAAGTATCTAAAATAGATACCTCTATGGTTGCTCACACAACACGTCGAACAAGCACGCCAAGTATGCTAGCCTTGACTTCACGATAAACAACGGAACACTGTGTTCTTGTTTTTAGATCTAGGTGTCACACGATAGAATCCCCTAGTAATTGAATCCGATCACAAAAACATAAAGGCAAAGGAAACAGGTTGCTTGATCTTTAGTTTGTATGTATTCGCATGATGTTACATTCCATGTATGTACATGATGTATACATGCATGCATGTGGAATACATGTATGCTAGTGATTATGGTTTCTGTGACTTTTCCGTATGATTAGATAGAGTAAAGATATGTATCGATTGTGTGTTTTTGGCTGCTTAACCAAAGAACACCTCAAGGGTGTTTATATTAGTTAACAAAACTTGTCCAACAAGTTCTTGTATTTAACTCCAACACTTTTCGAAAACCGACACTTTAACCCTTCTCCTTTTATTTAACGTGTATTAATTAGTCTATAGCGTCTAACGGTTAAACTGACAATTCATTAAATATATTTCGTGAAACATATTATATATCTAATACATATAAACGAGTTACATATATTAAATACATAATAAACGTACTCTTCGTGTCTTAACGTGTGTGCCCCAATAGGCTCACGTATTTCTAATCGTATAACATGCGTATTCAACTACCATATTCCAACAGCTCCCACTTGGGAGTTGGAGCAGCGGACTTACATTTATACCAACAATAGCAACGTCTAGCAACACACTTATTGTCATAAATGAGAAATACTTGAGATAAAGTTTCAAGAACAATCTCAGCTTTTATGGTTATGTATTACTTGCCATTATCATCCCTTTGTTACAGATACCGTTAAACCATGTATATGGATCCTAACTCATTCCATATATTTAACCATTTAGATTCTCGTTATAGAAGTTAATTCAGATATACCAAATGTAATTAAGAATCATCTTAAAATTACCCTTTGGGTGCGGCCACACAATTATCTAATTAATTCTGGAGAGGCGCCATGTTATCATTCTGCACATATCAAGTGGAGGAACAAATCCTTTATTGACTACAAGTGTTGTGGATGCTGCTTCACATTCACTCCGAAAAATAGCTTTTATGACTACCTTTTTTTCAGGACAGCGTTTGGCTATAATCACAAAGTGATATCCACACATGCAGAACTTGTTTGTATCTCAAGTCTAAGGATGACTTGTTAAACCATTTTCAACATCTTACTCATGACAAGGATCCAAAAGTAAATGTTCGAAAGTTGGGGTATCCAATATGCATCCCTTGTGAATACATATGAGTTTGGCAGGAACAATCCACATTCTCATAGAATATAACCAACACTCATATTTGCCTTACATAACAATATTCCCATATTGTTAACCGACAATGGACAAATTTAGAATGATAAGTCATTCAAGGATTAAACATGCAAATATAGGATAACAATTATTATATAAATGACTAACAAATACCAAGTATCTTTATTCATCATAAAATAAAAATTGTCTTTCAAGCCCAATTATCAAAATACTAAAAACAGATATGCATGAGACTAATTAGTAAGTTGTAGTCTAATGTTTCCAACATTCTCAACTTTTCTTTACAAGAAAACTAAATGGTCATCTGAGTAAACTTTCCGAATACTAGTTTCAAATTTCACATATAGTGAGGGATTTAAAATATATGATGAGTGTCTTATCTCATATCCCCATACTATTGCAAGTCATAGTATGGAGATGTCGCCCTACCTTGCATAAGGTATTTGAAGTCAACGACATACTGACAGTCATCATTACAGTTTCTTAAAATGTAAAGTATCCTCATTTCTTAATGCGTAATGCAACACTGCTCTTCGTTGAGCATATCTAATTAGCAGATTTATCACAAATGATAAAATTCTACATAAACTATTATTAATTATCCTCTAGCATCATTGTACATATACAACACTATGCTTTATAATTCGTAAACATTTGTATTAACAATAATCTAAACACTCACAATTAGATATTGTTGTTATCAGCTCATCTTGCTGTTGTGCAAAGTAACAACTAGTTACTTACACAATATAATACATTATTCCAAGTGAAATATACCATTTAAGACTTGCTTCAAGGATATATTGCATTTGTGTTGGACTTAATTTCCACATATTTTTATTCCAAATAAACATTTATTCCAAGGTTGTTCTATTCCCTAAATCTCAAGTGAAGTTTCATTCCAAGCATAAGGATTAATATCTAGCTTAAATGGAACGTCATCTTCAATATGTTATACAACATATAAATTTCAAGGAAAAACATAGTGCTCCCACTTAATGTCAGATGTACTCGGGAGTTATCTTAATTCAATCAAAATCATATTGTAATTAAATTCAAGATCTCAGCTCCTAGATGCATGATCCAATCCAAGCTTGGATTGCTTAAACTTGTATACTATATAAAGATTATATACAACCCTTTTGATTACACACCGTCCTCGCTAAAGGTAATCATAAAGGAAAGAGTTATAAAACTTAATTGTCATATTCCTCCTTCAAGGAAATATGTGTGACAATTAATTATCTTTATTTAATTAATGCATGTATATAAGAAAATTTAATCACAGTCAATTGCTTGAGTATGATTAAAAACTTCTTATTACAAGCCATGAATTAATATGTATACAATTTTGTCCTTTTGAGCCTCTCTTCAAAAGAAACTCATCCTAACCTCTTAGGTTTATTAATTTAGGCGAAATATCAATCAAACTCAAATGATTGATTTCCCTTTAAGGACTGCATCTTATCATTCATAATTCTAAGACATTTATGAGATTCAAGATATGATGATGTATCTTAGTAGTTAGCAAATTTACTATAATCTTCTAACTTATATACCTCAGCATAGATATTAGAATATCACTCAAGTGATGAGGCATCCTCGCGGATTTATGAATGAGAGTAACATTATACTTCGGTTGACATTTACATGTTTAACCTTAGTATGACATCAACAAGTGGATTTAGAAGGTTATGTATTTTGTTCTTGAATATCTTCAAGATTTGTAGATGCTCCCACTTACTTATGTAAGTAGAGACAGTTCTCTAAATACTAAGTATTTAAGCAACAATGAATTGTTCTTAATTGGGAAACACAAAACACATTTTAAGTTCTCTATCTTGTTAATAATATGCTTCATAAGATTTTAACAAATTTCAGAACTTTAATCAAGACATAATGGAATTTCTTCCAAAAACCCTAATTTAGGATTTGTAGCAAAACTCTAATTCTTATATCACCCTTTAACCGAAAACCTTAGCAAAGGTTTGTGTTTCGTCGAGCTAGGAGGAACACCAAAACTACAATCTTCAAGCTAGGAAGTGTAGAAGAATCTGAAACCCAAAAGGGTTTAGGATTCGATTGGTTTGAGTGGAACAACCGAAAATCCCTAAAAGTTTAGAGGTTTCAGTCGTGGATTGTCTTGAATACCTTCTAGGTTTTAACTATATTGAGTGTACCCATGACACATGCAATTTTCTAACCTTGATAGATTTTGGAGGTAGAGCAATTAAAGCTATCATGAATCAAAAAATATAAATATACTTTGTTTCAACACATTAGACATACCATAATAATGTGGTATTCTATGAGTATTGGAATTGTGAGACTATATCAGAATTCCATAGATAACTTAATTCTCTTTGGACCAAATACTTCTCAATTTGGTCGAGCCAAATTGCATATTAAGTATTTTTGTACCAAGTGCATGCTACAATGTATATCTCTTGAATAATACAAGAACCTTATGTTCACGTGTTCACAAGAAGACAGAACTGTTCAAGAATTATTTGTTCATGTGTTTACAAGAAAGTAGAACATATCAATTATACATTATAAGTCTTTGAATAAGTCAATGACCTCTTGTTTTATGTGTTAGCAAGAAGACATAACAAGTTTACTACATACTTTATGTTATAAGTCTTTGACTAATTCAAGGACTTTATAATTATGTCTTAACAAGCAAACATAATTATCCTAACTAAAGTAATCATGAACGCAAACTCTTGAGTTCAATAGTAATTTCAAGTTAATTTTATACTTCAAAATTATGATTATTATAATTTAACCATAATTATATTGACTAAACATGCAGTCAAAATGTTGAAGTAGCTTTACACAATATCATGACATTAGAATGTAGTAGGGCAACAAACATCTTGTATGTTTAAGTCCTAGTAGAATTATAAGCTTTCTTACCTTGCGGTCAAGAGAAACCAATAATATGTTGTTCCTTGCACGCATTTTGAGATTTCTCCCACTTGTGTAAGGCACAACATCATATTATAAAGACAAACAACGCAACATGTGCTTGATTGTGTAAACAATATGATAATGTCATCGATATTACAAGTAGATTTGGAACCATAATGTTAAATAAGAAATTGTGGATTATTATTCTATAGATAACATTTTCAGAAAGTGACATCAGAAAGGCAACATGTTATTTTATAAAATAAAATGCAACTTTCCTTTAAAACAATGGTCGTTCATATTCCGAAAGTATGAATTATTTCAAAACAAGTTCGAAATAATATGGGTGACTAACAAGGAAACAAAATTTCGTAGCTCCCACTAAAATTTGCAACATTACATGAATGTCATATCAGTAATAAAACCGCAATGCTCCCACTGGATTTGTCAACATTATAAATGTTACATTTCCGGTAAAAAGCATATAGAAATTTAATATACTTTCCTTTTCTCTTCGAATGCCTACAAGTAACAATGTACTTAGGTATTGAACAGCGTATATGAAGTCCTACTTATGTAGATGAGGGACTAGCCATTCATGCTTTCATTTAACTTGAATATTTAGCATGCAGTTCCTCTTTTTTTTTTTTTTTTTTTTTTTTTTTTTTTTTTTTTTTTTTTTGTCTAAATAGCCCCAAGGGTATTTAGCACTATAAGGAATAGTGGAAATCAAAGAAAAAATCTAGCTAATGCGCTAGTAATTTCTTTACTTTTTGTAGTTTAAACTCATACATCATGACAAGTGCAAAGTGCCATTTATTTTGGTAGCTCTAGACAAAATATTTTCTAGTTACACAAAATATATTATCTTTCAATTATTTCAGGACCAATAAAGGGTAATGAAAGATTATAAATGAGTTTAACAGTTGTAGTCCTATCTTAGTTTGTCAACTAAGGAGAAAAGATAGGAATATGTCTCACTCTTCTAGCTAGGAAAAGAGACTTTGTTTGTCTATTTAATAAAACAAACTTTTGTTTACAAGTTATGTTGCAATAACACAATTATATTAGAACATAGAAAGTTCGATTTTAGTATTTTCGATAATTAATTTCTTAAAAAAATTAACTACCCAATTAATTACTAATAAGACTAAGATCCAACTTACCTCCCACTTGTTACCGGAGGTCTGACCAGCGTGTAAACAAGTAGGGCAAGAGGTAAGCGACGAGCGTTAATTACATAAAATGCAACTCTTAGAATTATGAGACTGTTCAAGACATTAGTAGACAAGTAATAATGTCATGAGCATGTTTAGTCTCATCTTATGCCTCGGGTCCAAGGTCTGACCAAGCATACTCGAAATAAGTCGACCAAGCAAGAACGTGCAACGATCACCAAAGGTCTGACCAATGAGTAAAAGTCGCCATGGATTGGAATGGCCCTAAGGTCTGACCAAAGAGGTCAATCCAAATGCACGTGTTCTTGGTTGGCTGGCATAGACTTAAAATTTACACATAGGGGTATACACATAAAGTGTTAAAATGGCGTGTACAAAGAAGCATGCAAACAATTTTGTAGCACCAATTAAAAAAAAACTTTAGTAATGACACTGTAGTGATCATTGCGTCCAGTTTTTAAATTTATGAAAAACTTATTTCAATGGTTTTATGTCCTTTTGGTTTCATAAAACAATTTTCCACAAAATACATAGCATGTCACAATGAATATGTATGTTAGGCGTGTAGAATTAAAGACCATTTTAATGTCATCTTACATAATAATTATTAGTCCGTATCATTATGTTTTAGGCGTGTAAACATGTAAACAACCTAAACACATAAGCAAGTAAGGCACATAATAATTATAAATACATTAAAAGATAGCTAGTAACAAGTAAAAATCCGAGAAATCTAAGGAGTCTTCCCCAATTTTGAGAACCATAAGACCCTCACTAGGTTTTCATCAAGTGCCTAGATCGCCACATGCATCAAAAAATGATTGCGTAGGCCTTATAGCCGGAATTAAGGAAACAAACCTAAAACTTAAAAGATCTATTTTTCAAAATTAAAAGATTTAGTTACTATAAATAAAAGATTTAATTCCAAAAATTAGAAGATTTAGTTTCCAAAAATAAATCTGTAGATCTTTTAAACTAATAGAAAGGTTCGCTATCCTAAATAAATAAATTAAAAGAAGAAACAATATATTAACTAGTAATTTTTCTCTTTTAATACTATATTAACTTTTTAATATTATGTGCAAGATCTAGCATAATATTTTCCTTATTTTATTTATGGTAAAGATTTGCATATCTTTACCATATTAACAATTTAAACATAAAAATAAAGAAATAATTATAATAATCGTGTATCTAGGCGTAAAATTTATTTTAATAGTGTAACCTTATATGCCAAAACAATATGACTCGTGATGCCACTGTTGGGATTTAATAATACTAGGTAACCAATTTAGCTACGAGTGCGCAGCGGAATGGATCTAGTTATGACAAATTGATTAACATAATACGAATAATAAAAGCGTACCTTATATCGATTATTCTTAAATATAAAGTTTCTAAAATAGATACCTCTATGGTTGCTCACACAACACGTCGAACAAACACGTCGAACAAGCACGCCAAGTATGCTAGCCTTGACTTCACGATAAACAACGGAACACTGTGTTCTTGTTTTTAGATCTAGGTGTCACACGATAGAATCCCCTAGTAATTGAATCCGATCACAAAAACATAAAGGCAAAGGAAACAGGTTGCTTGATCTTTAGTTTGTATGTATTCGCATGATGTTACATTCCATGTATGTACATGATGTATACATGCATGCATGTGGAATACATGTATGCTAGTGATTATGGTTTCTGTGACTTTTCCGTATGATTAGATAGAGTAAAGATATGTATCGATTGTGTGTTTTTGGCTGCTTAACCAAAGAACACCTCAAGGGTGTTTATATTAGTTAACAAAACTTGTCCAACAAGTTCTTGTATTTAACTCCAACACTTTTCGAAAACCGACACTTTAACCCTTCTCCTTTTATTTAACGTGTATTATTTAGTCTATAGTGTCTAACGGTTAAACTAACAATTCATTAAATATATTTCGTGAAACATATTATATATCTAATACATATAAACGAGTTACATATATTAAATACATAATAAACGTACTCTTCGTGTCTTAACGTGTGTGCCCCCAATAGGCTCACGTATTTCTAATCGTATAACATGCGTATCCAACTACCATATTCCAACAAGTATGATTCTATAAATTAAAACTCGGAACAGCAAGAAATTCAAAAAAAAGTCCAAACTAAGCTAAGTACTTGTTTATACTGAAACTATAATTTATGTAACCAACCATACTACAGTAGCATATAACAACAGTTTGTATTCTTATTTTGGTTACACCTTCATACTGAAAAAAAAAGATGCATAATGGTATAAAAGTTACAACTTAAAGACCATCTTCTGTACATAGTCAAATCTTACAAGCATGGATCGCTCTCCTACCTTGCTGGTAATTCTTGTACATGAAGTCAAGAGTAAATGTGATGTTCTTGTATAACCTTGGTGTTTCATCTGTGATGAGTCCATCCACAGGTCCAATGTTCTTTTCGGTTTGAGGCAAGCAAAACATAGCGAGAGTCATCCTTTCATTTTTCGAGTTTACAAACACTCTATGCAACGGGCTCTTGAATATACCATTACTCATTATCTGCACATTATTGTACCAATCCAACAATCAAATATTTCTTGAGCCAACCAAATGTAAGCTGTGTTATCTAACATTGCATTTTTTATTTTTCTCTATGAAGTTTATTTAACTACCTAGATTTTTCAAATAACTTAAGAAATCAAATTATTATTTCTAATACAAAAATATAATGTCTGGTTTCAGAAGTCAATTAAAGTGTGTAGTAAACTTCAACGACTCAAGATCCAGGCTGAATTGATAACCAAACAAGTTTATACTTAACAGTATGCTTGATTGATTTGATATCAATCACATTACCAGGAAAACAAAAACGAATACCTCCATCTGATCACCAATGTTAATGGTTAGAGCATCAGAAACTACAGGAACTCCAACCCACTCATCATCTTTCAAAAGTTGAAGGCCTTCAACATCTTTGTCTTGCAACAAAAACGTGATCGCTGAACCATCGCCATGTGGTTTGAGTCCTAACACCTTTTCGGGCAATGGGCAAGGAGGGTAATAGTTAAATCTTGCATTTATCTTTGAAGTCTTCCCATATTGGTTCATGAAACAATCTTCCTCCAAGTTGAGTGATCTAGCAAGTGCTTTTAGGACAACTACGTTAAGCGACTCTATTTTGAAGCTATATTCATTAAGAACTTTCCTGAGACATGACAATTGTATAATTGGTTAGGCCTCGGGTTGCTGAACTTTCATGGGTTTTTCCGTTTGTGTATCACTGCTCCTACTCACCCAATGCAGCAACTTGAAATGTTTTCACTAATTTCCCATGAACTTATGTGTTCATGTATAAACATATACATCATTTAATAAAAGCATAATAACATAATGTTGAGTCAACTTATTGTTTAACCACAACAATATATTCCTTATGTTTGCTTCCGTCTATACACTACTACAGATTTTGAAGTAGAGCCACCTTAATAGAGCCTGGTTTTAGGAAAAAAACGGGCTTTAAAGTGGTTCCGTGTTCTAAAAAAGGGTTTGCAGCCGCGTTTTCTTTTACAAAACCAGGCTCTATTCCTTTATTTCAAGAGTCCTCAACGTCTCATAAACAACAAGATATGCCCACCAACGGCCACAAACCTTCCCTTTTTCCCTCTTTTTCTCGAAACCTCCAACATAGTGTATGTATATGTGTGTGGGTGAGTTACCTGAAGTGAGTAGGATTTTGAGGCCAAAATTGAAGCCTTCGTTGGTGTTGCGGAAGAACAGTGAGATAAAGCCTATCAGTCCAATCAAGAGTTTGATTATCGGTGAATACCGTTTCATTTCCATACCCTTGAACATCATTTTCTTCTCTCAGGTATTTCTTCTTCTCATCAGCTGGTAATCTGAAGAAGAGTTTGCTGATTTCACGAACTTCCTCCAAAAACGAACTTTCGATTCCATGGTTAATTGCCTGAAATAATGCAATTACACTTTACCAAAATCTATATCACAACAAGAAATCTAGAAAAGGTACAAGAGTTTGTGCTGCTTATCAAGTTTCTTTCAGAAGTAAACAGAATTACATTTTTATTCTAAGTACTACAATACCACATTTGTATATAATACACTACTAGTAAATGAACCTAGGAATACATATAAAAAAACAAACTCAAAAAACCTGAAAGCAGCCCAAAGTGGTAGCAGCTGATTTAAGCTTATCGAGCTCCGACTGAGATGAATTTAATAGACTAAAATCAATAACAGGAATGGCTGCTGCAGTAATCACGTGGGCAGCGTTGCGAACATTGTTAGCACCATATTCTTCATCTTGTTTACGGATATATCTTTCTGGAGGCTGATCACAGTTTTCCGCTATTTCTTGTGTTTGTTTCATCATTGCTTAACCAGAAATCTGATTGAAATAATTATAAGAATTGAAGCTAAGGATTAATGGTTGTTTGTGTGTGACAATTACTAGAGAAAAGAAAATATCCTTTTATGGACCACGTGACACCACATAAAATGAGTGGCATTTAACAAGAGATTACAGTTATAAATTAACGGTTACTAATAAACTAATTTTCCAGCCCACTTTTTTTTTTTTTTTTTTTTTTTTTATACATGATGAACAATTGTTGTTTTATAGTGATTATTGCAGCTCTATGATTCAGAATAAGACCCTTTGCTAAAAGCCTAAAACTAAATTAGAGAGTTGTTTAACATTACATTCACCATTGACACCCAAGGTATTATTTACAGCAACTCGTTACGCAAACAATTGTCATGACTCAAACAAGCAAGACTTTGGGCTATAACGAATATCAGTTATTTATACACGCCATTAATAAACACAGACGACAAAACTTCTCTTCATCTTAAACAAGCAAAAACAAGCACAAAATTCTGTTTCCTCTTAAAGATCCATGACCAACTCGTCACAAGCATCCAAAATAAGATATGGGATGTGGGCAAATACTATAGAATAAGGAGCCACAACTATCGGCTCTGATGAACTTACGTTCAAAGGCTCCAATGGAGGCATGTAACCCTCGGAACTCACATTCAACTCTTTCCCGTTAAGCATCATCGTTTGACTATGCAAGTTTCCATCTTTTGCTGTCAGATGGTATTCTTCTCGTGTTTCTGCTTCAGCCATTTTTGTATCTTGTGTCACCATTTGAATTTGTGCAGGAGATTTGAGTAGCGTATTAAGAGACAAATTTACATTAATAGTGGTGGTGTTCTCTAGATTGATGATTAGGAGCGTTAATCCATCCTAAAAGACAATATCGATACAGGTGTAAGATAATGAAGCTAATAAATTGCAAGTTACGAAATGTTGAAGCACAACTATTCACGTGGTATAACAATTTACCAACATTTAAAGGCATTAGTAGACAAATGAACCTTCACTTAATTGAAGTATTCAAAACTCTCTTTTGTGTATTGTTTTATGTTAAGTATGCCATCGCAAATAATTGACTTTATAGAACTTACTGATTCTTTGGCACAATGTGCATAAGATCGCATTTTCTTCGTCCCGGTAAAGTTTGTGGAGAGAACTGTATTTCCCATTAGTCGATGCCAAAGAAGAGCGCTAGTTTGAAGAGAGATAAAATAACAAACGTAAGTTTTGACTTACTGAGAAGAATTAGTACATCATTTTTTATAGCAAAAGCGCATCGAATCTTATTCTGAAAGTCATAAGTTTGACCATAAAAGTCAAAGTGTACCTGTAATAATCTGGATTCGGCACAAAAGTAGTCGTGTTGAGTAAGAATTAGTATATCATTTTTTATAGCAAAAGCGCGTCGAATATTTTATTCTGAAAGTTGTAAGTTTGACCATAAAAGTCAAAGTGTTCCTGTAATAATCAGGATTCGGCACAAAAGTAGTCGTGTTGAGTAAGCCGTAATTTCCTCCTATTAGTGTTTGTCTGCAGTATGTCTTCGTGTCGAAAACAGCTGACATTCCTAGCTTATCCAAATACCTGTTGAGTGTACATTTATTCACAGGGTACACATCATAACAGCAACCGCAAACAAATCAACCCGGAGGAATATAATATGATAATTTCTCAGGAAACCTTTTTCCATATTTTTTCGCATACACAGTTTTACTTATATAGATGCAAAATTCTATAAGAGCTTTACTTACCAAAAACTAAACACAAATGCATTAGTTACAAGATCATGACCACTATTGTAGGCTCCACCAGCCTCACCAACCCATGCAGATGCGGACGTTCCAGAAGCCTCGAGAATGTCCTCAAGTTGCTTAAATGTATCGGCCTCGCCATCAAGATAGGATGGGTCTAGAATCTTTTCTACTAAATCCTTATCCACTCCTGGTCAAAACAACAATGAGAGCATTCCAAACTTTACAAGCTTTCGTGTAATTTAAACCTTTTATTTCAATCTGCTTACAGAAGATACCTGCCCCAAGATTGTATATATGATGAGTAACCACATCAAGAATTTCGGTTGTTCCGTTTATGAACTCCTCAAACCAGTTAGCATCAAAGAAGCCTCCTGGTGAGATAATCAGTGGTTTTGGGTCGATACCATCATAAATTTCTTCTACTATGTTTTTTAGGGTTGTGGTATCGATGACATATTGAGATGCTGTTACTCTTGCTCCAACTCCACTTCCACTTAACTCGTTTCCTGCAAAAATAATATCATTTTTTGGGTGTGATTATGTATGAATTTAGCGTAAAGAGTGTATGGGATTCCTTATTTTTATCTGCGTATTTGCATGAAAAAATAAGTAGGTGCCAACCTGCTTAATTTTAAGTGTTTATTTACTCTAAGAAATTGCGTATTTGATTATGAAAAACGCAGATGACAGCTTAAATACGCAATCCCAAACACCCTTAAATAAGGCATAATAGTGGAAATAAGTGACTGAATGGATGATTACCGAGTTCCCAAGCATACATTGTGTAATTCTTTTTAACTGTATAACGCATAAAAGATTCAGCATTGGTGGAGTCCCAAGCTCCATTTGTCGAACCATCACTTACCACTTCCCTTCTGCTAAGAGCGTTTAATCCAAATATGATTTCAGCCCTGGATATTGAATGCTGAATATGAGCCATTTTAGTTTTCAAACTATGAACTTAGTGTTGGAATTATAATATCATGACAATCATATAAAAATAAACCAAACACATCAAGTAAGCATAGCGGAAGCAATTATAACAAGACCATAACATGTAATTAATTAATCAAATATAAAAGTAAACATACTGTAGTGATTCTAGCCCGTACAAGAATCAAATGCAATCTTCAACTCAAGAAACCTAATTAGGGTTTATGTGAACAAATCCAAGAAACAAACAATAATGTGTTTGATTCACGATCTTGTACACACGTACTACTTCAAGTAAACGTTTATGCAAGTAAAACGAGCACAAACACTAGAGATCACAAAATATCGACTCCCTTAAACTTTAATGGGGTGTCGACCTTTTGCAATGAGAAAAGGAGAGGAGAGAAAACACACAAGATTAGGTTTTCAATTTGTGAGAAAAGAATGAAACCTTATGTGTTTATATAAGGTAGAAAACTTGGAACAAAAGCTTCACCAAGGGATGTGGGATTCACTTGGCCGTTCGTCCCTTACACCGTCAAAGGGTTTCCAGAACATTCTTGACATTCCAATTTTCATCTATAGTCCTTCTCCTTTCATTCGTCTAACGGTCGTTATCCTTTTCCGTTAAATATTAACGATCGTTACGTGTTTGCGTTCTAATAATTAATATAACATTTATATATAATTATTACTCATTTACTTTTCATACGTAAAGTGTGCAATCCCGTGATCTCGAGTTCGATCTTAACACACAACTATTATTTTAATATCTATAAAACCAACAGCTCCCACTTAGACATATAATAATAGTGTGATCACATCGGTTAGCGTCTTGCAACATGCCGATGCCTCTAGTACAACTCGAATAAGGCTCCTGGAAAACCTTTTAATGATTTCTCATTATTATTATCCCTTTGTTTCTAATACCACATTAATAAGGATATGGATCTAGGTCATTCCTTATTTAACCATTCTGTTTCTCGTTGTTAGTGATTGACAAGATTACCAAATCTTCTGAACCTTTCAGTGAAGACCTTGGGCGTGGCCACGCAAATACCTTGACAACCCTACGAGGGGCCCAGCAGTATTAAACTTCAAAAATTAATTTGAAGGAACAAATTCTATATTGACTACAAGCAAAACACACAAACTTTGTAACACTTCCGAAAACAAACCTTATGACTACCAGTTACGTATAGCGTTAAGTTGTTCCACAAAAATGTACTACATTCATGACCGTTATCTTGTATCTCAAGTCTAAGGATAACTTCTTATGATTTACTTAATGACAAGACCCATAAAGTAACATCATATAGTCGGGATAAGTCCTATATTCAGTATCATCGAATATCATCTGAAATGGCATGACTACGCATCAATATACTTTAAGTATATTATACAACCTTCAGATTTGTCTTAATTTAATAATATTCCCATATTATTAACTGACAACGGACAATTTTAGAATAACTCTTATTCATAGATTTAAACATGCAAAAATAGGACAACAATAATTAACAATAGAAATAAACATACCAACATACTTTATTTCATTAAAATAATAATTGTTTACAATATCCTTTATCCAAATACTAATCACAGTTATGCATGAAACTACTAGCTAATTTAAGTCCAATTCCATTAGCTAATTCATTAAGCTTTTCTTTCGCCAAAGCCTTAGTGAATGGATCAGCTAAGTTATCATCTATGTGAACTTTTAGCAGTTTTATTTCACCTTCGTTAACCTTTTCACGAACAAAGTGATACTTTCGTAGAAAATGTCCGGTGCCTCTCATGATTCCAGGTTCATTGGCAAATATGATTGCAACAGAATTGTCACAATACATATTAATAGGTAATTCAATTGAAGGCATAACACCAAGCCCTGAAATGAATTTCCTAATCCAAACAGCCTCCATAGCAGCTTCTGAAGCAGCAATGTATTCAGCTTCTGTCGCAGACATCGCAATTGTACTCTGCTTCTTGCTCTTCCAATCTACTGCTCCTCCATTGATAACAAAGACATAACCCGTCTGAGACTTCGAATCATCTTTATTACTTTGAAAGGACGCATCGCCGAAATCTGTAACACCAAGTTCTGCATCTGGTTCTCCATCATATACAAAAAACATATCTTTTGTATTTCTAAAATACTTAAGAATATGCTTAACAGCAATCCAATGTTTTTCACCTGGATTCTGTTGAAATTGACTGGTGATATTTTGAGCAAACGCCACATCTGGCCTTGTGCATTTTATTGCATACATAATAGATCCTACAGCCGAAGCATAAGGAACTTTACTCATGCGAGCCACCTCAGCAGGTGTTGAAGCACATAACTCATCACATAAGCCATGTTTTACTTCCATCGGCAAATATCCTTTCTTGGAATTTGGCATATTGAACCTTTTCAATTTTTTGTCAATGTAAGCACTTTGACTTAATCCAATTAAATGCCTTGATCTATCTCTATAGATTTTGATTCCCAGAATGTATGCAGCTTCTCCTAAATCTTTCATAGAAAAACACTTTCCAAGATATGCCTTAACCTTTTGCAAACTTAGAATGTCTTTTCCCATAATTAATATGTCATCAACATATAAAATTAGGAAAATTACATTATCACTCCCACTAACTTTGTGATACACACATGGCTCATCAAAGTTCTGAGTGAATCCAAACTTTTTGATCTCAGCATCAAATCTTTTGTTCCATTGTCGTGATGCTTGCTTCAATCCATAAATGGATCTTTGAAGTTTGCATACACGATTTGGAAACTTTGGATTTTCAAACCCTTCTGGTTGTGCCATATAGATGTCTTCATCTAGATGACCATTTAAGAAAGCGGTTTTCACATCCATTTGCCACATCTCATAATCATAGTACGCTGCTATAGCTATGAGAATCCTTATAGCTCTTATGTCTGCTACAAGAGAAAAAGTCTCCTCGTAATCAATTCCAAAAGTTTGAGTAAAACCTTTAGCAACCAGATGAGCCTTATAAGTGTGTGCATTTCCATCCATGTCAGTCTTAATCTTGTAGAGCCATTTACTCCCAACTTCCTTAGCACCAGGAGGAAGGTCTACTTCTGTCCAGACTTCATTATCATGCATGGATTTTGTTTCCCCATTCATAGCAGCTTTCCATTTTTCCTTTTCAGGACTATTAATGGCAGCTCTATAACTAGTAGGTTCATTAAGATCCCCTAGTATATTCTCCTCAACCTCTACATTAAGACATAGACGGTCAGGAGCTTTCACAGGTCTAGAAGATCTACGAATGGGAACTACTTCAACTTCCGGTGGAGGACCCAGACTTTCAGGTTCTACAAGAAGTGTGCTAGTGTTTTCTAAAGGTAATGCATTATCTTGATCATATTCTAGATCATATACTCTCCCACTGACTTCTTGAGATACAAGATCACTTTCAAGAAAGTCACCATACCTAGCAACAAACACTTTGTTCTCAGGTGGGTAGTAAAAGTAGTAACCCATTGTTTCCTTTGGGTATCCTACAAAAATGCACTTTATAGATCTTTTTTGGAGTTTATCTTGTGAGTCACGTTTAACATACGCCTCACAACCCCAGACCTTTAAATAAGACAAGTTCGGAACTTTTCCAGTCCACATCTCATATGGTGTCTTATCAACCTTCTTTGTGGGAACCATATTCAAAATACGAACAGCTGATTCAAGAGCATAATCCCAAAAAGACAAAGGAAGATTAGTAAGATTATACATTGATCGAGCCATGTCCAACAATGTACGATTCCTTCTCTCAGATACACCATTTTGTTGTGGAGTATATGGAGATGCGAGATTCTGGACAATTCCATTCTCAGTTAAGAAATCTTTAAAATTTTGACTAAGGTATTCACCACCTCGATCAGAACGAAGATCTTTAATCTTCTTTTCTAATTGCAACTCTACCTCTGCTTTGAAAACTTTAAATGTTTCAAACACCTCATGTTTATGTTTAAGTAAATAAACATAACCATAACGGCTGAAATCATCTGTAAAAGTTAAGAAGTAAACAACACCTCTCCTTGACACATGTCTAAGTGGTCCACACACATCAGTATGTATCAAACCAAGTAGATCTGAAGCTCTTTCCATATTGCTATGAAAAGGTTTCTTAGTCATCTTCCCAGAAATACAAGACTCACACTTATCAAATGACTCATCATTGATAGTTTTCAAAAGCCCATCTTGTTGCAGCTTTTGCATGCGAGTTTTGCCTATATGGGCAAGTCTACAGTGCCAAAGGTAAGAAGAATTCAAGTCATACTTCATTCTCTTACTAGTGTTGTACATTGAATTATTATTATTGTTGGACATACAATCAGAGCTGGCAAATTGGGTACCTGTTAGGGGAAAAAATGTACTATGTAATTTTTTTTTTTATTTTTTAAAATAGTTGTTTTTAGTATTCTAGGGTTCAATATTTAACTTTTTTGATACCTAAAACGTATAACTGTCATACTCAAATCACCAAAACCAAGTGTTAAACGAGTCGTTTTCATGTTTGAAACTTATGTTATTCGCACGATCCGAACCTATTAAGACCTGTTAAGACACGATTTGCCAGCTCTACATACAATCATTCATATCAATTTCAAACACACCATTCACAGCAACATCATTAAAATAAAATACACCATTTAAAGAAACAAAAATTTTATTACCATCAATAGTATGAGTAAAACCAAGATCCAACAAACATGAAAAGGAAACAACACCTCTAATAATAGAAGGTGCATAATGACAATTGTTTAAAATTAGTACTAAACCAGAAGGTAAAACTAAATTAAACACTCCTATGGCTTCAACTGCTGCTTGTGCTCCATTGCCCACATACAGAAATTGCTCCCCATAAGCTAGTCTCCTTTCCTCTCTAAACCCCTGTACTGTATTACATATGTTAATACCAAATCCAGTATCATATACCCAGGACTTTAATTTATGAGATAAAGTAAATAATTCAATGACAAATAAGTTACCTGACATGTGCCCAGTCTTCTTAACCTTATTATTTCGCAAGTCATCGAGATAAAGAGGACAATTCCTCTTCCAGTGACCCATCACCTTGCAGTAATGGCATCCTTGATCCTTCTTCGGATTATCCTTCTTAGGAGGGTTCTTCTTAGGTTGAGGAGGTTGATAAGCCATAACTTGCTTATTTTTATCAGTCTTAGCCTTAGCCTTACCCTTCTTCTTGTTCGCATTCGGCTTGTTAATTCTACCCCCTTGAATAGCTAGTACTTGGGGTGTAGGAGCCTTTTGTGGTAAACCTTTCTCATAATCAATGAGCAGTGCGTGCAATTCACTTACTATCTTCCCCACGCAATGCATATTGAAGTTCCTCACAAAACCACTAAATTCCTTATTAAGGGATCTATTGATTAAGTTCACAGCCATATCATTGTCATAGGGTTTACCAAGTACTTGTAGTTGATCCATGAAACTCTTCATTTTCAACACATGAGCACTCACAGGTTCACCATCACCCTTCTTACAACCATGTAGAGACTCCATCAAATCGTAAATCTCTACATTTGATGGTTTCTCATATAGTTTCTTTAGTTCATCAATCATGTCCATGGGGAAGTATTCTTCAAACTGTCTTTGAAAGCAGGTGACATCGTCCCTAACATCATTGCAGCCACATCAGTATGTTCCTTACAAACTATTTTCCAATCAGCCTTGGCAGCATCAGTAGCTTCAGGGCCAGTTGGTTCAGCAGGACAAGGCGTCTTCAAGATTTCAATTTGACCAGTCACTCGCAAGACAATCCTGAGTGAACGATACCAATCATTGAAATTCTCTGAGCCAGTCAATTTTTCTCATTCAAAGTAAGCCTTGAACGCAGAACGTAAGTTGGTGTTATTAGTTTGAGCCATTTCTACAGATAAAGAAAGTTCAAAACATTAGTATTTTTGATAATAAAATTTTTCAAGAAAATTAAAATACCCAAGAAAATCGTATCCATAGAATAATCTTGAAAACTAGGATCCTCCATAAACATAGTTTCATCACATCAGTTGATCTGCTAGTAATAAAAGTATAATATGATGTAACTTGTCGTACAATAATTGGCATAACATTTGTCCAATTCCTAGATTTATGGGATTTACAATCACAAAACATTTGTATTGTAAGCATGTTTAATCCTCATCTTAATGCCTTGAGTCCAAGATCTCACTTCCTACTCAATTTAAGTCGTCTAACTTAAAAATGGCAAACTCATAAATCCATCACATCAGTTGATCTGCTAGCAATGGATTTATGAAATTTACCTCTCCATTGCAATCTAGCCAAACTCTCACATGACGTAAACTACAACTTCAAGTGTTCTTAATTAGATGGCATTTGACTTAATTTTATAAGGGTATTAATTTTGACGTAATCAAAATAATGTATGAAGAAACATGCATACAACTTCATAACATTGGTTTTATAAAACATTTTTATTGCCAATTTGCTAAGAGTAAAATAGCAAAGTTTGATTGAGGTATTGGGTTCACCAATTATAGAATTACCAACAATTATCGTCCACTATATCGTACTTTTGCATAAGCTCTAAGGCTTAGTGTTACGGATAATCATTGTGGAATTGTGGTGAATTCACCCTTAAGATGACAATGTACATGTAATGGTTGTTCGGTAAGTCTAATTTACACACAAACGAGCGTTAAGATATAATGTTGTCTATCTAAGGCCACAATTTAATGCGAAGGCAACCTTATACCCATCTTATAATGTGTATACTTCGGTCGGGCCTAGTTAACCATTATGTACAAAAACATCAATCAACCATTCCTTTGAAATTTAAGCTCTTAAAACTAAAACAATTTCGCCATTTATTTAGTCCATATTATCTTTCTATTCAAAAATTACCCTTTTCGTTTATAAACATGTATAACGTAATAATAAACAAAAACAAGTAATATAAATAAAAAATAAAACAACCAAATAAACATATACATAACATAACAATTAAATATGTATAAAACATGTAGCCACATGCAAATCTTATTCAATAGTCCTATTAATAATCAAGTCTAGGTGTATAATGTATTTATTCAATTAAGTCTTTTTTCTTCAAATGAAAAAGAGCCACATACATCGATAAATCGATTGCGTAAGCAAAAACTAAACAAATACTACATAGCACATAATTGATTACTTAATATTGGAGTCTTCCCCAATTCGACATCTATTAATAAATTTACATGTCCATTAATTTAAACAATTTAAATAATCACACAATAATATCCACGCAAATATTCACTTTTTCATGGATTATGCTTAACAATTAACATATTGCACCAAGATCGTTTAGTAAAACACATAACCAATTACATGACATCCTATGGTTTCTAATCATATTAAAAATCAAAACCAAAACCCTAAAAGGTCTAATTGACCCAATAAAAAAATTAGGGATAGGAATCAAAAAACCCTAAAAAAATGTAACTAAACGAATCAAAATTCAATTTTTATGCGTTTCGATAATTAATTACACATTATAATGGCTCTAGATGCCACTGTTGGAATTATAATATCATGACAATCATATAAAAATAAACCAAACACATCAAGTAAGCATAGCGGAAGCAATTATAACAAGACCATAACATGTAATTAATTAATCAAATATAAAAGTAAACATACTGTAGTGATTCTAGCCCGTACAAGAATCAAATGCAATCTTCAACTCAAGAAACCTAATTAGGGTTTATGTGAACAAATCCAAGAAACAAACAATAATGTGTTTGATTCACGATCTTGTACACACGTACTACTTCAAGTAAAAGTTTATGCAAGTAAAACGAGCACAAACACTAGAGATCACAAAATATCGACTCCCTTAAACTTTAATGGGGTGTCGACCTTTTGCAATGAGAAAAGGAGAGGAGAGAAAACACACAAAATTAGGTTTTCAAATTGTGAGAAAAGAATGAAACCTTGTGTGTTTATATAGGGTAGAAAACTTGGAACAAAAGCTTCACCAAGGGATGTGGGATTCCCTTGGCCGTTCGTCCCTTACACCCTCAAAGGGTTTCCAGAACATTCTTGACATTCCAATTTTCATCTATAGTCCTTCTCCTTTCATTCGTCTGACGGTCGTTATCCTTTTCCATTAAATGTTAACGATCGTTACGTGTTTGCGTTCTAATAATTAATATAACATTTATATACAATTATTACTCATTTACTTTTCATATGTAAAGTGTGCAATCCCGTGATCTCAAGTTCGATCCTAACACACAACTATTATTTTAATGTCTATAAAATCAACACTTAGATAAAAAGATAAAAATATAATGACAGAAGGATGTATTTTTGTTTACCCAGTTTTATTAAAGAAGGCGTTTAGTTCATCCCATCGGGATAGAGGCAGGCAGCCGGGTTAAAACCAAACAGTGCTGAGGTGTTTTGGGAGAATGGGATGCAAGGTTCCGTTTGATTTTCGGTTTCGTAGATAAGAACATCTTGTAAACTTCCTCCTAATCTAATCTTTAGTGGTGAAAAGCCTGCATAATCGTTCAAGACATGCTACTTTTAGATCAAGAATTTTCCATGTCTGACTCTTTGGTGTCTAACTTGATTTTTTTACTTTAAAAATCAGCTATCATGTATTGTTGTAGGTTTCCAGTCGTGAATTTTGAACTATGACAACAATTAGCGAGCTGAAATATCTAAAGCTAAAGATATAGTAACTTACTTGTACCAGTTTTACGGACTTTAAATTTACCAAATTGGACGTTCCAAAAGTCAAAGTAGACTATAATACAGAGTATATGATGTTATGAATAATATAATCGTAATACAAATTGTTTTATATATAATCGTAAGATTATATCAACAGATTGAGGCCTGCGATTAGCAGTGTCCTTATACAGAAATTCGTCCTATCTAGTACGAACTGTTTAGAGGATACAACAATCAAATCAAGTATGAAACTTGAATCTACCGAATTGGTTATGTTATGATGATGGAAATGAATGATGTTTGTATGTTTTTGATGATTCCAAAGTGAAAAATTCGTCCTCTATATATAGGCACATGGTGACCCTTCAAAACAATCACAATACCCCTTCAAATGGCCTTAGAGACACTCTTTTCGTAACAGTGACAATGGTTCACACTTAGCGACACTTTAGCGACGACCTAGCAACAGAATAACCGTCGCTAACTGAAATCGATTCAAACAGTCGCGATGGTTCACTTACTGATGCCTTTTTAATAGATATAACCATTACCATTGCGATTAGACGCGTCTTTACAATAATGATGGTTAATTAGCAACGATTTTGCGACGGTTTAGTGAAAGAAAAACTGTCACTAATATCTATTTCGTTGGTAATTATAAAAACACAACCAAAATTTATTAGTAATGTTCCAACAATACCCCACATTTGAATAGAAATAAGAAAATTACTTATTATTCTATTTCCATCAAATGTAATATGACATGCATCAGATTAGGTGTCTTTTGGACTTGAACCTATCCTAGTGAGTACATATCGGATTTACTTTGTGTATAGTGAACATAAGTCTTGAAGTAGCCACGTTTTGTAGTAAATCGAGACAATAAGTATAACATATATCACATTTATGTAATAACAGATTCTTACCGTTGTGTTCATTTCGGTCGTGAACATATCCTTATTTATGAGAATTTTAGAGAACTTAGCCATCTGGTTCCTAAAGATGCGACCACACATCAATCTCGTATAGGTAATGCAAATCAAGAATATTCTGTAGTATTCCACTGTAAAAGCCATTAGCATTATTAAGAATTAGAATTCAGCCCTCAATCATCAACGGAAAACACACAACATTCATCATAGGAATGGGCATACCTGTGTGTTGGTACTTTTTGAGTTTTCCTCAACTAGTTTTCCTATTGAACCTAGACCATGGGATCTCCAATTTTGCTAGGTTAGGTTTCCGCCGAGTAGTTACTCATTGTGTTGGCTTTAAGCCCATACCCCTCGATGTAAATATGACTTGTTCTCTACAAAGGCCTTTTGTCAAAGGATCTGCTATATTTTCCTTTGACTTAACGTAGTCGATGGAAATGATTCCATTTCTTAACAAGTCCTTTATCGTATTGTGGCGACGTCTTATATGCTTGACTTGCCATTATAGATTTGATTCTTTGCTCTGGTAAGAGCAGCCATACTATCACAATGTATACACACAGCAGTCACAGGTTTTGGCCACAAGGGAATACCCTCTAGAAAGCTTTTAAGCCATTATGCTTCTTCAGCAGCTTTGTCTAAGGCTACAAATTCTGCTTCCATTGTTGATATGGTATTCATAGTTTGCTTAGACGATTTCCATGAAACTGCAGCCCCTCCAAGTGTAAATACATAACCACTTGTGGACTTTCCTTCATTATTGTAACAATTCACATTTTCATGTTAACTTCTATTCCCAAAAATTTTACTATTCACTTTTACTATTCATTTTCCTGAAATTTTCCCAAAATTTGATTTTTGTTTCATGGCCTCGAGTGATAAATCATTTCCATAGCAAATTAAAAGTTTAACACTCATCAGATCATTTCCGTGAAAGTTATTAAGGAATTACACGTTTTAGGGTAAATCGTCATTCAAAAATTCTACGCACAACGAAACTCGACCGCGTTAATTTACCCCGCATCAGAAAAATGTTTAGTACTCTCATGATTAATTAGAGAATTAATCATGACTAAGAAAAATATGACCAAACAAACCTCGGCCGTGAGAAACAGGAATTCTCGTCTTTAAGCACTTTTACTTAGCCGTAACCTTAGCCTATACCTGCACCATGTTTCTAAGACAATTTGAGTTTTCACATTTTTGGAATAAGTCAGCATATTTTTCCCTCCTCCTTTGACCAAAAATCATTCCTTGATTTTATAAATCATTTCTTGATTTTTGGGCTTACGGTTTTAAGTTTAAAGACATTAAATACCAACCGACACTAGACAGAGCCCAGCCTAGACATTATAAGCCATTTTAAGTCATTAGTATCCTATTAGAAAAGTTACATTTTTCTTTTCTCAATTTTACGCAACTTTCGTACGTTTTACGTATTACGCGTTTTAGACCCGTGTTTCTAGTTTTAGCAGGGTTTTAGAACCCAATAGAACCTACCGCTCATTTTATATTTTAATTTGGAGTATATTGATAATTTCTAGCATATTTACAAGTTTCATATTTTTAGGATACCCGGTTTTACGTTTCGTGACTTAACAACTTACAGTTAGCAATTTACGGAGTCAAAACTAGTCACATAAGTAGGATAATATCAACCAAGACCAAGTCATCCTTCCTATCCCTTTGTGAACCGTCTCTAGGGGGGGGGGGGGGAATCAGCCCATGTGTCTTGATCTCATGCTTCTAACTCTAGGATGGTAACATGTGTAAACTTGGTCACCAAGTTTAGGGAATTTCCTAACACCTTCCTACCCTCCTCTTCATAGTATAAATACAAGCTCATTCATTCCTTTCTTCATAATAAAAACGCCACACATAAATCCCTAGCACCATGATCCTTTGATCTTCAAACTACAAGTTACACTACAAAGTTCAAGGTCTTAGTATTCTCTACCTAGTTCTTAAGTTTGTTTGGTGATTCCATGGTTGAATTAGGAGCTACACAAGGTGATTAGGGGCTGAAGTTAAATGGTTTTCACAAGGTCTATATCAAGGCTAGCAAGGGTTTCAAGAGTTGCGGTGAAGGGTTTGCAAGCATAGGTTTAGTGTCCTAGTTTCATACTTGACTTCCTTTCTTTAGAAAGCCAAAAGTTGTAAGAGACCCTATTACACTTTCTTACTCAATATCATTTTCATGCTTATTATGTTTCTTTCATGCTATATATGGTCTTTGTATTATGTTCATGATGTATAAAAACTAGTAAAACAAGTTGTGGTATATATATGTTAACTTATGTTATTTAAACAAGTAAACTAGTGACTTTTATGGAGAACCACGACCAAAATAGTATAACTATGATATTTGACACTTACCTACTGTTATAGAGGACTTAACAAGGAAACCATAGCAATTTGAATCACCCAAAACGAGTACCCGAGTCAAAAGTTATGGCCTAAAGAAGTTAGCGAAACCTTGCGGCAAAACTGTCCAAATGTTTCTGTAACAGAACCTTAAACACGTAAAAAGAGGCCCTTCTGGTCCGTTTCATAAAAAAGTTAAAGCACGAAAGTTGTCCGCAATCACGTTTTCTTCAAAAACTCAGGTGCACGTATCCAGAAAACTAATAACGAATGAGATTTTCTTCAGTTTCTTAACAGCTATTTTATATATACCAAAGTTACTATATAATAGTTATGGTTTACTAAGACCAAGAGGTCTAATGACCTAAAGCCAAGACCACAACCATGGCTAAAGCCAAGATTGAGTCTCAAGTCCATGGTAACAATGACCAAGGTCACGACAAAGCCACGGCTAAAGACCATGTAACTTTTCGAATCAAAAACTTATATATATTTTATCAAATACTACAATAGTAGGGAGCCTCATGTGAGGAGTTACTTAAGTAAGCCGTCGAGATGAGTTATGGATTTACGAATTAAAGTGTCCTGGCTCCTCGAACGTTTACTCCATGACTTCTGAATTATGTCGGCCCGAACGGTAGTAAGAGATATACAAACTATACATGTTTCATAGACCACTTATATTCAAAGACTTACACTATATACTAAGTACTACATCATGAACTATATGCAAGACATATATAGGCAATTCTTCGTATTCTTAGACGATACTCCAAACCTAAGTCGCAACGTTCTATTATAGGCTGCTCTTAGAGACTTTCGCGATTCAACTACCACTATCATTTCTCATTACATAAGCTTAAGGTGAGTCATAGCCCCTACTCTTTTCATACTTGTTTTAACTCTTTGGGGGAGATACATGCACAACTACTTGCTTACTTGTACAAATATTCAAAACATTTATACTTGATTGTTTTATACTTGATTGTCTTATACTTGATTGCATTATACTTGATTTCATACATACATGACTGTGTTATACTTAATTGCGTTATTCTATTTAGTGGCTAGTAGTAATCATTTATACTTTGGGAAATGGCACCCAGTAATCATTTATACTTTGGGAAATGGCACCCAGTAATCTTTTATACTTTAGGAAATGGCACCCAGTAATCTTTTATACTGTGGGAAATGGCACCCAGTTATCTTTGGGAAGTGGCTCCCAGTTGTCTTTGGGAATTGGCTCCCAAGTGAGGTCTTCGGAGATGAAGTAGAGACTCACTACTAATTGCTTAATTGTTTTGATGAACTTATACATGTCTTATTCATACTATATATTTAGCAGTGGGTTGTGAACACATAGGTTACAAGTCTCTTATGGCGGGACTTGCAACTGAGTGGATTCACGATGCCTTTGCTGTGTGATCATTTTTATAGGCTTTATTTGTTAGACAAACTCTATGAACTCACCAACCATTGTGTTGACACTTTAGCATGTTTATCTCAGGTTAGTAAGGCGATAGCTAGTGCGTGGAACTTAGAGTCAAGCTGCATATTCTGAAGACTTATGCTATTTATCATTTACCATTCAAAACATTTGTATACATTTATGTATCATACTTTGAAATCTCATGTTTGTAACTTTGAATTCATTAATCGAATGGTAACTTTTCAAAACGTCTCATTTAGAGGTCGTTTTCTATAACTTGTACTTTGTATTATGAAGTAGCACCCCAGTGACACAGTCTTCCGCTGCGGTATTTTGGGGATGTTACAATTATCATTGGAAATCTAATTTGCATCACAAAATCCTTCTAACACAGGAGGATATTTAGTGTAATGTAACCCATAAGCCATTGTATGCTTAAGATATTGAAGCACTCTGACTAGTGCATCCCAATGATCTCTCCCAGGGTTATGTGAATATCGACTAAGCCGACTTACACTATATGCCAAATCCGGTCATGTACAGTTCATTATATACATCAAGCTTCCAAGTACATGTGTATATTGTAACTGAGATACACTTTGTCCTTTGTTCTTCTTGAGTTGAACCTTAGGATCGAAGGGAGTTACAACCGGTCTATCATTATAGTGCGCAAATTTCTTAAGGGTTTTCTCAATGTAATGAGATTGGGTAAGGATGTATCCATTGGAATTCTTTTGAATCCTTATACCAAAATGACATCTGCTTCTCCCATGTCTTTCATCTCAAATGAAGAATGAAGCATTTTTTTTGGTTTGGTTTATAACATCCATATTTGTTCCCATGATCAACATATCATCTACATATAAACAAATAATGACAAACGCATTTTTGTATTATTTAACATAGACACATTTATCACATTCGTTTATTTGATAGCCGTTTGATAAAAGAGTGTTATCAAACTTCTCATGCCATTGCTTTGGAGCTTGTTTAAGGCCGTAAAGAGATTTAACCAATTTACATACCTTATGCTCTTGACCTTTGACTACAAATCCCTCGGGTTGTTGCATATCGATTTCTTCATCTAATTCACCATTTAAGAACGCAGTTTTCACATCCATTTGATGTATAATCAGGTTGTGAATTGCGGTTATTGCCATTAACGTTCTTATGGAGGTTATCCTTGTAACCGGTGAATAAGTGTCAAAGAAATCTTGACCTTCTTTTTGACGGTATCCTTTTGCTACTAAACGAGCCTTATACTTCTCTATGGTACCATCAAGTCTTAGTTTCTTTTTGAAGATCCACTTATGACCTATTGGTTTATGTCCCGAAGGTAGATCAACCAATTTACATGTATTATTATGCACAATTGAGTCTATTTCGCTTTGAATAGCCTCTTACCAATAAGGTGCTTCTGATGAATCCATAGCATCCTTATATGTTTGTGGTTCTTCATTCACAACATAGGTCATATAATTCGGTCCAAAGTCTTTAGAGACTTTTGCACGCTTACATCTTCTAGATTCATCATTCTCTTGTTGAACCTCAGAATTGTTGTCTCTTTAATCTAGAGACAATTGATCATCAAATATTCTTTTCCTTGGATTTGAGATTTGTTTCTCTTTATCCTTACAAGGAAAGATATTCTCAAAGAAATCTGCTTCAGCAGATTCTATAATTGTGTTTTTGCTTATATCCTCTACATTGGATTTGTAAACCAGGAACCTATAAGCAGCACTATTCTTTGCTGGACCGAGATAAACACAATCAACTGTTTTGGGTCCAATTTTGGTTCTCTTTGGGAAAGGTATTTGAACCTTTGCCAAACAACCCCACACTTTCATCCTTTTATAAGAAGGTTGCTTTCCTTTCCATAATTGATATGGAGATTTGTCACTCTTTTTATGAGGAATTTTATTCAACACTGTATTTGCAGCAAGGCATGCTTCACCCCATAGACTATGAGGAGCCCCTGAAGTAATTAACATTGAATTAATCATGTTCTTCATTGTTCTATTCTTACGTTCAGCTACACCATTTTGTTGTGGGGTGTATGGGGCTGTTGTTTGGTGTACAATACCAGAAGTAGAACAAAATTCAGCAAAGTCATTGGATTCATATTCTCCTCCTCTATCAGACCTTAGAATTTTGATCTTTTTGTCTAGTTGATTTTCAACTTCTGCCTTATATGTCTTAAACATATTCAAGGCTTCATATTTGGTATTTATTAAGTAAACATAACAAAATTTGCTGCAATCATCAATGAAAGTAATATAATAATTCTTTCCTCCTCTTGATGGTGTTGCTTTGAAATCACATAAATCTGTGTGAATTAAACCAAGTATTTCATTTGATTTTGTTACAGATTTATGTGAATGACTTGTGTATTTAGATTCAACACAAATTTCACACTTGCATATTTTATCCATTGTACATTTAGGCAACATGCCTAAGTTTATCATTCTTTGCAAGGAACGGAAATTAACATGACCTAATCTAGAATGCCATAAGAAAGAAGGATCAATCATGTACACAGAAGCGGTGCTAGTGCCCGCGTTATTATTATTAATAACATTGTCATTTGTTACAATACTTAGTTTAAAGAGTCCCTGGTCAAGGTAACCCTTTCCTACATACACACCACCCTTGGTGATTACAAATTTATCTGATTCAAATACAAGTTTAAATCCTTTATTACTAAGAATAGGGCTATAAATCAGATTCTTGGTGATGTTAGGCACATGCAACACGTTTGAGAGCACAAGATCTTTTGTAGAAGTCAGCTTCAATATGACTTTGCCTTTTCCTTCAATCTTTAAAGAAGTTCCATTCCCCATAAACATTGGTTCAGTTTCACTCACCTTTTGGTAAGAAACAAAAATACTTCTTGAATTACATATGTGATTTGTTGCACCAGAATCCAACCACCAATCAACATCATTTGTAGTCAAGTAGGCTTCAATTACTCCAACAAATTCTGTTGGAGAGGCGACATAGTTTGCTTGGTTGGAATTTCCTCCAGAATTTCCTCCTCCATGCTCTTTCTTGTGGCGACAATCCTTGGCTTTATGACCAGGTATCCCACCGACCCAACAATGATAAACTTTCTTGAAGTTGTTGCTCTTTTGTTGGGTGTAATCTTTCTTCTTATCCTTGGAAGAATTTTGTCCAGAACCACCACCCTTTTTGTTGTTTTTGTGGTAGTTCTTTGATTTGGAAGAGCTTTCTCCAACCATGTTTGCATTTGGTTCTATCGAATTTGCATCAGCCTTTTCCTGCATCCTGTTATCTTCCTCAACACAAATTTTAAGAACAAGTTGCTCAAAACTCATACCGTCAGTCAAATGTTTAAGATATAACTTAAAGTTTTTCCAGGATTGAGGTAATTTTTCAATAATAGAACCAACAAGAAAGTTAGAGTTTATACCCATGCCTTATACTTCCAATTCATGGACTATGATTTGGAGTTCTTCCACTTGCTTTACAACATGCTTTGCATCATTCATCTTGAAGTTTAGAAATTTTCCAACAACAAACTTCTTAGAACATGCAACTTCAGTTCTGTATTTCTTTTTCAAAGATATCCATATTTCCCTCGCACTTGTAAAGGAAGAATAAATATCATACAAGGAATCATCCAAAGCATTCAGAAGATAATTTCTGCAATTATATTCATTTTGATTCCATTGTAAGGCGGCCCTTTCATAGTCTACTACTTGTGCCTCAGTAGGAACATTTTGTCCCTCCACATACGGATCTGTTGGTTCAGAATCCGTGAGAACATTTGACACATGCAACGTTGTCAAATAAAACAACATCTTTTGTTGCCAATGACGAAAATCAGACCCTTTGAATTTTTCAGGTTTTTCAACATGCGGTTTCTGAATCGTTTGATCCATCTCTGAAAATTTTCTGTTTAAGATTGTTAGGAATAATATAATTGTAATACAAATTGTTTTGTATATAATCGTAAGATTATATCAACAGATTGAGGCCTGCGATTAGCAGTGTCCTTAAACAGAAATTCGTCCTATGTACGAACTATTTAGAGGATACAACAATCAAATCAAGTATGAAACTTGAATATAGCGAATCGGTTATGTTATGATGATGGAAATGAATGATGTTTGTGTGTTTTTGATGATTCCAAAGTGACAAATTCGTCCTCTATATATAGGCACATGGTGACCCTTCAAAACAGTCACAATACCCCTTCAAATGGCCTTAGATACGCTCTTTTCGTAACAGTCACAATGGTTCACAATTAGCGACACTTTAGCAACGACCTAGCAACAGAATAACCGTCGCTAACTGAAATCGATTCAAACAGTCACGGTGGTTCACTTACTGATGCCTTTTTAATAGATACAACCGTTACCATTGTGATTAGACGCGTCTTTACAATAATGATGGTTAATTAGCAACGGTTTTGCGACGGTTTAGTGACAGAAAAACTGTCACTAATATCTATTTCGTGGGTAATTATAAAAACACAGCCAAAATTTATTAGTAATGTTCCAACATATGACAAGGGAGTACTCTTCACCTTTGGTTGCATTTGGAAAAATTGTGTTGTTAAGATCCTGCAAAGAAGTAAAATCGAAAAACCAAATGAAACATAAAACCGATAAACGCCAAAAGAGATCCACAAAATGAGAATGATAAATGATCAATATATAATTTAGTGCCAATAAGCCTAGATTTTGAATTCATAAGCATATAATTAATAGAAGTATAAACTTTTTCATTTTTTGTTTTATTTTTTTGAAGACATCAATAAGCTTTATAGACTACTAGTAATTGTGAACAAACAGCTCTGCCACCTCAACGCCAACTTGGCTTCTCTCTCTTAGGCCAAACACATGCCCAAATGCTCGTAATAAGGTGACCCAGTCACCACCAAAAATATACCCTCAGAAAAAAACACTCACACACACAAACACATATAATTCATTCGGTCGGTCAGGCGACCCAACCTTTCAAATATAAGAAGGGGCCGCGTTTGAAATGGGCGACCGACCGAACTCAATGGTCATGGGCGGAGCTATTAAGGGACCGGGAAGGGTCCCGTCCCCCTAGGCCTAAGCCCGTTAGTGTATTTTTCACGATTTCATGTGTTAAAATTTTATTTTTTCGATCTCGGCCCTCCCATCTAATGTTCTTTCGAAATACAAATTTATTTCGGCCCTCCAAAACTTTTTTTTTCTAGCTCCATCATTGCAATGGTCGTTGCTATGAGTAGTCTTACATCATGCAAGTTGTAACATCAACACTATGCAATATAGAAATGATACTAACAACTACATAAATAGACCCACATAACATAATAAATGTCAAACCTGATGGATCCTATGTTAACTAACAAAAGTTGGCGTAAAATTACATTAACAAGAACTAACTCATTTACACATTAGAATTTAGAATCACATAGAATCAAATTATTAAAACCCTGAACCAAAACATATTCATTACTAATTAACAAAAGTATCATACTAATAATCAAGTGATCAAAAATACATATTTCTCATTTATATTAAGATTCAAGGAAAAATCAATGGCACGGAACTAGATGATGAGACGGTTAAAGATTTACAACCACCTATTTGCATGATATATAAGATGATGAGACGCCTGATTAGTATACAGGTGAATCATGTAAAATGAATAATGGATCAAAGCAGGTTTTAGTTGAAACATGATGATTTCTTAGTACACGTCAAACGGATAAACTGAGTTGTTGACATGAATAATGCCGAAAAATATTGTTAATATATTAACAATATCTCTATGTTTTGATATTTACAAAGCATAAACTCATTCAACTAAAACTTATGACGTAAACAAGTATTTAGAGATTAATATTTCATTTTGATTCCAAATCACTTAAGGTATGAATAAACAAAGTGTTTATTGCATTCTATAATCAAAGGAAAATTTTCAAATCACTAGAACTCTTATAAAAATGTCTTAAACATTTTTTATCCTTTACAAAATTATTTTTGGAATTAAAATAATATGTTTAAATCATTATTAATATATGATTTCAAATTTCTAACCAAAAATGGAAAATTTTATCCAGAAAAACCTTCCCCACAAAAGGAGAAACTACTTCAACGTTCTGGAGAGGGCGGCCCCCTTAATTCATAAGGCCGCCCCCTTAATTATTAAGGGGACCGGCCACGCTCCAGAACAGTAGTTTGTTCCCCTATAAATACTAGTTCATTCCACATATTTTTCTCACCTTTTGCGCTCCTAAACTTTCTGTTCTTGATCTCCATTTCTATTCTCTTAATCCTTTGATCATACATACATAAATCTTTGTTTCAAAGTGATCCAAACATCATCCTTTCAAGTGCAAGAGAAGAATACTTCTATCCTCCAAGACAAGAAGTATTACAACTTGTTGTGACCTCCACATCCAAGTTGTTAGAGCATCATCAATAGTATCTATCTCTTTGTATAATTAGTTGTGAATATTTTATAGTAGATAGTTTAGCTAGGTATATAGATAGTGTGATTGGTTAGTAGTTTATTGTGAAGGAGAAGTGTTACGAAGTAGATTGTAGTGAAGGAGATTGGTGTGAAGTAGATAGGTGTGAAGTAGAAATTTGTGAAGTAGATTGGTGTGAAAATTGATTGGTGTGAAGAGGTTGTGTAGAAGTTGTGATTAAGTTGTGACAAAGTTGTGGTGTGTACATTGGTGTGTAAGGTTTTCTCCGCCATAAGAGAGCTTGTTGACATAGTGAAGAAAACTCTCGAGTTAAGTGCTCGGGGAGTGGAGTAGGGCAAGGAAGGTGTCCTTTTAGCCGAACCACTATAAATCTCTTGTCTCGCGGTTCAATCTTTCCATCTCTTATTTATTCCTTTACTTACATTATTTTGATATATCGTACATATTTATTGTTGTTTATATTGTGCAAGACTTGAGATCACATAGTATCGAATCTAAATTTTTGAAAATAAAGAAAACACTCAAACAATCTTTCATAACAAATTAAAAAGAAGTAAAATTATTCAACCCCCCCCCCCCTTCTAGTTTTCCACAATTGATATCAAGAGCCACGTCTAGCAAGATTTTTAAAATATATTGTATTTTAAAACTTGTAACGATCTATGGAATCTGAAAAATATTTAGAATGGCAATCTATACAAAGACCACCACTATTTGAAAGTGATGGATTTTTATATTGGAAAAATAGATTCGAAACTTATGTGAAATCAAAAGATCTTGATCTTTGGCATATTATTACCTTTGGTGATTTTCCTCCCACTCAACAAAATCCGGAAACTAAAAAAAGATGAAATTGTACCTTTTGAAAAACAAAATGATTATTTAAAAAAGAAACTAGCTAAAAATAATGAAGCTAAAATGGTAATTTATAATACGTTACCACGTAAAGAATATGAAAGAATTTTTATTTGTAAAACCGCCAAAGAAATTTGGGAATCACTACTTATTACTCACCAATGTAATAGTCAAGTCAAAGATAATAAAATAGATCTTCTTGTACAACAATATGAACAATTTACGATTCCGGAAGAGGAATCAATTGATAATGCTTTTGCTAAATTTAACACTATTATCACAAGTTTAAAAGAACTTGATGAGACATTTTCTAGTAAAAATTGTGTTAGGAAATTTCTTAGGGCATTACATCCAAAATGGCGAGCTAAGGTCACGGCAATTGAAGAATCAAAGAATTTGATGATGTTATCACTTGATGAACTTATTGGCAACTTAAAGGTCCATGAAAAAATTATAAGAGATTTGGAAACGGTCAAAGTCAAGAAAGAACAAACCAAATCCATTGCTCTAAAAGCCAAAAAGGAACCTAGTGACGATGATGACTCAAGTGACGAGAGTGAAGACAAAGAATATGCAATGGCCGTAAGAGAATTCAAGAAATTCTTCAAAAGACGAGGAAGATTCACTAGATCACCACGAGACGAAGGAAAACTGTTCCAAAGAAATAGAAGTGATAACTACGGGAAAAGAAAGTGCTTTAGATGTGGAAGTCCAAATCATCTCATTGGTGAATGTCTAAAGCCGCCGGGTTATGAAAATCAAGGCGCATTTGTTTGTGGAACATTGAGTGATAGTGACAAAGAAGAAGTGGAAAAACCAAGAGACGAAAAGTGTTTTGTGGCAAAAGCAACCGACGAAATATGTTTAGGAATTGACTTGGAGCCTGATGAATGGATCATGGATAGCGGATGTTCAAGTCACATGACGGGGAACCGCAAGCTATTTTCTACGTATAAGGCATACAATGGAGGTAACGTTATTTTGGTAGTGACTTGCGTGGAAAAATCATTGGCAAAGGTACGATTTCTCAAGACTCACTTACTATTGAAAATGTTGAGCATGTAGATAATTTAACATATAACTTGCTTAGTATATTCCAAATATGCGATAATAAATGTAGAGTTACCTTTACCGAAGAGGATAGCGAAATAGTTAAGAATGGAAAGATTATAGGTAGAGGAATTAGGAAAGGAGGCATATATGTTATGAAACTAGGAAACAAACCTGAAGATAGGATATGCCTAACGACCCGAGACGAAAACTCCACATTGTGGCATAGGAGATTAGGACATGCAAACATGCAACAAATACAATCTTTGACCTCTAAAGAACTAGTTAGAAACTTGCCTAACCTAAAATATGACAAGCATTTTTGTGATGCATGTAAAATTAGAAAAAAATTTCATGCTAGTCACAAATCTAAGAATATAGTATCCACTACTAGGTGCCTAGAATTATTGCATATTGATCTTTTTGGTCCATCCGCTGTGCGGAGCTATGGAGGAAACAAGTATACCTTAGTAATAGCAGATGACTATTCACGATACACGTGAACTAGGTTTGTAAGTGACAAAACCCAAGCCTTTGAAAAATTCGAAATATTTAGTAAAATGATTCAAAATAAATTAGGATGCACAATAGTAGCCATTAGGACGGACCATGGTAGGGAATTTGACAATGAAATACAATTCGGAAAATATTGTGATTTAAATGGAATATCTCACAATTTCTCCGCTCCTCGTACTCCTCAATCAAATGGCGTAGTAGAAAGAAAAAATAGGTCACTACTTGAAATGAGTAGAACAATGTTAAATGAACAATCCATCCCACAAACATTTTGGTGTCACGCTGTAGATACATCAACATATATTATTAATAAGGTATCAATCAGGAGAATTCTAGGAAAAACTCCTTATGAGTTACTAAGAGGTATGTTGGAACCATACTTTTGTATTTTGTCAAGTCTCGGTCATTACATTTTGTAATAGGTTGCTTTAGTATTTATTTCATTTAGTTTATGTTACAAGGCTTAAGTGTTAAAGCCCTATGGGCCTTAAAGCCCACGAAATGAAAGGATAAGGGAGGAAGGGAGTGTTGCCCTAACTCCTCCCTTATAAATAGTAAGCTCATGTAAACATTTATCTTGTTGGTTATTTGATTATCTTAAGGAAACTCTTGCACTTTCACCTTTCATATTGTCTCATAATCAACCATCTCATTTCTCATCTTATTTCTTTCTAAATCATACTTGTGTTTACAAAATGGTGACCTAACAAGTGGTATCATTCGCCTAATAGAGATTGAAGTGTTGTTCTTATTGCATTCGTGGGGTTTTCATCACATTTCTTCAATTTTTTTTGCTTTTTTCTTGGTTTCTTACACTCAAATCTTAAAGCTTGGATAAGTTTTAAGGTTAATATAGTGTTTAGAAGCTTAGATATTGCATAAAGTATTGATCTTTGATAGGTTTTTAGGCTATTTTTTCATCAAAAAGTCATTTTTCGGATGAACAGTACGTTTTACGCGTAAGTTGGTCGTTAAAAGTACTAATTCCAGCTGTCTACAGTGTTTTTTGGTCGGTTTACGCTTAAGTTTTGGTCTAAACCCTTTTCTTACGCGTAAAATAGGTCTAAACCCTTTTCTTACGCGTAAAATAGGTCTAAACCCTTTTCCTACGCGTAACTGTGATTAAAACCCTGATCCTACGCGTAACTTGCTCATCTACGCCTTAAACCTACGCTTAAGTTAGATCCTACGCGTAAGTTTGATTTACGCGTAATTTTTCAGAGTCTACGCATAAGCTTCATCAACGGTCTTCTCTTTGTGCTACGGTGACTCAGTACTTCCCTAGCTTGGATAAGTTAGTGGAATACTTCGACTACGGATATCTTTCAAGCTTGGATAAGTTTGAAAGATTTGTTTGGTTGTTTAAACCTTACGCATAAGTCTAAACTTATGCATAAGCCTAAGCTTACGCGTAAAGAGAAAACTTACGCATAAACTATTTGTTTACGCATAACCTACTCTTTACGCATAACCTAAAGTTTACGCGTAAGATTAAGTTACGCGTAAGAATTGAACTTACCCCAAGGATTTTGGAACTTACTCCAAGGAACGTGCATTTCAATCTTCTACAAAGATCCATTTCTACACAAGTGTTCTAAGATGTCTCAACCACCTAATCATTACTTCCCTCATACTCAGCTACCTCAACATCAGCAGTATCAGCAACCTCAACATCAGCAGTATCAGCAACAACAATATCTTCCACACCAAATGAATCAACAACCTTCTCAAAGACAAACATACAATCCACTACATCATTACCTAATGATGCAACAACATCAGATCATTCCTCAACAACAACCATATCAAGTGCCGCAACAAAACACTCAGTTTTCCTCCAAACAACCTCACTGGTTTGACAGAATGTGTGAAGTTATTACAACTCAACAATCCCGACATGAGGCAGGATCACTTGAAACACCTCCAATGCTTACACCTGGAAACTATGTTCAATGGTCAAGTCGATTCTTAAGATTTCTTGAACTTAAGCAACCTCATGGGAAATTCTTGAAACAAGTGATACTTGAAGGACCATTTGAGTGGCCAACACGATTTGAAGCTGGTGATCCAACTGCTGATCCTCCACATCCTCCTGGTGATAGACCTCTTCCAGAAACTTCACTCACTGAAGAACAGAAACTACATCGTGATGCTGATCAATATGCAATGGCTTATATACTTCAAGGTATACCAAATCCAATCTATCGAAGTGTCGATGCTCAGAAAACAGCCAAAGCTATGTGGGAACACGTTCATCTCCTAATGGAAGGCACTCAACTGAACAAAGATGACATGGAATCCAAACTCTACATGGAATACACTGACATCACAATTGAACCAGGAGAGACACTTGAATCCTACTATCATCGTTTCACAAATGTAGTCAATGATCTGGAACGTCATAAAATCACAGTACCAAGGATCGCTGTGAACTCCAAATTTGTTGGTAGTCTTGGCCCTGATTGGCATAAATATGTGACATTTGTTCGTCAAACGAAGAATCTTCATGATGCTCCATATGGATTGTTGTATGATTTTCTGAAACACCATGAACCTGAAGTGGAAAAAGATAGAGCTCTACGAGGAGGATACACACCAACACCAACACCAAATTCTTTGGCTCTCGTAGCTCAATCTCCCTATGCTCCACCACCAATGTCAAATCATGCATATGTTCAAGAGCAGAACTACTTCAGTTATCCACAATCTTCCACCTCGAACCAAATGGTCCCTTATGATTCATCTCAACAAGATTCTTCTACTCAACTTGTTCCGTCAAACAAAAATGATGCTGTGTACTACTCAAACTCCAATGATGATGACGATGATGACTTTAATACGTTGAATCAGGGACTTGCTCTTATTGCTCGCGCTTTCAGCAAATTCTCCAACAAAACAAACAACCGTCAACGTTCATCTTCTAACACAAGGAATCAAGCTGTTGTTAATGATGGAAGAGTGGAAATTCAGAATCGTAGCTATGGTCGATCTGGTTCAGGAAGCTATTCAGGAAATTATGGGAATGGTCAGAGGTTTAGTAACAATGGAGGGTTCAGGAACAACTCAGGATCTTCTCAGCAAAGGTCTGAACCAATTGCAACTAGAAACTCCAACTCAGGGAATGCAGTATGGTGCTATAACTGTAATGAACAAGGTCATATTGCTACAGCATGTCCCAAACCGAGAACTCGGGGTAGTAAGTTTCACAAGAAGGCATTACTCATGGCTCTTCAAGATGAAAAAGATGGACATTTCCCTGAACAGGATAACAACTTCATGGCAAATGTGAACAACGATGATGACATGGAAGATCTGGAAGCCAATGCTGCTGTGATGCTTATGGCCAACATGCAGGAACTTAAGCTCAATGATTCAGGTCCAGTGTATGACACTGACGGCTTGTCTCAGGTACATGACCTCAATGCATGCTTTATTAATGAAATAATCTCACCTTCTGCTTCTGAATCAGATATGGCGCAAGTTGTTCCATCTACATCATCTTCATCCTCTCAAAAAGATGAACAAATAAGCACAGTTGTCATATTTGATGATGACACAGTTGTTTCATTTGATGATCCAATTGAGAATGATAAACATGATAATTTAGAACAACATGAACCATCATTTGATCCAGACCCTGACCTCATATTGTTATCTAAACAACTGGATGCTCAACAATTGTAAATCATAAAATGCAACGAGAAAAATAAAGCTTTAAAAGAACAAAATGCGTCATTTGCAAGAGATATTGAGTGTTATAAAATTCAGCTTTCAAATCAGGAAGAAAAGATTAAACATGCAAAAAGTTTTGAAAAAGCTTTTCAAGATTCTTACAACAAAGAACAAGATCTTCAACGTAAAATGCAAGATTTAATTGAGTCAAACGGAAAGTTGATTTCGAAACTTGAAAGTGAGAAGTGTGAATTGAAAATGCAAGTTGAACGTCTTCAAAGAGACCTTTCAAAAACTGAAACAGAATTGTCAAATTGCAAAAAGGAGTTTTGTGAACACAAAACACGAAAAAGGAAGTATATAGATGATTTACTTGGTGATATTGTTGATCTTGAAAAACAACTCAAAGAATTTCGTCACATTGTTTACAAACACGGGAACTCTGTCACAACAATTCAAAAGTTTGCTTTAAAACCGAGACCCGATAAAGGATTTGCACTTTGCGATTTTAAATCAATGTTTCTTCACAAAGCTTTCAAAGAAAATCCTAAGGTTTACAGTATTGATCACATGTTTGATAATACAATTGTGCGTGCTGTTGTTTTTGATACTGAGGAAGAAGAGGAACTTGAAGACGAGAGTCGATAAAAAATGAGTTATGTTCAACACTGGACACCATATGACTATTCAAAAGCTCCACCTCTTTCTAAATCTTTTGTTACTCAAAAGGATTTACCTGAGAAATCATGGTTTATCGAAGAGTCATATGTTTTATCTCACAATGAGGCCCCTGTCCAAACTGTAGCACAAATAAATGGTCCTTTACCATCATCCGGTGAACTTACACCTTTACCGAAAACGTGTCGTGTCTTAAATTATTTCAAAACTTTTATGGAAGACATCGAAATCTTGGAGGAAACAATTGAACATAATTCTGAAATTAAAATTGAAACTTTTCAATCCGCTTACGAGCGAGAAAAGAGAGATATTTTTCAAAAACAAATGAAGCCAATTGTTCAACACCTCCGTCTATGTGCTACACGTTGGGATCAGGAACTTCAAAAGGAGGTCAAAAATATGATAAACGTTTTCAATGCAACTGAAAATGACATTTTGGTTCAAAAGCAAAGAAATAGAGTTTTAAAAAATGATGCTGATCGACTCTTGGAACAAGTTCTCAATGCTGATATATTGTCTGTTATCATGAATGATCTTTATAATTCTGGTACTTCTATGCTTAAGCATGATCATTGTGTTGATAATAATTTGTTGAATGAGGAAATTGAGACACTTAAACAGGAAAATGATAAGTTGAGAATTAAAAATGATGATGTGACAAAACAATTTTCAAAAGAAATTTGTCAACTCAATCAAAGGCTTGAATGGTGTCAAGCTAAAAGTCTTGAAAGGGAATTGAAGTTTCAAAGTCAAAATGTTTCAAACTCTTGTCAGATTTGCAAAAACAACGAGTCTTTAAAAGGTCGGTGTCTCCGATACGAAAAAGAAATTGCGGATTTAAAAATTGAAAACGCCGAATGGCAACAAAACCGCGATGACATCAAATATTGCAATGGTTTACTTGAGTCTGAAATTCAGGACAAAAATCACATCATCATTGATTTGAAAGAGAAAGTTAAGCTACTTCAAAAAGGAAAAATGGTTGACACCACGGTGATAGCACCAGGAATGTATCAATTAAACAAAACTGATAAAGGAAAGGTTGTTCAAAACACTAATGTTGATAACTCCACTTCTACAGGACTAGTCTCCACTTCTAGCGTTAGCAGACCCAAGCGAAAAAGTAAAAAGAAGAATAGGATCTTGCAACGTAAGAGAGGACACCTAGAAGCTCAAGAAGTAGAAGACCAACTTAGGAATTTGAATAAAACTCATGTTGCATCAGATTTAGATTCTAATCTGGCAAATTGTAATCAAAATCTAAATGTAACGAATGATGAACCTTTGAATGTTTTGAATATTAATGCATCTTGTGTGTTTTGTCGTAAAAGCGTATCATCTGGTGATCATACAAAATGTTTAGCTAATTCTCTTCTCAATCGTCATAAGAAACGTAGGACACGCATTCCTTTTAGGCCCACCACTGCCTCTAAGTCTAACTTAGGAAAGCCATCTTCTACGGTTTCTAATGATATCACAGTTACCCCCATAGGTGCCGAGAACAAATCTAGGAATGAGCCAACTACTAGTGCATTTAACATTAAGAAAGCAAAAACTAGTTAGAACTGGCAACGTTGGTTACAATACAAACCAGACTTTAAATGGATTCCTAAATTGTTGAATACATGTGTTACTAACCAACAGGAACCCGCATTGTCTTTGGGTTCCACCCTTACTTCTGTTCCATCCGTGTCTTCTTCTTGTGATACAGGTGGTACAGATCGTTCTCTGGATTGTTGATAGCGGATGCACCCGACATATGACAGGCAATCTCAAACTGTTACACAACTTTGTCTCAAAGTTCATTGGTACTGTCAGATTCGGGAATGATCATTACGCTCTAATTATGGGATATGGTGACTATATCAGCGGGAACATCGAAATCAGCCGTGTTTACTATGTGGAAGGCCTTGGACACAACCTTTTCTCTGTTGGTCAATTCTGTGATGGAGATCTAGAAGTTGCATTTCGTGAGAAAACTTGCTTTGTTCGTGACTTACAAGGAAACGATCTTATGTCTGGCTCACGTGGCTCCAATCTTTATACAATATCAATGTCAGATATGATTGCAACATCTCCGATATGTCTTTTCTCCAATGCAGAATCAACTAAATCTTGGTTATGGCACAAACGTCTTTCACACTTGAATTTCAGAACTATGACTGACCTTGCTCGTTATAAACTTGTCGATGGATTTCCAAGATTCCGTTTTACCAAAGATCACTTGTGTCCAGCCTGTGAACAAGGAAAAAGTACTCGAGCTCATTTTCCTTCAAAACCTGAGCAAAGTACGAATCATGTTTTACAACTGCTTCATATGGATTTGTGTGGACCAATGCGTGTTCAAAGTATCAACGGTAAACGCTACATACTAGTAATTGTGGATGACTTCTCCAGATGGACTTGGGTTTATTTCTTACGAAATAAAGATCAGGCTCCTTCGATGATCATCACCTTTCTCACTAAAATTCAAGTTCAGTTACGCAATACGGTACGAATAGTCAGAACTGACAATGGAACTGAATTCAAGAATCAGACACTTCGGTCTTATTATGAGAAAGTGGGAATTGAACATCAAACATCTATTCCTAGAAGCCCAGAACAGAATGGAGTTGTTGAAAGACGCAACAGGACGTTAGTGGAAGCTGCTAGAACTATGTTGATTAATGCTCAATTACCAGATTACTTGTGGGCAGAAGCTGTTTCAACCGCATGTTATACTCAAAACCGTTGCATGATCACAAAACGCCATCGCAAAACACCATATCAAATTGTTCACAAAAGAAAACCGAACATCGATTACTTTCATGTATTTGGAGCACTTTGTTATCCGAAAAATGATCGTGATGATTTAGGTAAACTTAAAGCAAAGGCTGACATTGGAGTGTTCGTTGGATACTGTGAAAACTCCAAAGGTTTTCGGATATGGAATCGTCGTACAAGAGAAATTCAAGAAACCATTCACGCTAATTTTGATGAACTCACACAAATGGCTTCTGAGCAACACAGCTTAGGACCCGAATTCAACCGTCTTAACTCTCCGGAATCTTCGGCTGAACCGTTGCCACTCAACCGCAAAGAATTGGAAACCCTGTTTGCTCCACTATTTGATGATACAATTGTATACCGTTCTTCTGAAGTCTCACCTAATTCCGCTGCTCAACCTGAAAACATTCCAGTACCAGACTCACCTCAACAAACTACCACAAGTGTTGAGAGAAACGGTCCTCCAATTGCATCACCATCTACAGTAGAACAAACTGTTTCTAACTCCCACCATTCAGCTGAAGATCCCACACCACAATCAGTTCCCCAACCAGCAGAGCAAGATCCTGATGCGTTCTTTAATCCGTTTGCACCGGCTCCTATTGTTCCTGATATAGCTGAGTCGTCAACACGCAATTTGGATCCTGCTAACATGCGAGATACCTATCAACTACACCCTTCCACACACAAATGGACTCGAGACCATCCACTAGTTCATATTATTGGCCATCTAGATGCACCTGTTAAGACAAGACAACGACTTCACACCGATGGAGAAACTTGTATCTATGCACTCACAGTTTGTCACGAAGAACCGAAGAACATTAAAGATGCAATGACTTACGACAACTGGATTGAATCTATGCAAGAGGAATTTCAGCAATTCATAAGACTTGAAGTCTGGGAATTAGTTGAAAGACCTGACGGAGTCTTTGTCATTGGGTTAAAATGGATCTGGAAGAATAAGCTTGATGCTGAAGGGACGATCATACGCAACAAATCACGCCTGGTAGCGAAAGGATACTCTCAACTGGAAGGACTAGATTTTGCTGAATCCTTTGCTCCAGTGGCTAGACATGAAGCGGTTCGGATCTTTTTGGCCTATGCAGCACACAGGAACATGGTTGTTTACCAAATGGATGTGAAAACCGCATTTCTTAATGGAGAACTCCGCGAAGAAGTTTATGTTAGTCAACCTGAAGGCTTCGTTGATCCTGAGTGTCCTAACCACGTTTACCGACTCAAAAAGGCACTCTACGGACTCAAGCAAGCCCCACGGGCGTGGTATGACAAACTGTCCACTTTCTTGCTGGCCAATAAATTTTCTAAAGGATCGGTGGATCCAACACTGTTTACAAAAACCTACGGGGAGGACTTACTTGTTGTTCAAATATATGTCGATGACATCATTTTTGCCTCAACAAAAAGAAGTTACTCTAATGATTTTGCAAAATTAATGAAAGATAATTTTGAAATGTCCATGATGGGTGAACTTTCGTTCTTTTTAGGACTACAAGTTCATCAATCACCCCGTGGAATTTTTATAAATCAGTCCAAATATGCTCTTGAAATCTTAAAGAAACATGGAATGATGAGTTGTGATACTTATAATACACCGATGGGCTATACCACAAAACTAGATGCTGACTTACATGGGACTCCCGTTGACCCTACCAAATACCGTAGTATGATTGGGTCCCTCATGTATCTCACAGCTAGTAGACCTGATATAGTATTTGCTGTCTACATGTGCTCTCGTTATCAGTCCAAACCAACTGAAAAACACCTCAGTGAGGTCAAGAGAATCCTTCGATACATAAAGGGAACCATTAACTTGGGAATCTGGTATCCGAAGGATTCTGGCTTTGAACTAATTGCTTTTTCAGATGCTGACCATGCAGGATGTTTAGACACACGCAAAAGTACATCTGGTGGATTACAATTTCTAGGAGACAAACTTGTGTCATGGCAATCAAAGAAGCAGGACTGCACATCATTGTCGTCAACAGAATCTGAATATGTAGCCATGTCCGCCTGTTGTGCTCAAGTCATTTGGATGAGATCACAACTTAAGGATTATGGCTACTTATTCAACAAGATTCCCATCTACTGTGATTCCAAAAGTGCAATTGCTATCTCCTGCAACACCGTACATCATTGCAAATCCAAACACATCGATCTCCGATATCACTTCATCAAAGAGCATGTGGAAAAGGGTACAGTTGAACTTTATTTTGTTGGGACTGAGTACCAATTGGCGGACTTACTTACCAAATCCTTAGCACCATCAAGGTTTGCTAGTCTAGTTCACCAAATCGGTATGCGATGTTTGACTCCAGAGGATCTGGAAAAGTTTTTAAAATACAATTGATCGTCAAACATCACAACTATCTCTGTAAATATTTAAAAAAAAAAATGCAAGTATAAACCACCTCTTTCAACACTATTTTATAAAAATGTCTTCAATTATTTAAAACAAGTGTTAAGGGGGAGGAAAAGTCATGTTTTTTTTCAAATTTCTCTAAAATATTTTGTCTTTTATACTTGCATTTTACCAAAAATAAATACAAATTTTAAAAGTGTTGATTCAAAAGTGTTTCGGGTTACTCTCCTTGACCTTCATAATTAATTTTTCAGTATTTGACTACGGTCTAAGGTCAAGGGGGAGTACGACAAGTTGTTCTTATCATATCTTGGTGTTGACTAACGAAAGTTACATGTGCTTAAGTATTTTAGCATTTAAAATAAATGTTAGTTAAGGTTAAGGGGCTAAAAGTGTCAATACATGAAACTTATCTCACCACAGTCAAAACAAAGTTTGACCACACACATTAACTATTACTGCAAAACATTTACTACCCTCAACAACCATCATCAACGACCCACAATCATCAGACTAATCTGTGTACCAATCTTCAAATCTGTAAGTGTGATTATGTTTAGATCATTATAACAAACAAAGGTTTTTAATTTCATAACGATCCAACGGTTAAATCTTTCTAATCGATTAAATCTTTCTTAGGATTGTGCGTAGACTTTTAAACCCAGAAATTTGTTTTGTTATGAATGATTTGATTGTTGGGATATGGTCTATGGTTGATCATTAACATGTTTGTGAACTCCAATCTCACCCAGAATCATAAACTGTGTGATTTGGAAATTAAAGTTCATACGTATAGATTAGGGGTTCTTGATTGTGGATGTTTTGATTGTGATTGATGATAGGGATAGCATGTATTAGTGTTAAGGATCATATCCCAGTAGTTTAATTGCATCTTAATCATGTTTTTGTTTTTAAATCAAAGGTTTAGGGTTCGAATGACACTAGCAGCTATGATTGTTTGATTGTGTGGTTAAAACTTGTTGTAACTTGGTCCATATGATCCTTAGGTTGATAGAATCATTTGCCCCATGCTTAATCATACCCAGAAACATGTTTGATTAAGATTGTGATTAGGTGTTCATGCGTGTTTACGCGTTAAAGTTGGATTTTGGCATGTCTACGCTTTAAATGTGTAAATTTAGTGTATTGGGCTAATTATTGATCAGTGGTAATGTTTGTACACTTTCAGGAAACATACAACTCGAATTTCAAAGGTGAATTTCTGGAAAATGGCATCTTTACGCGTTAAATGTTCATCCTACGCGTAATATTGAATCTTACGCGTAAGATTCGACACGTGGACAAACAGTGTCTTGGATAAGACATTGTTTACGCATAAAAGAATAACTTACGCTTAAGTTGTTTCTTACACGTTAGTCATGATCTTACGCATAAGTTTAAACCTACGCGCAAGTTATATCTTACGCTCAAAGTTCAATTCTTTGCCTAAGCTCTAATCTTACGCCTAAGATTTAATCCTACGCGTAAAATTAAGCCTACGCAGAAGTTGAACTTACGCGTAACATATAAAGTTATGCGTAGAAATTAAACCTACGCATAATTTCATTCCTACGCGTAATATAAGTTATGCGTAGACTTTTCTATTTACGCGTAAACTTGTCAAATTCATGAATTTTTCTAAGTGTTGTAATATTTCCAATGTGTAATCTCTTGTAGTGATGAACTCATGTTGTAACTTAAGTGTTATAAGTTTCTATCATGGGATTAAAACATAAGTTTGTCATATAACAAAAGTTTTTCACACACAAACACCCACTGATCAATCAATAATGTGTTCATAATCTAGTAATTGAATGTCTGTGCTAACAAAGTATATCATTGCTATGTTTGTGATTGTTTATGATCAAACCAGATGGCAGAACACAATGACATTCCTTACGGACCAGAACCTGAACCCATACGTGCATGGGAAGACACCTTTCTTGAGAACTACTCCAGAAAGATAGGAAAGAACAATCTGAGAGTCAACTTCAACAACCTTACATGCAATGAGTCTTCTTGCCTTGTTGCGGTAGATGCTCTTATCTATCACCCGTGCAAAGTTCTACTCACCAAATCTGCTGCAGTGGCATGGTTCTACATACATCAGTTTTGGCACACACTCCACTTGGACCTCCTTGAAGAATCCTTTACTTGTATGCTGCACATGAGACAAGTCACGGTCGACAAGGATCTTCTACGTAGTGTTCTTGGACTTCCCGAACTTGAACCTAATAAAGAATATGACCAAGTTCCCAGTGAAGAAGAATTGATTGAATGGCTGAGAGATATTGGGTATGATGAGTCTGAAGAGGTTATGACTAGGCACTCTAAGGTCAATATCAGATTTCTTCCACAGCCTTGGAGAACTCTCTACATCATCATTGCCAAGTCACTATCTGGCAGAGACACAGGCCATGAACACCCGAAGCTCCAACATCTCAAGCTGTTTTGGGCTATTGCTAATGTCAAGAATGTTGATTATGCCAGCATTATCTGGGAAGACATTGTGTGGCACATACAACACAAGACGACCAATATTCCATTCGTCCGTTTCACCAAGCTTCTCATTGCAAGCTTCATCCATGAATATGATGACATACCTCAAAGACTGAATGATGAGTTTCAGCACACATACAAGAATAAGGACACACTTAAGGTCATCAAGAGAATGGATACTAGTACAAGGAAACAAGGAAAGAAACTTCCTGATTGCCTCCTGACTAAGAAGGTTCAAGAAAGCAACAACTACAAGTACTACCTTCAAGCTCTTGAAGCAGATAAAGTTGGGTTCTTGGACGAAGCTGTTCTACCATCTTACATGCAGAAGAAAGAAAAGAAAGGTAGCAAATCTGGCAGCTCAGAAAGTTCTACCAAGACCAAACCTAAGAAAAGCGGATCACTTAAGATCAGAATTCCTGCAAAGAAACCAACTGCTGAACCTGGGTGGTTTCCATCACCACAACCTTCTCCAAAACCTGCTAACTCTGAACAAACCGAATCCGACGAAGGTCCTATTTACAGTGAAGCCTATGCCAACATCACCAAGAAAGTCAATCTTGATGAAATTGATGATAAGGATTTGACGTTCGAAGATTGGGATAAGATTATTGACGAATCTGCTGATCATGCTGAATCCCCCGCACATCTCTATCAACGACCACTCACCAAAGCTCAGACGATGCTGGAAGAGGAAAGGATTAGAAGAGAAAAGATGAAGGAACCAGTTACAGCTATACAAGAGCCTGAAGGACTTTCAGTCGAAGAAGAAAATGAAAGGGCTCTCAATCTAGGTCTCCTCCACAGCCGAATTGATACATTCAATGCTGATCTACCTCCACCTCCAGTGTTCTCTCAGACCACCGAAGCTGGCGGGTCAAGCAGCATTCCTGAGCCTACCACAGGAATCACCTCAGACTTAGTTGTTTATGATAATCCCTCAGTATCTCCCACTGACGTTGAGATGACTACAGCAATGGGAGAGGAAGGAGATGATGATCCCATGGACACTGATGCTCCAAGACTTATGTCCATGGAAGAAATGGAGCGTAGAGAAAGGGCTCAGGAAGAAGAACTGAAAAGAAAACAAGAAGCTGAAGAGGCCAGGCTTGAAGAGATTGCTCAAGCTAAACTGGAAGAAACAATCAGAATGGAAGAGAGTAGGAAAGCAGAAGAGGCAGCCAAGCTGGCTGAAGAAAAGTTAAAGAAGGAAGAAGAAGCCAGGCTTGCAGAAGAACTAAGGCTTAAGGCCGAAGCTGAGAAACGGGCTGAAGAACAAAGGTTGATAGAAGAAGCAGCCAAAGTAAAGATAGTTGAACAACCCGAACAAAAGAAAAGAGATGACAAAGACTCTACCACCATCATTGAATCATCACAGTCATCTCCTCCTGCATTTGAATCAACACATGACAAATCAATCAAGAAACCGAGCACCAAAGCCTCTGCTGCATCAAAGTTACTCAAGTCAGCTTTCAAAAGAGTACATGAAAAGAAAAGAAGCAGATTGGAAGATCAGGTTGCAACACTTGTAACCCAAGTTGCTGAATTGACTAAACTGAACTCGAACGTCCAAGAGCTGCAAGACAAAGTTGATACTTTCTTAGCTAAAGACGTACAGGAGAACTTGGAAGCCGCACTAGCAGCTCAAGCACAAGAATACATGGCACAACACCTGGTTGCTGAGTTGAAAGATCTGCTGGCACCCATGAGGGACGAACTCACCAAGTTCGCAGAGCAAGCAGTCAAGAAAGTGATCCGATCAACCACATTCACTCTTCGAGCTGACAAATCCACTGTTCCACTACCAGGGCTATCTCTGGATGAATTGGAAGCTCAACTCCTAGAAAAGCTGGCAAACAAGTTCACCTTGACTCATGAAGAAGCCAAAGTCTTGGAAGCATTAAAAGACAAGATGAACAAAGATACATGCAGCACAGAGGCCGATAAGCTGAAACGTCAAAGAGATGATGAAGACAGGGATCCGAATTCTCAGGCAAAGAAACAAAAACAATCCGAAGGACCCTCATCTCAGTTCAAAACACCGGTAATCCCTCCAACAACAACAACTTCCTCACAACAACCAAAGGCATCAGGTTCTGCTCCCAAAGCACACGACCACTTTGAATACACCGGTGGTGACGACATACCTCAACCCGATGAAGTTCCAGAACCGTCTCCTAAGAAGAAGAAGAAAGATAAGAAAGGAAAGCATCATCAACCCACACCAGACACCTCATCTAAAGGCACCGAACCAAAGAAACCCAAAACAGTCCTTAGCTGGCTAGATCAAGACAACAGTGCCGAATACTCCTGGTTTGAAAAGATGATCAATTCGCAACCACCACTGGAAGACAATCATGAACCTCAAGATGGTCGAACGGTGGAATATGCTCAAATGATTCAACAAAAGTTTAAGATGAAAAAGATGAATAAGAAAGAGCTGCGAAGAATCAAGAATGATGCTTTCAATCTTCTGAAAGATAGGTCTGCCAACTCAATCGAGCTTGAATACCATCTGGAAAATATTGCTCGAGCTATGTCAAGCAATATTGACTGGATCAATCCTGAATCATATGTCGATCCGGTCACCAAGAAAACCGCACCTTACATTACTGACTGGTCCAAACCACTACCGATGATTGGGAAGCCTAAGGAACCAAAGATCCCTTACAAGTTCTTCTACAACACAGACTTGGAATTTCTGAAACTTGGCAGCAAGATTGAGAAGAAGTACGTTACCTCACTCGCCTTTCTCCCTGCAGCTCGATATCTCAACAATGCCATCGAAGAAGAAGCTTCAGCACTATTCGTTGACAAAGTTGTCGAATATGACCGAAATGCTCTTTACGACATACATCATTGGCCAAGCAACCGGGCACAATACTATCGTAGCAGCAGACTTAATCAGACGATGGGTGAAGTAGAAAGTGATCTGAAGATAGTCTCCATTCAATTCATCTCGACTGTCACTTTCTTTGGGCCCTTCCTCAGCAAAATCACACTGAAAAGACTTGATGAAAAGGAGTACGATATTTCCGAGTCTGACTTTCCACGACTACGTCTCAACGACATCGAAGACATGTATCTACTCAAAGTTCAAGGAAAACTCTGTGGCTTGCCTAAAGAGAAGCAGCTTGCCTTTATCCAAGCTCTTCTAATCTTCATCAGGTAGATTGTCATAAGAGAAAGAGTTGAAGATCTTCAGTTGGGAGTAGAAAGTTATCAGAAGAAGCTCAATCTCACCAAACCAAACTTGTTCGACATCCCCGACCTTCCACATCTATCTCAGTACACCTTGATCAGACAACCAGGGATGCTTGCAGATTCATCTTAAGGATTGAGAACAGATTGAAGCGCAGGGATCAGTTTCGAAGGTTGGAAAGTTATGTTGGAGGCAGACAGAAGTTTCCGGTGTTGACATTTCAGAGACCTGATTGGTAGTAAAATTGTAAGAATTTGATTTGATTTGTCAATAATTTACTTCATAATGGTTTGTGTACGCATTACAGTGCACAACCCGAACTTGTAAAGAAAGGACCCTGAGGTACGCATCAGTGCCTCAATCTTAAATATAAGGAGCGAAGGCTTCTTACTTTTGAGTAGAATTAATCAAACTTTTATGATTTTTTACAATTCTGCTCAAAAGGACAAGTATTTCACCTCAATAAGACCTAATCACTTGTTGAGGGGGAGCACTTGTCAAAACAAAATACTGTGTTCAAAATCATAAGTTCTTGGTAAATCTCCCCATAAGACTCAAAAAGCATATTTTAATCAAAAGTTTAACAAAAACAACATCTCATATGCTATTTTTGAGGGGGAGAAAATGAAAAAGTGATTAAAATATATGAAGTTAAAGCTGAAAAGTTGTATCTTGTGCGAGCTAGACTTAGATTCACCCAGGAATTGACGAGATAATTCAAGTCTGTAATATCGAAAGGACTTATCCTCGACGGGTAATAACATCAAGTTAGTTACTAGAGCTAGTTGTCACCTAAAAGCTGACAATGTATCTCTTTAACTAACCACGTAAGCGTGTCTCGAAAAGGATTAGTCTTAGTAGAAATGTACCATCTCGAGAAACTTTCTGTGGACTTGACCAGGCCGGGTAATAACTTCAAGCTAGTTTAACTAGTGATGTAAGCGTGTCTCGAATCGGTCTTGTTCACTGAAAGTGGATCAATTCAAAAGTACTTGCTCCTCCCGCATGTGCAAATTTATTAAACACTTATGAGCACATGTGCAGGGGGAGCCCTTCAAAAGTGTACACAAAACTCTCAAAGTGTTAACCAAATTATTTGATTATCACAAACACTTTGAGAGATTTTCAATCAAAGGTTTCTTGGCTACTGTCGGAGTTATAAGGTGATTAAGATAGGAATATCCGTCCTATGATCCGCCAGAGCCGGAGGGATCTACCCAAGGACATCTCCCATAGTTAGAATTAGAAGTCCTTAGGTATGATACGAAAAAAGGAGAAATGAATGAAAGGGAAAGAAGGAGTTGAAGAATTAAAAAGAAAAGCAAAGAAAAGGGTGAAAAGAAATAGCCCTCCATATGTTCAACCTTAGGGCAGACACCGGGTTCAATACATATGCTACTGGCTGTTGCTAAAGACAACACCGGTATTGAAGATTAAGTCGTCATGGACCCAGTGACGCGATGCACTAAACCTTCTTAACCACTCAAGTTCTCTTAAAAGGACTTGTTTCATTCTCACGGGGAACCCGCGTAACCTATCGACCTATCTCTTAGAGACGGTTGATATTGAAGCAGGAGACATCTCCCCAGTCTCCGCATAGGAAACCTAGGTGTGCACTTATAGAGTCTAGAGCCATGAGATACATCAAAGATCTCTTAGGAACACTTAGTATTTCTACAACTGGTGTTCTACATCAATGGGCATCAGTTGTAAACTATCGAGTCCTTCGCAGATCTTAGCAATCTGCCGAGAACGTTTATGAGAGGATTACTTATGTATTTCTCAATGATTGAACGGAAATCCTGCCAGGGTCAACATCAAATAGCCCTGACAGCAGGTCACTTCGGTAACCCCACAAGGGTTACGCTTAGTGTTTGCGGTGGTTCCATTACGGTCTACAGTCGTGGAGTGATCCCCAGCGACTCACCCAGTCATTGAGCTACTCAGTAGGTCTCGTAAGCTCCTTCGGGAGTATCTAATATGGGAACGGCCTGGATAAGGATTAGAAGGAGTCTTCACAATATGCTGTTGATGAGCTCTAATTCCTTATCCGTAAGTACCGGTTGTTTTATTGCTAACTGTTTACTCGCAGGTACCTCACTTCCATGATGGTAGATTCCAACATGCTCATACATACATCTTGAAGCAAAAGATAGCTCCCCCAAAGATCTTAACAACACAAAGTTCCAAGAAAGATTCTACGACAATAAGAAGAATCTACCAAGTATAAAGACAAAGATCTCAATGTATCAAAAGGAACTTCTTGCACGTGAAAAGTCTAAGTCCAAAGATGTATGAGTATGTTGGAATGGCGGACAACCACCACAGACGCAGGAGTGACGAACGGCAGATTACTTCATAACACAATCACTACATCATCACCAAAGAACAAAGACAAAGAGCAAAGTATATTCATTATCATTCAACCATTTTTGAAGACGTCTAGAGTTTTAATTGTCACAAGTCAACGACAAAGATGAAGACGTCAAGCAACCGTGATGACCGACCCTTAGGGGGAGATTGTTGGAACCATACTTTTGTATTTTGTCAAGTCTCGGTCATTACATTTTGTAATAGGTTGCTTTAGTATTTATTTCATTTAGTTTATGTTACAAGGCTTAAGTGTTAAAGCCCTATGGGCCTTAAAGCCCACGAAATGAAAGGATAAGGGAGGAAGGGAGTGTTGCCCTAACTCCTCCCTTATAAATAGTAAGCTCATGTAGACATTTATCTTGTTGGTTATTTGATTATCTTAAGGAAACTCTTGCACTTTCACCTTTCATATTGTCTCATAATCAACCATCTCATTTCTCATCTTATTTCTTTCTAAATCATACTTGTGTTTACAAAATGGTGACCTAACAAGGTAGAAAACCAAACTTAAGCTACTTTAGGGTATTTGGAAGTAAATGTTATATTTTAAACACTAAAGATTACCTCCCTAAGTTTGATCCAAAATCATATGAAGGAATATTTTTAGCGTACTTACAAAATAGTAAAACATATATAATACTTAACAAACACTCTACGAAAGTAGAAGAATCACTAAATGTAACATTTGATGAAACACCACCAGCTCCTAAAACATTACCTTTAGAAGATGATGACTTAGTCGAAGATGAAGCTATTGAGGTTAGTAAAACAAAACCCATAGGAAATGATAATGAAGACATTGACTTAGGAAATAACGAAATTGTAAATATTAAAGAATCTAGATCACATCCATTGGATAATATAATAGAACATCTTAATCAAAGAACCCTTAGGTCACAAGCCCAAGATAAAAATAACTTCTTTTGTTTCCTCTCATCAATAGAACCTAAGAATATTAATGAGGCATTAAAAGATGAAATTAGGTTATAGCTATGCAAGAAGAATTAAATCAATTTAAGGCAAATGATGTTTGGGAATTAGTCCCAAATCCAATGAATATGACCATCATAGGAACTAAATGGGTATATAGGAATAAGTTAGATGAAAATGGAATAGTAACTAGGAATAAAGCTAGGTTAGTTGCCCAAGGTTATAATCAACAAGAAGGAATTGATTATGACGAAACTTATGCCGCCGTAGCTAGACTAGAATCTATTAGGATATTACTTGCCTATGCATGCGCCCTAGAATTTAAGTTATTCCAAATGGACATGAAAAGTGCATTTCTTAACGGTTTTATCAATGAGGAGGTTTATGTGGCACAACCTCCAGGATTCATTGACTTCGCAAAACCTGATTATGTTTATAAGTTAAAGAAAGCTTTGTATGGACTCAAACAAGCTCCCAAAGCTTGGTATGATCGATTAAAATCTTTCCTTATTACAAATAATTATTCCATGGGAATGGTAGATAACACTCTTTTCACTAAAAAGAAAGACCCAAATCTCATCATTTTTCAAATATATGTTGACGACATTATATTTGGATCGACTTGTCAATAAATGTGTGATGAATTTGCCAAAATCATGCATGATGAGTTTTGAGATGAGTATGATGGGTGAACTAAACTTCTTCCTAGGATTACAAATAAAACAATTAGAAGATGGAATATTCTTTAACCAATCTAAGTACATTAAGGAAATGCTTAAGAAATTTGGCCTAGAAGACTCAAAACCCATGAAAACTCCCATGTCTACGGAAGTGAAACTCACAAAGGATGATGAAGGCGAGTCCGTAGATAACACCAAGTATAGAGGAATGATAGGTAGTTTACTATACTTGACGGCAAGCAGACCCGATATCATGTTTAGTGTCTGCCTTTGTGCCCGTTTTTAAGAGGATCCCAAAACCTCTCACCTAGAAGCGGTTAAGCGTATCTTCCGATACATTAAAGGCACTATACACTTAGGATTATGGTATCCTAAGGGATCCGGCATAGAAACCATCGTCTATGCGGATTCGGATCATGCAGGAGACTACGTAGATAGAAAGAGCACTAGCGGTATTTGCACCTTTATGGGATGTTGTCTAACATCTTGGTTTTCAAAGAAGCAAACCGCTCTTGCTATTTATACCACCGAAGCCGAATATGTAAGCGTTGGAAAGGCATGTCAACAAGTACTATGGATGAAACAAGCTCTCATAGACTATGGTATTAGGTTAGAAAATGTTCCCATTATGTGCGATAACAAAGGTGCGATAGATTTAAGCAAAAATCTGGTCCAACACTCTAGGACTAAACATATAGAAATACGCCACCACTTCCTTAGGGATAATGTACAAAAAGGAAACATATCTATAGAAATGGTTGCATCGGAAGATAACATTGCGGATATATTCACTAAACCCCTTAAGCGTGAATTATTCAATCACTTGCGTTTAGGATTAGGAATGATGGAACAAGTTGACTAAACTCTATTGCATTTACACAAATTTTTTTTCTAGCATAAAATTTACTTTTCTTTCACTTCTCCATTTCTGAGTCTAGCAATCTATTTCGCACAAAATTGAAGATTGGGAAACATCATTTTCATTGCATATACTCTCTTGTAAAACCCAATCAAAATTCCTTAAAAACTATTCTCACATCTAGGAATTACATGAAAATCATTTTCCTTGCATTGTTGACAAATGCTAAAAACCTTTTTCCTAAATCATGCATAAACTCTCACATAAATTGTCAAAGTATATAACCTAATATATATCATTAACATTCATGAATCGAGAAAAAATCGAATCAAGGAGACTTTGGGTTGTTTCTTAGGAAGCTTATTTTTCTTTGCTTTTAGGAGTCGAAAAAATCACAACTCCACATTTGTTGCATATAGACACACACTAGGAAAAAATCACTCACAATGTTGTCATCTTGTTCCATCACTAGTTTTTCACTCACTAGTTACCTTTGCCTTTGATCTAAGATAGTTGCTCTAGGAAGATTAAGTGCCCTTGCCATTGTTTATCTCTTCTAGATTTTTAAATACTTGTTTGCTCTTTTACTTAAGTGATTTTGCATGCATGCTATTTTATGATTAGATTAGATGCTATATTGCCTAAGGAGTTGAACTTGCTTGAATCAAAATCCAAAAACACAACATTTCTGCAAATTTTCTGCCAAAAACCCAATTCTGGCAATCTGGAAACCACCAGATGGGCGGCCCCCTTAATTATGTAAGGCGGCCCCCTTAATCATTAAGGGGACCGCCCCCAAATTAAGGGGACCGGCCATCTTATTGTCGGGTTTACAAAATCTTTTCTACTTTTTAGCCCAATTCAACCGACATTTCCCAATTTTCACCAACATATTTTGTCATAATCTCCCAAACAAACTTTATCCATCCATAAACACATAAATCTTACATTATAAATATCCCCAAACTTCAAAACTCTCCATTCATCTCATCATGACCTCTCCAAACAAACCAAAACCAAAAGCCTCAAGGCTAGCAAGGATGACGGAAAAAACCGTTTGGCGAAGAAAAGGCCCTCAAAACAAATCTATCATAACCAATGAAGTTGGAAAGCACTCAACACCTCCAACTACTTACTTCCCAAACTTTACACCAAACCCACAAGGACATTCATTTGATCCTCTTTACAAACCATACAACATTGGTCAAACATCTTCTTTCATGCCAAACTACACATCTCAACCTCTAACCACTTATAATGATCCATACAAGTTTGATCAACCATCAAACTACACTTCCAACAATTTCAATTCCAACTACACAAACCCAATTCATCCATATCAACACAATGATTCTCTCCACATTGCCACGGAAAAGCAAAAGTTCCGTGATGAAATAAACCAAATCCATGATCTTAGTGATCTCCTTGCTATGAATCTTGCACAACGCGACAAAAGGCAACCTCCATCATCACCCTATGCAAATTGCCTACCTCACTCTCTCAACTTGGATCAAGTTACAAACCACACTCACTTTTGCCCTTGTTGCATCTTCCTTCAAAAACAAATCCTCTACTTGAGTTAAGATATTTCTTGAATTGAATATCTTCTCACTCATCCTCATTCAATACCACCCTTAACATGATACAACATCGTGAGATCCACCTCTTTCGCTCCATATCCCTCTCTATCAAACAACTAAGCTCTATGCTTATGTTCCCCTCAAGCAAATAAAACACTCAACCATGGGTTGCAAGCAAGTCCAAGTGCTCTCTTCGGAAATATAGGACTATGTTGTTTCTTTGTTTTATTGTAATCAATATGCTTCAAGCATATTGAATGTTGTAATAATGATCATTTCTATGATTGTCTCATATATGCTTGAATGAATCTATTTTTATTTGCATAATTGTTGCTTTGCATATATATGTCTTGTTCTCCTCACATATTTTTTGTAGCCAAGCTTTCCATAGCTCGTTTCCTTGGTGCTCTCAAATGAGGGGGAGCATACATCAAGGGGGAGCTCTCTACCCGTTTCAACTTCTTCTATGAAGCTTAATTGGTCTAACCTTTTTTATTCTACAAAAAAGGGGAGAAGAGAATATTAAACTCTAAAATACTTGTCTAAAAATTAATTTTTAGACCTAATGAGTTTAAGGTTTTGTAATCATCAAAAAGGGGGAGATTGTTGACATGAATAATGCCTAAAAACATTGTTAATATATTAACAATATCTCTATGTTTTGATATTTACAAAGCATAAACTCATTAAACTAAAACTTATGACGTAAACAAGTATTTAGAGATTAATATTTCATTTTGCTTCCAAATCACTTAAGGTATGAATAAATAAAGTGTTTATTGCATTCTATGATCAAAGGAAATTTTTCTAATCACTAGAACTTTTATAAGAATGTCTTAATCATTTTTTATCTTTTACAAAATTATTTTTGTAATTAAAAGAATATGTTTAAATCATTATTAATATATGATTTCAAATTTCTAACCAAAAATAGAAAATTTTATCAAGAAAAACCTTTCCCACAAGAGGACAAACTACTCCAACGTTCTGGAGAGGGCGGCCCCCTTAAATCATAAGGCTGCCCCCTTAATTATTAAGGGCACCGGCCCCTAATTAAGGGGACCGGCCACGCTCCAGAACAGTAGTCTGTTCCCCTATAAATACTAGTTCATTCCACAGATTTTTCTCACCTTTTGCACTCCTAAACTTTCTGTTCTTGATCTCCATTTCTATTCTCTTAATCCTTTGATCATATATACATAAATCTTTGTTTCAAAGTGATCCAAACATCATCTTTTCAAGTGCAAGAGAAGAATACTTCTATCCTCCAAGACAAGAAGTATTACAACTTGTTGTGACCTCCACATCCAAGTTGTTAGAGCATCATCAATAGTATCTATCTCTTTGTGTAATTAGTTGTGAATATTTTATAGTAGATAGTTTAGCTAGGTATATAGATAGTGTGATTGGTTAGTAGTTTGTTGTGAAGGAGAAGTGTTAGGAAGTAGATTGTAGTGAAGGAGATTTGTGTGAAGTAGATAGGTGTGAAGTAGAAAGTTGTGAAGTAGATTGGTGTGAAAATTGATTGGTGTGAAGAGGTTGTGTAGAAGTTGTGATTAAGTTGTGACAAAGTTGTAGTGTGTACATTGGTGTGTAAGGTTTTCTCCGTCATAAGAGAGCTTGTTGACATAGTGAAGAAAACTCTCGAGTTAGGTGCTCGAGGAGTGGAGTAGGGCAAAGAAGGTGTCCTTGTAGCCGAACCACCATAAATCTCTTGTCTCGCGGTTCGATATTTCCATATCTCATTTATTTCTTTACTTACATTATTATTGCTATATCGTACATATTTATTGTTGTTTATATTGTGCAAGACTTGAGATCACATATTATCGAATCTAAATTTTGGAAAATAAAGAAAACACTTAAACAATCTTTTATAACAAATTAAAAAGACGTAAAACTATTCAACCCCCCCTTTCTAGTTTTCCACATGAGTAAATCCGGTTCGGTTTGTAAAGTTGCATGCTGGTATCATAATTCGGTCTATAAACTTATCAACATACAAATAATAGGATAAGTTGGTCCACCTCAACCATAGGTTAAATTTACAGTAAATTAAGAATATCCCATACACATATAAATTACAAATTGAGTTAAGTACTTGTTCATATGCTTTTACTTTCCTCTTATAACTAAGAAGATTATAAGCAAGCTATTATTATACACTATTTCGGTATAATTGTCTAATCTAAAAAAGACAATCCCTTGAACATTGTCAAATTCTGCAAGCATTGATTGGTCTTCTACCTTGCTGGTAATTCTTGAAAAAGCAGTCGAGAGTAAATGTGACGTTTTTGTATAACCTTGGTCTTTCATTAGTAATGAGCTCGTCCACAGGTCCAATATCCTTTTCGGTTTGAGGCATACAGAACATAGCAAGAGTCATCCTCTCATTTTTTGAGTTTACAAATACTCTATGCATCAGGCTCTTAAATATTCTATTGCTCATAATCTACAAATTTAGTTACCATTTCAACTATCAAATATTTGTGTAGCAATTCAATATAAGTTGTACGAAACTATGAATCAACCATTACATTATTGACATAAACCTAAAGGAAGCACCAAAATTCATGAGATGTATAATAATGATAACTAAGAAATACCATGGGCATCAAGAAATACTGTCACAAATCTTCTAACTTCTTTAAGTTCCTGAAATTCACTATTCTCACAAGGAATTATGTTACCATCGACTTAACATTGAAGCCTAACCTGCCGCATAGTAGCAGGCTTCTTGCCTGATATTACAACTTTTAGGGTCAAAATTTATACTTTCCAAATTCACCTTTCATAAGATTTTGTCAAAATACCAAAAGAGAAAGGAGGGGGAGGGGGGCTATGTTTATAAATGCCTCAAAAACGTTGACCTTAAAAGTCAAAGGGTCTCTACTTTCCACCATGATCCACTAACGTATGTTTTCATTCTAATGAATTATTTTCAGGTACCGCATTCCGCGCTCCCTCATTCTGGTATCAGACCTTTGTCATCAACAAATTAGTCATGTCAAGAACGATTACAACCAACAAAAATGATCAAGAAAATGAAAGAATTTCAAGCAGTCATTAAGAAGAATTAAAGACGTTGGGAAGAAGGTATAATTTAATTTACTTTAATTAAAAAAAAAACATATCAGATTTACCAACTATAAATAAAGAAGATATATCTATTATTGAAGAAAAAGAAGATGAATCAGGATTTATCTTAGATACTATTATTAATAGAACAACTATTAGAAGATCAAAATTTACTTTATCAGAAAAACATAATTTTGATTATTCAATGTCACTTAGAGAACTATTTTCAAGAAAAAATATAATATATTTTGGAAAGATTATTGGTGAAGAACCAATTCCTATTGAACAAACACAAGGAAATATTGTTACTCCTATAATTAATAGACAACAAATAAACAAATGAATGAAAAAGATACATGTAAAATAGCATATATTCATATATCAACTATACAAGTAATATTAAAAAGCACTTTTATGGGTTGTAACACACCTATTGAATTAGAAATAAGAGATGATAGAATAATAAATAAAGAAGAAAGTATTATTGCTAGAGGAAAAGGAAATTTATCTGAAGGAAAAATAAAATTTTATGTTAATATAAAAATGGGATTAAGTTTAAAATATAAAGATATAAATAAAAGTATTACTATAAGATATGAATTATTAAGAAGAGCATTTATGTATAAAGGAAATCACCCTTTCACAGTAATATATCAAATAAATTATGCACTCACTAATTTACATCATAGTATCACTTTTAAAACAAATGATAGAATTTACATTGATAAACTTTTTCAACCACTATTAAGTCTTGAAGCACCAAATTTATTTTCAAAACACAAATATATTGATAGAAGAAAATCAACATCTAAAATACAATCAGTATGGATACCAACAGTTGAAAAACCAATTTTAGTAACAAATGGAGAATCTTCCAACGCTAATGAAGAAATAAAAAAAATGAAAGAAATGATACGATCATTGAATCTAAGAATATAAATAATATAAAACTACGAATAGATTTAAACACATAATGGACTCAGGATTATAAAAAAGACTATTACAGAAAAGGTTAAATGATTTAGAAGAAGATATAAGAGAAATATCATATACAATAGATCATTTATTAACTAGAATAAGATTGAGAAATCCTTACGAAAGTCTAAAAGTAATGACTAGAACATTAGCATATGAAAGAAAAAGATTAGCATATACAACAGAACTATTACTAAAAGAAAAAAGAAGTTCAATAATTTGTTAAAATAATAATGAATCATATTTTTGAAACTCTTTCTGATCAAAAAATAAATATTGAAAATAGTAAAAATATTAAATCATTCGAACCATTTATACCATATAAACAAACTTTATTTAAAATATCACAAAACCTGCCAGAAGGAACATCATATGGTATTAATATAGTCAATAATGACGATACAAAGCAATCTATTGGAGACAAAATAGATATATTAAACTCAACACTTAATAATATAATTGAAACATTAAGTTTCTTAATACTAAGACAACTACCAGAATTATCTAAAACAATGCAAGAAAAGATAAATACTATACAAATATTACTAAACAAAAAGACAGAAGAATTTGAAAATTTGGAACAAAGTCAAATAAATATAATCGAACAACTATCAAATATAATTGATACTCAAGAGAAAGATAAAGATATTACTATTACAAAAATAAAAGAGACGTTATTGAAAAAATCAACTCTTAAAATTGTACCACCAATACGAATAGCATAATAGAAAATCTTGAAGAACAAATTGAAATCCTCACAAAACTAATGGCATCATTAGATATACCATCCGAAGTAAACGAAGAAGATGCAGATATAGTACAAGATTATAGTTCAGACGAAAATCCATATGAAAATCAATATAAATATCCAGGAGAAAGTTCTTATACAAATTATAATTTTGCACAAAAAAGAAAAAATCCTTATATGGACGAAGATTTTCAAAGACAATTTGATTATAACCCTCCAACACCTTCAGAAAGATATTTATATCAACAAGGAATGATTAGAAATAAGAAAGGTAAATGGGAACGTATACATCCTCAATATATACCAAAAATACCAATAATAAGAATGAATGATGAAATTTTAAATATTGATTGTGAAACAGAAATAGATGATAAGATTCAAGATTGGAGTAATAGGTTAAGTACTCAGATACAATTAACTGAAGAATTACAAGAACTACAACCAAGAGATTTACTCAATTTTATAATACACAAGACATAAGGAAATGTTTATAGATTTTTAGAATCTATAAATGAACTAGAATTATCAAGGATAGCAACAACTGACGCAATAATAACCTTTAAAAACATTGTGGCATGTATAGTACAAGAATTCACAGGAAGAATTTTAGGAAAAGAAGAATAAAATGAAGCTTTTAGAGAACATGCATATTGGAGAATAATTAATCTTAAGATATGTAACATGTGTTATTTAAATTCATTCATATGTGAATTTTCGGACCAATATTACAAGTTAGATACTACAAGGCAAAAATCAGCTTTAGAAATGTTTTTTTTAATAAACTCCCTGAATCTATAGCAACATAGCTAAACAATTCATACGCAACAATACTGCAAGATAATACTAAATTAATAGAAGACACCCTAGCAGCCCGAATCACCACAGTAAAAGCATGGGTTAGAAAACAATGTTTACAAGAAATAGCTAAAAAAGAAGCACGCATTGAACTTTGTTGTGAAAAACAGTCAGACAAAGTAGGTAATTATGGATGTCCTCAGAAATCATATAAAAAACGATGGAAAATATGGAAAAGAAAAATATATAATTCAAAGTATAAAAATTTTTATAAAAAGAATTCAAAATATAATTATTTTAGAAATCGAAAACAACATCGTCAAAAATACAAAAAACAAGATAGTTCAAAATATTGTCCGTCTAAAAGGAAGGATTGTAGATGTTGGCTATATCATGAAGAAGGTCATTATGCCAATAAATGTCCTAAAAAAGGAGAAAAGAAAGAAACAGAAGTATTAAAAATAACATATAATCTTGGATACGAACCCCTAGAAGATTCAGATATTGAAACATATGCATATACAGATACTAGTGATTATTCTAGTGATACATTTTTTAATAATGAATAAATCAATTTATTAACATTTTATGGATAATAATTTACAAGGATTAGAAAATTTTTGTTTAACATATATTGACGATATCATTGTTTTTACAAAAGGAAATGAACATGACCATATAAAAACAGTATCAATTGTTTTACAAAGAATAAAAGAAAAAAGTTTGATTTTATCACAAAAGAAGTCAAAATTACTTCAAAGTGAAGTAGAATATTTGGGATTAAAGATTGCAAAAAATGGAATTATTTCTTTGACGAATAATACACAAGAAAAATTGAAAGTTTTTCCAGATAAACTAGAAGATAGAAAACAAATTCAAAGATTTTTAGGATGTTTGAATTATATAGCAGAACAAGGATTTTTGAAAAATTTAGCGAAAGAAAGAAAGGTATTACAAAAGAAAATTTCTGAAAAAATTCGTTGGGAATGGACACCATCCGACACCCAACTTGTACAACATATTAAAACTACTGTACAATGTTTACCAGAATTATATAACCCAGAAACAAAAGATTTTTTGATTATTGAAACAGATGCATCCGACGACACTTGGGCAGGATGTATGAAGGCAATTCAGAACGGAAAAGAATTACTAGGATTAGATATTAACGGAATTCCAATCCCTCAATATAATCTATCAAAATCATTATGTATTGATGGAAGTCAAATTCCTCAATCTGATCAATTACTATCTAAAGCAGTATTACAATCAGAATCTGTTTTAAAAATAGAAAAATACAATTCTAAATTATGCAAATATATTTCTGGAACATTTTCAGAAACAGAGCAAAAATACAGTACTCATGAAAAGGAGACACTCGCCTGTCTAAAAACCCTAAAAAAGTGGAAGATTGATTTCATACAAACAAGGTTTGAGTTACGAACGGACTCAAAATATGCAACAGGATTTTAGAGATACAAACTACAAGAAGATTATTGTAGAGGTCGACTTATCCATTGGCAACTACAGCTACACCAATTCCACCTATACATCATATACATTAAAAGCAACAATAACACCTTTGCATATACTCTTACAAGAGAATGGAAAGAATACTTAAGCAAGCTCAACATCACCTACAACAAAAAAGAGAGCAACGTATCTCTTTAGAAAAACAGTTAGCCATTATCATAGAAGAAGAAGAGAAACTAGCCAATACAGTTGAATACTTAACCCAAACAACCAATTCAGAATCAACCACAAAATTAACACCTTCACCATCAAAACCATAAACACCCATAAAATCAAAGCCATCTATCTCAAAAACCCAAACATCATGTTCTGAAAAAAGTGAGTACATAAAGATAGAAGAAGATGTAGAAGAAATAATACAAAATTCAAGCATTGGAAAGAAGAAATGGTACGTTATCTTCAATGGACCATTCAAAGGCATTTATTCCGATTGGGCACTCGCAAGTCAACACATCATAGAAAAAAGTGTCAGCCACAAAAGTTACACATCACAAGAAGAAGCAAAGCAAGCACTCAAGGAAGCATAAAAAACAATCACAATGAAAGAAGTTCAGAAATCAAGGAGATTTATTTCTCTAAATCAAGGATTACAAGAAAGATTACGAGAAAGATCGCCCAAAATGAATCCGATCGATCTAATAAGAAAACATCCCAACTGCAAGAGAAAGAGAATAAATGAAGAAACCAACAGTTGAGAAATTTCAAAAACTTTGGGATAGTGTTATACACTATAATGAAGTTCAAGCTACTAAGTCATTTTACCCAAGCAAGATACCAGTAGGACCGAAAGTAGTATTCCTACCAGGAGCAGCACACCCACAGATATTCATGAATACTTTGTTCATGGATTAGTAGATACAATTTATATAGATGGAACAAGCATATGGGAATTTCAACAATTTCCATTAGAAGTACAAAGCATCATCAAGACATACAATGCTTATTTCGCTAGAAATAGACCATTGTATTTTAAATTACACTTAAGTTATCCAATTTTCGACAGCAACGATCACAAGCTCTTTGTACCATCGATTACATAAGTAGAATTGGGAGTCAGCAATAATGATTACCCATAAAAAAACGAGCAAGACGAGTTACCACCAGCAATACCATCTTCCAAAAATTTGTTAGATACTCTTGCCGAAGTATTTTTCGCATCATTGAAGTTAGGAACAGGAACAAAGCAGAAGTCAGATATCAAAATCAACTGTTCTAACAACAACATGTTGATTTACTCAAATTACTCAAAGGGAACAACCGACGACGTACAATTAAAAACTTTAAAAGATTTCGAAGAACCATTTGAAAAATTCACTGGGCCACTCTTGGCACTTCCTGAAGATTTCAAGGTAGCACTATGTCAAAGACTATATCACATATCAAAACACATGTGTGATTACTGTTCAGCAGCATAGATGCAGGAATGAAGACAAAGATACAAGAAGATAAAAGAGCAAAGACAAAAGATCAAGAATTATTAAAACTGCATGATGAATGTGCCAGCTGTTTGTCCATTGTTTTCACTTTTTCTCCTTTTTCTTTTGAGTGGTGTGATATGGTTTGTTTTTTAGTAATAATGTAAGGCAAATAATGTAAGGCCTGTCGGCCACCCATAGTAGTGCACATTAGTGCGTTAGGTGTAAATTATTAGTACCTAATAATGTAATATTAGGTAAGCAATGACGTAGGTTGTAACTATTACACCTACCCTCTCCTTGTATAAATAGAGGTTTTACCTCATGAAATAAAGTGTGCGCTTTGAAGATTAAACCACTCAGTTTATTTGAGATCATGAAATCTCAATTGCCTGTTGAAACGAAATTCGTTTCTGAATAGTAGATCGCCTATCCCACTATAATCAATCACTAAAAGAAATCAACTAACGATTCATACCAATCATCCACTATCGTTCAATGCATTTCACCCAATTCAATTAGAAACCAAAATTCAACGAAGCATATCAAAAGCTAAATGGAATCACTATTCACTCTACTTTCCACCATGATCCACTAACTTATGTTTTCATTCTAAATGAATTATTTTCAGGTACCACATTCCGCGCTCCCCCATTCTGGTATCAAAGATCCGCATCAGCAAATTAGTCATGTCAAGAATGATTACAACCAACAAAAATGATCAAGAAAATGAAAGAATTTCAAGCAGTCATTAAGAAGAATTAAAGACGCTAGGAAGAAGGTATAATTTAATTTACTCTATAATTAAAAAAAAAATAATAATAAAAAAAGAAGATGAATCAGGATTTATGTTAGATACTATTATTAATAGAACAGCTATTAGAATATCAAAATTTACTTTATCAAAAAAACATAATTTTGATTATTCGATGTCACTTAGAGAATTATTTTCAAGAAAAAATATAATATATTTTGGAAAGATTATTGGTGAAGAACCAGTTCCTATTGAACAAAGACAAGGAAATATTGTTATTCCTATAATTAATAGACTACAAATAAACAAAAGAATGAAAAAGATAGATGTAAAATAGCATATATTCATATATCAACTATACAAGTAATATTAAAAAGTACTTTTATGGGTTGTAACAGACCTATTGAATTAGAATTAAGAGATGATAGAATAATAAATAAAGAAGAAAGTATTATTGCTAGAGGAAAAGGAAATTTATCTGGAGGAAAAATAAAATTTGATGCTAATATACAAACAGGAATAAGTTTAAAAGATAAAGATACAAATAAAAGTATTACTGTAAGATATGAATTATTAAGTAGATCATTTATGTATAAAGGAAGTCATCCTTTTACAATAACATATTAAATAAATTATGCACTCACTAATTCACATCACAGTTTCACTTTTAAAACAGACAATAGAATTCACATAGATAAACTTTTTGAACCATTATTAAGTCTTGAAACACCAAATTTATTTTCAAAACACAAATATATTGATAGAAGAAAATCAACATCTGAAATACAGTCAGTATGGATACCAACAATTGAAAAACCAATTTCAGTAACAAATGAAGAATCTTCCAATGCTAATGAAGAAATGAAAGAAATGATACGATAATTGAGTTTGAGAATAAGGGCGACACCAAAATACAAATGAATAGTAATCATAATAAATATCATAATCATTTTCTGAAATTCTTATATTCACAAAGAAAAACTACGTTACGAGAGATAAAATTTGTCAAAAACAAAATAAAAATAATAAAAAATTAATATATATTGGTTTTCAAAATATTGGTATAAATTGGTATTTCAAAACACTAAAAAATATGTTAAAAGAAAATATGAAAGTAATACAAGAAGTTAGATCAAAATTAACTATTTGTTAATACGAGTTTATATCATTATTATCTTAAAAAAGAGATCAAACATTATCAAGAGTCTATTTTAAGAAATAATAAATCAATAAAGATATTTAAAGAAGAATTATTCACAGAAGAATATGTTATTAGTAGAAAAGCACATAAAGATATGATAATAAATTTATTCCTACAAAATCTCCGTTTAAAAGAAAATCTAGAACAATTAAAAAGACTAATTCATTAAAAATGGAAAATATAAATAATATTCTAAAAAATGAGTCTTTATCAAGAAAAACTTCAAAAATTAGTTAATAAGCAGAATGAGGTAGTCAGACAATTTAGTATACACATCCAGGAAACTGAAACTGAACTAAAAAATGAAGTAAAAATTTTTGAAAAAATACGACTTATGAAGAGGTTACGAGCTCTTTGTAGTACAAAATTAATTTATGAAGAAGGCCTTCGAAAAACTATAAAACAAATACATTAAATAAGATGAGTAAAATATTAAAAGAAAGTTTCGAGTCAAAATTAGAGTTCGAAAACAATAATTCACATTAATTTTTTAAGATATTATTTGAATATTATGAAAAAAGAACTAGATTAGCTACTACTAAGCTAACATGGGAGAATATATGGGAATATGAAGAGATTAATTCATTTAAAGTCATTTTTATACCAGATTGGCTCCAAACGGTCAATCTAAATTGACCAGGTGATGGTCAACCAAGTCAAACAGCCTAGAATCAATCTCCGCGGAAGTATAGGGTTTCCCCGGGTCGTTATGTCCCGACGAGGTGTGATGGTATAGAAAACGGGTTTGTGATTGGGTGATTCTGAACAGAAAAGGGGTAATAAGGGTTTTGAATGATTACGCTAAAGAAATACGAATGAGAACGATTTAAACAAATTATATTAACAATAACGTGAAACCTAGTTAACCTAAAACGTAATCTAAAAATTTAAAATCAGAGTTTGCTTATAAATAAGCAGAAAAATAAGCCAAAAGGGCTTAACTAGAAGCTATCACTTTTTTTATTTTTGGTTTTTCTTTATTTTACAAACTACTTTTACTAACGTAACCTAAATTTAAAAACGTAAAAGTTTATTAAATAAAACGCGAGTGCGCGAAATAAAAAGTGAAATTTGAGCTACGCTAACCCTACGGATGTAAAAATTATATTTTTACGAACCTAATAATCAAAGAAAATTTTAGAAAGAAGAAAATTATTTTTTTGACTTTTATATTATTTATTATTAATTAAAAACTAATTAAAGACTAATAAAACTAATTTAAATTATAAAATATACTATATGAACAGTGAAAATTATAAAATTTTTTCTAAAAATAAATACTAGTATAATAATGATGGGAAAAATATAAAACTTAGGAAAAGCTAATAAATAAGCTGTACAATAAGCAGTTTAAGCTTGTATAAGCTTATATAAAACACACTAGTATATAAATAAAATTAGAAAACTAAGTCACTAAGAATACCTTGGGGTAGATGGTGCACGTGTTCAGAGTGGGGTGTGGGTGTGGTTAACCAAACGACCAGGGTTCAAGTCCCACTCATGACCATTTTTTACAAACATTTATTTTTTGATTTTTCTTTTACAATTACACTTAAATACTGAAAATAAACACTTTTAATAAAAAAAAAAACTTGTTACAAATCACAATTAAGCTAAAATGTGAGCTTAATACCCCAACAGTTGGGCTTTTGAGACTTGAAATGGATTTTTGGCTTGGATAAGCTTACAATAAGCTTACAAGCTGGAACCAAAGGGCAAAATAAGCTGAGACAAGAAAAGGGAACTAAGAACAAGCAGAATCAACAAGAAAAACTTATTGAAAAAGCTTACAAATCCAAATAAGCAAATCCTACACCCCTTAGACCAAGCAGGCCTGCAGGCTTTTTGAAAGCTCAAATAAGCTTATCAAATAAGCTTGAAAAGCTAAAATAAGCTTGGAATGAGTGAGCTAGGTTAGAGGGCTTTCCAAAAAGTCCACAAGCTCAAGCTGGGACCCACTATTAAGCCCTGTGCAGACCACAGAAGTTGGGGTGTTTGGGAGGCCTGCTGATGCAGGGGAGAACACCCTCCCTGCAGGTGTGTTTGATAAGGTGTAGGGCCCACACCAAATTTCACAAAAATAAAATGATCCTAGATTCCTAAAGTATAGCTGGGATATTTCACCCACAAGAAATTTCAGGTCCTGATTCCAAACCCTAAATTCATGAAAATTCATGCAAGTTTTGACTTTTTCTAACTATGTTAATTTTGACTTTTTGAAATTTAGCACCAGAATTGACTAATCTGAGTTTCAATCAATCCTAAGTGATTATGAATGATACATTAAGCTAAAATGGAACTAAACTAGGCCAGATTAACAAAGTTTATAACTAAAATAATGATTTGGCAATCCTAAATTTGAAACAGTTAAGCTGTAATAAAATTTAGAGGTAACTTTGACTTTTAAGGCTTAACCCTACCAATTTTTTGATTAACTTAGCCTACATTAACCTCTAGTGACCTACTGAGACATAAAGAATAATGAGAAAACAGTTATATCACATAAAACACAACCTTACCCAAACACTCCTTAATGTACTGATGGTGTGACTGCCTTAGTGTTTTCAATGCATCTCACTGAATTAACCCAATATACTGAACCCAAAGGTAGAATGTGATACCACAGGATCATGTAAGCTCAAAAACACCAATAAAAACAGTAAACACCTAAGAACTACTATTATGCTAATTTGACAGTTACAAGATAAACAATGGATACAATGAAAGTAAGTAGATAAATACCCAAAGTTAAGCAATTTAATAATTAGAGTACACTAATTTATTTCAAAAGCACAAAAAAAAAAAAAAAAAAAAACAAAAAAACAAAAAACCAACAACTAAACAACAAAGCTACAATGAAAAGGCAAAAATAAGATTTGTGCTTACAAGGTGCTTTTATGCTAAGATTTAAGAACCATGAATCAAAAACACATCCTATTACTCCCCTTGGAGTTCTAAACCAGAGTCATCCATCTCCTTCATGCTTTTCTTCTTGATTTCATTATTTATTTATTTATTTTTTATTATTTTTTTTATTTTTTTTTATGAAACTGAAATTTAAACTGAAACTTGAATGTCTGAACTAAAAACTTATATTAATAAAGAGTAAACACATTACAAACTGAAGTTTTAATTGAAACTTAAAATTACAATAAACTTGAAATAACTAATTTAAACTAAGAATCTACACTACACTACTTATCTAACTAACTACTGCAAAAAATTGGCTATAATGACTTCATATTTATACTAGAAAATAGAAATTAGGGTTCCAACTCTCTCCTTGAACTTTTCCACTTAGCTTCTGAGACGTTGGATTAGTTAAACCCATCTTGGCCGTTTGATTACATTTTGGCGGGAAGTGGGAAAAAGGGCAATTTTAGTGGGGGTTGGTGAGGTTGGTTGGTGCAATAAATGAGGAGGGTGGTTGAGGGGACTGTTTGGTGTAGGGTGTGGAGTGGAGGAGTGTGTAGGGTGGCTGTTGGTGTGGCAGGGATGCAGGGTGTTGCAGGTCACGTGTGGGGAGATGGAAGATGGTCAAACGGGTTTGACTGGTATTTTATTATTAAGGGGAGGGAAGTGGGCTTTGGAAGGGAGATGGGCTTGGGGTGGTAGTGGATCAGGTTTTGGGTTTGGCTGGGGTGTTTGTTTTGGGTTAGAAATAATAAAGGGTTTATTTGGTTTGTAATTATAAAAGCCCAACGACCTAAGCTATAAAAATTGAAATTTCCAGGGACCAAAGCTGTTATTCTTCCAAAGTTGATACAAGGATTGATTATGCCAATCTTTGATTTCCACGGGCCCTTAATGCATAAACTTCCAAAATTCAAACTCCGATGACTAAATTTGCCAATTTCCAAAGTCGAAGGGCCAAAATTGACTCTTCCTCTAAATTATTCCACCAGGGACCAATCTTGCCAAAATAAGTAACTAAAGGACCATAACTGATAATTTCCAAAATTTGAAATCCCAGGGACCAAAGCTACCAATTTTGAAACTTGAGGTACCAAAAGTGTAAATTCTTAAAACTTTTCACCCAAGGATTGTTTTTGACAACTTTTGATTTTTGAAGGACTTGGGTTGACTTTTCTTTCAAAACAAATGCTCAGGGACTAACTGTGTCAAATTTTGAAAGTTGAGGGACTGAAACTGCCACTTATGCAAACTTTGTTCGTTTTTCATCTGTTTTTACTCTTTTTGCATCTAAAACATATAAAACACAATTTTGGAATATTTTTAGTATTTTGATGCATTACTGAGTGTTTTTGTATGTTTTTGCAGTTCAGAATGACCAAAAATGATGAGTGTTTGAGCACTCATCAATCCCCCACACTAAAATATTGCTAGTCCCTAGCAATAAACTGTTTTGAAAACTTAATGGATTTTAATCTCTTTACCAAAAGCCATTACTTCTGGAGTAGCCAAATGTATCAGTTCAAGTAAGAACTATGGTCCACTTGATAACCATGTGATTTTGAGCAAACCACCAGCTGTCAATGGATTTGATTTGTCTTTACCAAAAGCCGTTTGCTTCTGGACTAGCCAACTCTTGATGGAATAGTCAACATCTTGGTGAGCTGATTACCAATTATGGTTTTTCCACTGCCTTTACCACAAGCCATAATCTTGCGGGCTAGCCAACTCTTTCACTTTTTAGGATATGGCAAGTTGAGATACCATACAATTTTAGGCAAATTGCAAGCCATAAACGGATTTGATATATCTTTACCAAGAGCTGTTTGCTCCTGCATTAGCCAATCCTTTTGTCGTTTAGACATGGCGGACTGATAACCACAAAAATTTTGAAGCACAAGTGAATTTTTCTTTTAAATTTTGAGATTTTGGCTAAAAACGGGGGTACTAGATAGTAAAATGTGATAAAATTCGCTAGAATACCCCCCCCCCCCCCACACTTAGAATGAATATTGTCCTCAATATTCAAAGTCCCGGCTATTATGCCGACTCTTTGAACGTAAAAGGGCAACATTACAAGCTAAATGTGGAAACACCATTTTCTTGTCACTGTATTTGTAACCACAACAGGGGTAACTCCCCCACACTTAGGGTGAAAACCCTAAGTACATGCTACTATTTTTGTTTACCGAGTCGCTAGCTTGACTCGACCCCGAATTCATTGGCTCTTGGGGAAGCATGATGTGGAAGAAGCAATCTTCATCGGACTTTCATTCAAGATGTTTGGACAAACATTTGAAGCACGTGAAAGTTCCACACCGACGAGATATAATCCCGGCTCAAAAGAATGATACATGAAAATGCCGGGGTCAAAGATGGTATCTTCATTCCCGAAGGAGTGAAGAAGAGAGGAAGTCACCGAGAATGTCATGAGAACAATCATGAGAAGATGCTCATCCTCAAGATCAGGTTTAGTTTCCTGAATTTGGATTTTGTCGGTTAAGCTCTTAGGGCTAGAAAACATCCCGGGAGGGAAGGTGGGATAATTTGTCATAGAAATACAAATTCTCATGATTGAGAATATTTCCCCCCGATCATTATGTTTCTTGCCATCATACTCCGGAGGAGTCATGATAAGGTGATCAATGATGGGCTCAGTAGGTATTTCATCAACATCACTGATGTCTCCATAAGATAAAGAATTTTCATCAGTGTGTGAATCACTAAGCCCGATGTTGAGATAGGAATTGAGTGATGGATCATCATTCAATAAGCTTTCAAGGAAAAGAATATCCCCCTCAGAATCAAGATAGTTATCATCAACTTCATACAAAGTTGAACTATCTAGGGCAAGGAATGCTTCGACTTCTTCTAGATCATCTTTGAGATCAAAGAGATCATCATCACATCCCGATGGAAGTGGATTGGTGTGAGTGAGTTCATCGGCGAACTCCTCGAGAAGAAAGTCAACATTATAGTGGGGAAGGGATGCATCAACATACTCAATGTCTCCATAAGATAAACAATCATCACTGGAATCAGAGACATTCTCAATTTGATCATTTGGATTATCAGGGGGGAAGGAATATCACACACTTGATCAAAAGTTCCCTGTGACTCTCTCGGGATTGGGACAAGGATCTCAACAATAAACTTTATTAATTCGTCCGATTCCTTATTAGGAACAGTGCTAAGATGATCATCCCCCATGTTTAGAGAGTGAGTGTGAACTTCGGGTGTGATAACAATAGACTGAGGGAGTGGAGAAGAGCTAGCATTCATGGATTGTACAAGTTCCATTTGATCTTCTGCTAGTAATTTCTCCGTCACATTATTTTCTCCCTGATTTACAATGGGAGGAATCACAACTGATGAATCTAACGAACCCTTATAAAATTGAAGGATATCAAGGGTATCTTCATTGTCACTATCATCATCACAATCGAGAAGAGCAGCTTTACGAAATTTGGCACGTGTTATAGCTGCTTGTTTCTCGACAAGTAATTCCTCCATACTCTTTTTGTTTCTAGCGTCTCGTTCTTCAGCAAGTAATTCTGCCATAGATTTCTCACGAGAGTCTTTAAACGATGTAGTAACCAACTCCTCCTTAAGTTCTTTGAATATCTCAAGAGCCTTTAGTAAAAGGTCTTGCTCAGTATCATGAGGAGTTGCTTGGATCATTTGGTACTGTAGAGGTGGGTCTGAAAACGAATAGTCGTAATTGTTACAAGGAAATGGATTCCTTGTTTGACAATCCGAGCGAGAGTGTAGACCTCCATAGTAATCACAACAGTGAAACTGATGTGGCTGTGGGTTGTATGTGCTTGAGTCATAATTGTTATCAGGAAACTGCTCATAGACAAGCGTGTTTCCCGATTGACAATCAGAACTATAATGTTAACCACCACAGTACTCACAACAGTAAAACTGCTGAGTCTCATGGTGTGGTAGCTGATGGAATGAATCAGTGGTGTCATGGTAGGAATAGGGATTCTGGTTATAGACAGGCCCGTTTCCTGACTCTACCATGCCATAGCTGGGGCAATTACCACTATTATGAGAGCTACCCCACCATTGGCAAATCAGAAGGTGTGGGTGAGACATAGAAAGAATCAAAAGGTTTTTGAGGGTAAGGAATGAAGAATCAAAAGGGTAGGAGGGTAAAGATGAATATTTTTGGTGTTTTTGGAAAACATTTTATAAAAATGATAAAGAAAATCTTTTTGGGTTTTTGTGTTCGTTGAAAACTGATTTAAAATGTTTTTAGTAATCGTTTTGAAAGACCAAATCGTTTCCTCGTAGATCACACAAAGTAATCCTTGAGTAATCTGATATGGTAAAATTCACGATTCGTTTTGTTTTTGATAAAAATATGAAAATATAAACAAGGATGGTAAATATACAATGAGCGTATATCCAGATTCACTAATCAGCAAACCGTTTTAGAAAAAACGCGAACAACCTCCCCGGCAGCGTCGCCAAAATTATGATTGGCTCCAAACGGTCAACCTAAATTGACCAGGTGATGGTCAACCAGGTCAAACAGCCTAGAATCAATCTCCGCGGAAGTATAGGGTTTCCCCGGGTCGTTATGTCCCGACGAGGTGTGATTGTATAGAAAACGGGTTTGTGATCGGGTGATTCTGAACAGGAAAGGGGTAATAAGGGTTTTGAATGATTACGCTAAAGAAATACGAATGAGAATGATTTAAACAAATTATATTAACAATAACGTGAGACCTAGTTAACCTAAAATGTAATCTAAAAATTTAAAATCAGAGTTTGCTTATAAATAAGCAGAAAAATAAGCTAAAAGGGCTTAAATAGAAGCTATCACTTTTTTTATTTTTGGTTTTTCTTTATTTTACAAACTACTTTTACTAACGTAACATAAATTTAAAAATGTAAAAGTTTATTAAATAAAACACGAGTGCGCGAAATAAAAAAGTGAAATTTGAACTACGCTAACCCTACGGATTTAAAAATTATATTTTTACGAACCTAATAATCAAAGAAAATTTTAGAAAGAAGAAAATTATTTTTTTGACTTTTATATTATTTATTATTAATTAAAAACTAATTAAATACTAATAAAACTAATTTAAATTATAAAAAATACTATATGAACAGTGAAAATTATAAAACTTTTTCTAAAAATAAATACTAGTATAATAATGCTAGGAAAAATATAAAACTTAGGAAAAGCTAATAAATAAGCTGTACAATAAGCAGTTTAAGCTTGTATAAGCTTATATAAAACACACTAGAATATAAATAAAATTAGAAAACTAAGTCACTAAGAATACCTTGGGGTAGATGGTGCACGTGTTCAGAGTGGGGTGTGGGTGTGGTTAACCAAACGACCAGGGTTCAAGTCCCACTCATGACCATTTTTATAAACATTTATTTTTTGATTTTTCTTTTACAATTACACTTAAATACTGAAAATAAACACTTTTAATAAAAACAAACTTGTTACAAATCACAATTAAGCTAAAATGTGAGCTTAATACCCCAACAGTTGGGCTTTTGAGACTTGAAATTGATTTTTGGCTTAGATAAGCTTACAATAAGCTTACAAGCTGGAACCAAAGGGCAAAATAAGCTGAGACAAGAAAAGGGAATTAAGAACAAGCAGAATCAACAAGAAAAACTTATTGAAAAAGCTTACAAATCCAAATAAGCAAATCCTACACCCCTTAGACCAAGCAGGCCTGCAGGCTTTTTGAAAGCTCAAATAAGCTTATCAAATAAGCTTGGAATGAGTGAGTTGGGTTAGAGGGCTTTCCAAAAAGTCCACAAGCTCAAGCTGGGACCCACTATTAAGCCCTGTGCAGACCACAGAAGTTGGGGTGTTTGGGAGGGTTGCTGATGCAGGGGAGAACACCCTCCCTGCAGGTGTGTTTGGCAAGGTGTAGGGCCCACACCAAAATTCACAAAAATAAAATGATCCTAGATTCCTAAAGTATAGCTGGGATATTTCACCCACAAGAAATTTCAGGTCCTGATTCCAAACCCTAAATTCATGAAAATTCATGCAAGTTTTGACTTTTTCTAACTAAGTTAATTTTGACTTTTTGAAATTTAGCACCAGAATTGACTAATCTGAGTTTCAATCAATCCTAAGTGATTATGAATGATATATTAAGTTAAAATGGAACTAAACTAGGCTAGATTAACAAAGTTTATAACTAAAATAATGATTTAGCAATCCTAAATTTGAAACAGTTAAGCTGTAATAAAATTTAGAGGTAACTTTGACTTTTAAAGCTTAACCCTACCAATTATTTGATTAACTTAGCCTACATTAACCTCTAGTGACCTACTGAGACATAAAGAATAATGAGAAAACAGTTATATCACATAAAACACAACCTTACCTAAACACTCCTTAATGGACTGATGGTGTGACTGTCTTAGTGTTTTCAATGCATCTCACTGAATTAACCCAATATACTGAACCCAAAGGTAGAATGTGATACCACAGGATCATGTACGCTCAAAAACACCAATAAAAACAGTAAACACCTAAGAACTACTACTATGCTAATTTGACAGTTACAAGATAAACAATGGATACAATGAAAGCTAGTAGACAAATACCCAAAGTTAAGCAATTTTATAACTAGAGTACACTAATTTATCTCAAAAGCACAAAGATAAACAACTAAACAACAAAGCTACAATGAAAAGGCAAAAATAAGATTTGTGCTTACAAGGTGCTTCTAGGCTGAGATTTAAGAACCATGAATCAAAAACACAGCCTATTACACCCCTTGGAGTTCTAAACCAGAGTCATCCATCTCCTTCATGCTTTTCTTCTTGATTTCATTATTTATTTATTTATTCTTTATTTTTTTTATTTTTTTTATTTTTGATGAAACTGAAATTTAAACTGAAACTTGAATGTCTGAACTAAAAACTTATATTAATAAATAGTAAACACATTACAAACTGAAGTTTTAATTGAAAATTAAAATTACAATAAACTTGAAATAACTAATTTAAAGAAAGAATCTACACTACACTTCTTATCTAACTAACTACTGCCAAAAATTGGCTACAATGACTTCATATTTATACTAGAAAATAGAAATTAGGGTTCCAACTCTCTCCTTGAACTTTTCCACTTAGCTTCTGAGACGTTGGATTAGTGAAACCCATCTTGGCCGTTTGATTACATTTTGGCGGGAAGTGGGAAAAAGGGCAATTTTGGTAGGGGTTGGTGAGGTTGGTTGGTGCAATAAATGAGGAGGGGGGTTGAGGGGACTGTTTGGTGTAGGGTGTGGAGTGGAGGAGTGTGTAGGGTGGTTGTTGGTGTGGCAGGGATGCAGGGTGTTGCAGGTAACGTGTGGGGAGGTGGAAGATGGTCAAACGGGTTTGACTGTTATTTTATTATTAAGGGGAGGGAAGTGGGCTTTGGAAGGGAGATGGGCTTGGGGTGGTAGTGGATCAGGTTTTGGGTTTGGCTGGGGTGTTTGTTTTGGGTTAGAAATAATAAAGGGTTTATTTGGTTTGTAGTTATAAAAGCCTAAGGATCTAATATGTAAAACTGAAATTTCCAGGGACCAAAGCTGTTATTCTTCCAAAGTTGATACAAGGATTGATTATGCCAAGCTTTGATTTCCACGTGCCCTTAATGCATAAACTTCCAAAATTCAAACTCCGAGGACTAAATTTGCCAATTTCCAAAGTCGAGGGGCCTAAATTGACTTTTCCTCCAAATTTTTCCACCAGGGACCAATCTTGCCAAAATAAGTAACCAAAGGACCATAACTGATAATTTCCAAAATTTGAAATCCCAAGGACTAAAGCTGCCAATTTTGAAACTTGAGGGACCAAAAGTGTAAATTCTTGAAACTTTTCACCCAAGGATTATTTTTGACAACTTTTGATTTTTGAAGGACTTGGGTTGACTTTTCTTTCAAAACAAATGCTCGGGGACTAATTTTGTCAAATTTTGAAAGTTGAGAGACTGAAACTGCCAATTATGCAAACTTTGTTCGTTTTTCATATGTTTTTACTCTTTTTGCATCTAAAACATATAAAACACAATTTTGGAATATTTTTAGTATTTTGATGCATTACTGAGTGTTTTTGTATGTTTTTGCAGTTCAGAATGACCAAAAATGATGAGTGTTTGAGCACTCATCAATACCACCATTTCCAAAAGAAATAATAAATCCATTAGCTTTTATGATTTCAAGAATGAGAATTGTTGAATACTTAAACGAATATATTTTAAATGCAACTAACGAAGAAGAATTGAAAACACAATTTTTTGATTATAATAGAAGAATGGAAAAATATTATAAAAGTGAGTCAGAAGAATTAAATGATTACTACGATGATAACGATTTCGATTATTTTAGAGAACCATATTACGAAACAGATTAAAATTATCATTTTAATATTTTTATGAAAGAAAAAGAACAAAAATGAACAAAAAGTCAAGAGATAATCCAAACTCAACATTCATTGAAGTAACTATTTAAGGTAAGAAAGTGTTTGCATACGTAGATACTGGAGCATCGATATGCTTTGGAAAAAGAAAAGTATTAAGAAAATGGGAAAAATTAATTAAACCACAAAAAATAGTTATAGCAGATAAATCAGTACACAAAATATGGTATGTAGGAAGAATGGTTCCTATATATATTAATAAAAGAAAATTTGTAACACCAACTATTTACATGCATGATTCAGGTATAGATTTAATAATTTGAAATAATTTTTTAAAATTATATCAACCATTTACACAAACCGATATATATGTCATCATAAAACATAACGAAACAGGAGAATTAGTTACAACACCAATTGTTACACAGATAGAGTATATACGAATGTTAGCACGAAATATAAAATTTCAAGTCGAAGTATTATTAATAATGAAAAAAGAACATATAGAAAAAAGCATTAAAAGAAGTATGCAGTGAAAATCCATTAGATAATATAAACACTAACAATCAGTTAATTTTAATAAAATTAAAGGATCCACTAGTAGAAGTAAACGTACCCAATAGAATATCTTATACTATTAAGGATGTTAAAGAATTTAAAGAAGAGTGTCAACAATTACTGGATAAAGGAATAATAAGAGAAAGTTCAAGTCCTCATTCAGCACCAGCATTTTATGTTGAAAATAAAAATGAAATTAAAAGAGGAAAACAACGAATGGTTATAAATTATAAAAAATGAATGAAGCAACTATAGGAGATTCCTATAAACTACCAAGAAAGGATTGTATTTTAGAAAAATTAAAAGGAAATACACATTTTAGCACATTTGATGCTAAATCAGGATATTGACAACTAAGACTTGACGAATCAACTAAACCTTTAACAGCATTTTCATGCCCTCCACAAAAACATTATGAGTGGAATGTATTACCTTTTGGTTTAAAACAAGCACCATCAATTTATCAAAGTTTTATGGATAATAATTTACAAGGATTAGAAAATTTTTGTTTAGCATACATTGACAATATCATTGTTTTTACAAAAGGAAATGAACAAGACCATATAAAAACAGTATCAATTGTTTTACAAAGAATAAAAGAAAAAGGTTTGATTTTATCACAAAAGAAGTCAAAATTACTTCAAAGTGAAGTAGAATATTTGGGATTAAAGATTGCAAAAAATGGAATTATTTCTTTGACGAATAATACACAAGAAAAATTGAAACTTTTTCCAGATAAACTAGAAGATCGAAAACAAATTCAAAGATTTTTAGGATGTTTGAATTATATAGGAGAACAAGGATTTTTGAAAAATTTAGCAAAAGAAAGGTATTACAAATGAAAATTTCTAAAAAAATTCGTTAGGAATCGACACCATCCGACACCCAACTTGTACAACATATTAAAACTACTGTACAATGTTTACCGGAATTATATAACCCGGAAAAAAAGATTTTTTGATTATTGAAACAGATGCATCCGACGACACTTGGGCAGGATGTATGAAGGTAATTCAGAACGGAAAAGAATTATTAGGATTAGATATTGACGGAATTCCAATCCCTCAATCTAATCTATCAAAAGCATTATGTATTGATGGAAGTTAAATTCCTCAATCTGATCAATTACTATCTAAAGCAGTATTACAATCAGAATCTGTTTTAAAAAAAGGAAAATACAATTCTAAATTATGCAAATATATTTCTGGAACATTTTCATAAAAAGTGCAAAAATACAGTACTCATGAAAAGGAGACACTCGCGTGTCTAAAACCCCTAAAAAGGTGAAAGATTGATCTCTAACAAACAAGGTTTGAGTTATGAACGGAATCAAAATATGTAACAGGATTTCGGAGATACAAACTACAAGAAGATTATTGTAGAGGTCGACTTATCCGTTGGCAACTACAGCTACACCAATTCCACCCATACATCAAATACATTAAAAGCAACAATAACACCTTTTCAGATACTCTTACAAGAGAATGGAAGGAATATTGAAGCAAGCTCAAGATCACCTACAACAAAAAAGAGAGCAACGTATATCTTTAGAAAAACAGTTAGCCATTATCAGAGAAGAAGAAGAGAAACTAGCCAATACAGTTGAATACTTAACCCAAACAACCAATTCAGAATCAACCACAGAATCAACACCTTCACCATCAAAACCATCAACACCCATAAAATCAAAGCCATCCATCTCAAAAATCCAAACACCATGTTCTTAAAAAAGCGAGTACATAAAAATAGAAGAAGATGTAGAAGAAATAATACAAAATTCAAGCATTGGAAAGAAGAAATGGTACGTTATCTTCAATGGACCATTCAAAGGCATTAATTCCGATTGGACACTCGCAAGTCCACGCATCATAGGAAAAACTGTCAGCCACAAAAGTTACACATCACAAGAAGAAGCAAAGCAAGCACTAAAGGAAGCATACAAAACAGTCACAATAGAAGAAGTTCAGAAATCAAGGAGATTTATTTCTCTAAATCAAGGATTACAAGAAAGATTACGAGAAAGATCGCCCAAAATGAATCCGAACGATCTAATAAGAAACATCCCAACTGCAAGAGAAAGAGAAGAAATGAAGAAACCAACAGTTGAGAAATTTCAAAAACTTTGGGATAGTGATATACACTATAATGAAGTTCAAGCTGCCAAGTCATTTTACCTAAGCAAGATACCAGTAGGACCGAAAGTAGTATTCTTACCAGGAGCAGCACCAACAGATGTTCATGAATACTTTGTTCATAGATTAGTAGACACAATTTATATAGATGGAACAAGCATACGGGAATTTCAACAATTTCCATTAGAAGTACAAAGCATCATCAAGACATACAATGCTTATTTCATCAGAATTAGACCATTGTATTTTAAACTACACTCAGGTTATCCAATTTTCGACAGCAACGATCACAAGCTCTTAGTACCATCGATTACATTAGCAGAATTGGGAGTCAGCAATAATGATTACCCATAAAAAAACGAGCAAAACGAGTTACCACCAGCTATACCATCTTCCAAAATTTTGGTAGATACTCTTGTCGGAGTATTTTTCGCATCATTGAAGTTAGGAACAGGAACAAAGCAGAAGTCAGATATCAAAATCAACTATTCTAACAACAATATGTTGATTTACTCAAATTACTCAAAGGGAACAATCGACAATGTACAATTAAAAACATTAGAAGATTTCGAAGAACTATTTGAAAAATTCACTGGGCCATTCTTGGCACTTCCTGAATATTTCAAGGTAGCACTATGTCAAAGACTATATCACATATCAAAACACATGTGTGATTACTGTTCAGCAGCACAGATGCAAGAATGAAGACAAAGATACAACAAGATAAAAGAGCAAAGACAAAAGATCTAGAAGTATTGAAACCGCGTGATGAATGTGCAAGCTGTTTGTCCATTATTTTCACTTTTTCTCCTTTTTCTTTTGAGTGGTGTGATATGGTTTATTTTTTAGTAATAATGTAAGGCCTGTCTGCCAGCCACAGTAGTGCACATTAGTGCGTTAGGTGTAAATTATTAGTACCTAATAATGTAATATTAGGTAAGCCATGACGTAGGTTGTAACTATTACACCTACCCTCTTCTTGTATAAATAGAGGTTTTACCTCATGAAATAAAGTGTGTGTTTTGAAGATTAAACCACTGAGTTTATTTGAGATCAGGAAATCTCAATTGTCTGTTGAAACGAAATGCGTTTCTGAATAGCAGATCGCCTATCCCACTATAATCAATCACTAAAAGAAATCCACTAACGATTCATACCAATCATCCACTATCGTTCAATTCATTTCACCCAATTCAATTAGAAACCAAAATTTAACGAAGCATATCAAAAGCTAAATGGAATCACTATTCACTCTACTTTCCACCATGATCCACTAACTTATGTTTTCCTTCTAAATGAATTATTTTCAGGTACCGCATTCCACGCTCCCCCATTCTGGTATCAGAGATCCGCATCAACAAATTAGTCTTGTCAAGAACGATTACAACCAACAAAAATGATCAAGAAAAGGAAAGAATTTCAAGCAGTCATTAAGAAGAATTAAAGATGCTAGGAAGAAGGTATAATTTAATTTACTCAATATATATATAAAAAAAAAAAAAAAAAAAAGATAGAACATGTCAGATTTACCCACTATAAATAAAGAAGATATATCTATTATTGAAGAAAAAGAAGATGAATCAGGATTTATGTTAGATACTATTATTAATAGAACAGCTATTAGAAGATCAAAATTTACTTCATCAGAAAAACATAATTTTTATTATTCGATGTCACTTAGAGAATTATTTTCAAGAAAAAATATAATATATTTTGGAAAGATTATTGGTGAAGAACCAATTCCTATTGAACAAACACAAGAAAATATTGTTATTCCTATAATTAATAGACAACAAATAAACAAAAGAATAAAACAAATGAATGAAAAAGATAGATGTAAAATAGCATATATTCATATATCAACTATACAAGTAATATTAAAAGGTACTTTTATGGGTTGTAACACATCTATTGAATTAGAATTAAAAGATGATAGAATAATAAATAAAGAAGAAAGTATTATTGCTAGAGGAAAAGGAAATTTATCTGAAGGAAAAATAAAAGTTGATGTTAGTATACAAATAAGAATAAGTTTAAAAGATAAAGATATAAATAAAAGTATTACTGTAAGATATGAATTATTAAGAAGATCATTTATGTATAAAGGAAATCATATTTTTACAATAACATATCAAATAAATTATGCACTCACTAATTTACATCACAGTATCATTTTTAAAATAGACAATAGAATTCACGTAGATAAACTTTTTGAACCATTATTAAGTCTTGAAACACAAAATTTATTTTCAAAACATAAATATATTGATAGAAGAAAATCAACATCTGAAATACAATCAGTATGGATACCAACAATTGAAAAACCAATTTCAGTAACAAATGAAGAATCTTCCAATGCTAATGAAGAAATAAAAGAAATGATACGATCATTGAGTTTGAGAATATGAGCGACACAAAAATACAAATAAATAGTTATCATAATAAATATCATAATCATTTTCTAAAATTCTTATATTCACAAAGAAAAACTACGTTACGAGAGATAAAATTTGTCAGAAACAAAATAAAAAGAAATAAAAAATTAATATATATTGGCTTTCAAAATATTGATATAAATTTGTATTTCAAAATACTAAAAAATATGAAAGTAATACAAGAAGTTTGATCAAAATTAACTATTTGTTAATATGAGTTTATATCATTATTATCTTAAAAAAGAGATAAAACATTATTAAGAGTCTATTTTAAGAAATAATAAATCAATTATGATATTTAAAGAAGAATTATTAACAGAAGAATATGTTATTATTAGAAAAGCACATAAAGATATGATAATAAATTTAATCCTACAAAATCTCCGTTTAAAAGAAAATCTAGAACAATTAAAAAGAGTAATTCATTAAATATGGAAAATATAAATAATATTCTAAAAAATGAGTCTTTATCAAGAAAAACTTCGAAAATTAATTAATAAGCAGAATGAGGTAGTCAGACAATTTAGTATACACATCCAGGAAACTGAAACAGAATTAAAAAATGAAGTAAATATTTTTGAAAAAATACGACTTATGAAGAGGTTACAAGCTCTTCGTAGTACAAAACTAATTTGTGAAGAAGGCGTTAGAAAAACTATGAAACAAATACATTAAATAAGATGAGTAAAATATTAAAAGAAAGTTTCGAGTCAAAATTAGATTTCGAAAACAATAATTCATATTTAGTTTTTAAGATATTATTTGAATATTATGAAAAAAGAACTAGATTAGCTACTACTAAGCTTACATGGGAGAATATATGGGAATATGAAGAGATTAATTCATTTGAAGGCATTTTTATACCACCATTTCCAAAAGAAATAAGAAATCCATTAGCTTTTATGATTTCAAGAATGAGAATTGTTGAATACTTAAACGAATATAGTTTAAATGCAACTAACGAAGAAGAATTGAAAAAACAATTTTTGGATTATAATAGAAGAATGGAAAAATATTATAAAAGTAAGTCAGAAGAATTAAATGATTACTCGATGGTAACGATTTCGATTATTTTGGAGAACCATATTACGAAACAGATTAAAATCATGATTTTAATATTTTTATGAAAGAAAAAGAACAAAAATGAATAAAAAGTCAAGAGATAATCCAAACGCAACATTCATTGAAGTAACGATTGAAGGTAAGAAAGTGTTTGCATACGTAGATACTAGAGCATCAATATGCTTTGGAAAAAGAAAAGTATTAAGAAAATAGGAAAAATTAATTAAACCACAAAAAATAGTTATAGCAGATAAATCAGTTCACAAAATATGGTATGTAGGAAGAACGAAGTTTTGAGCCCGCGTGTTGCAGCGGGATGTTTGTTTATGTTAGTCAATTATAGATGTTATGCAAAATTGGCATACATTTCATTAAGAAGAGATATGGAAAGATGGGTACAATGGACAATATACAACCATGTCAAGTATATCAGTAGCTAGAACATATAACGTTTGATAAAATTGGGCCACATTAGTGTCCATCAGAAGCTTAGCAAGTGTTGCAAACTGGAAATAAAATGCACATTCAACCGATGCAAAAACTCATTCTAGTAGAGTAAACTGAACAATTTTTTAATTTCTTCATAACCGTTTAATTCATAGAAGGTCAACGCATCTTATCTATACATCATGTGGAATCTGATACATAATTGCAATATCAATAGCTGATGGCAAATAACCGAGGTACTAATTATCTTAGTATCGCAACTTTCAGATGACACATTGTGCCTCCTTTTGTTAGCAACACCTGTACACAAAGTGAAAGAACTATCGTTACACATATAGTAAATCCACGGGCATAATTGAAACCGTAACTGAGGGAAAAGTAGATCATCCTTACTTGATCAATGAAGCAACCACTTTATAACCAAGTATAGGCAAAAAAAAAAATGGAAGGATATTGTTTTGCTAGCCTGCTGTATAATGTTTACACCAGAACAAAACTGCATGATCTGCTTTGCAAACAACAAAAGTAACAAATCAGTTACGGTTCTTGTGAAAATGCCAGGGACATGCATTTTGCACAGCTAAATAGACAAAGTGCCCTCTTACAATATTTAAAAGCATCTCCATAGTGCAAAATTTATTATAATATCAAATAACAACCAAGTTACCATTTCTGGTCTTGATGTCATTGTGTCTCACTTTTGTTATTAGACCTTTTCTTGTCCAGCTGTCGTCGTGTCTCACTTTTGTTATTAGACCTTTTCTTGTCCAGCTGGAGTATGGCTTGAAACAGAGGCCTAATTCTCACCATTCACCAATATCATTCGCTAACAAAGTTTCACGAAAAAGGCCAAATTACATCTGCACAAAACCAAAGAAAAAATTAGATTGTCAACAGTTATGTTAGCGAGTTTTATAGCTTTATTGTTTAAGTATAAAGGGGGTGAGAGATTGCTTCTTTGAAACTGCTTATTTGCTTAAGAATGCAGGTAACATACTACATATGTTTATGTAGTCACTTATTTTAGGTAGATAAGCATGATATTTGTCTAAATACACATATCTTTTATATTGTTTAAACCCACAAAACGACCAAAAATACACAAATGACCATATAAATGTGATTGATGTTTTACAACCAACTTATATTGACCAAGGAATGGTCAACAAAGTCAAATAGCTTAGATCAATGCTCCAGGTAATAAAGGGTATCACCAGGTCGTTAAATCCCGTTGAGGTGTGAATTGTAACTTCGCGTGCCTTGTGATCGGGTGATTATTCACAGAAAAGGGTTGTAATATGAATTATTTGGAAATTATTAACAAATATAGCTTAGGAAAGCTACGTGATTGATTACGGGAACTGAGGTTGAGAAGAAATCACTTAAAACTTAAAACCTGTACGTTTGCCGAAAACGTGAACAAACGTACGAGGAATAAAAGTGAACGAAGTGATCTGAGAAGGCTACTGGTATGAAAATGGACTTTTTACAAACCTAATGATGAGAGAAAATTTTTGGGAAATTTAAAAATAATTTTTACACTAATTTTATAATTACTATTAATTAAATACTAATTTTCTAATTACTTTTAATTAACTAATTTAACCTAAATTATAAATAAATAGAAAATTAACTTGGAAAAATAAAAATTAAACTTAGAAAAATCTAAAATACTATAAAACTAATTTTAGAAATGAAAATATATTCTTAAGACTATTTAATTATTTATTACTAATTATTAACTAATTATTAATTACTTTTTAATTATTTAAATTAACCTAAATTCTAATTAATTATTAAAATACACTAGAAAATTGAAAATAAAATTTGGAAAAATAAAAAATAACTAAAAACTAATTTTAAAATTTAATTTGTATTTTTCTGATTTACTAATTAATTATTTTTAATTATTAACTATTTATTAATTACTAAAAACTATTTTAAATTAAGAAAAATACTAGATGATACAAGAAAAATCTGAAAAAATTACAAAAATTATTTTTACACACCAGAAGCCTAAGAAAACTATAAAAATGGAAATTGCTTAATAATAAGCAGATGAATAAGCTAATTGGCTTAAATAGAAGCTATCACTTCTATTAAGTTGGGCTTTTTTGAGATTTTCTTTTTCCAAACTGCTTATTACAAGTTTTTAGACAACTTTTGTGAAGTGAGTTTGACTGTGGTCAAGGAAATAAGCACTTCAAGTGCTTAAACCTATGACAGTTGACTTTTCTTGACCAGGAGTGGAAATAAGCTAAAACCAGCTTGTGTGGGGTCCACTTTGGTGAAAACAGATGTAAACAAGTACAATGAACAAATTTAAACAGATAACACACAAATAAGCTGATTAAATAAGCTACAACACCTCAATAAGCTGTTTGCTTATTTGGTTATGAGGCAGACTGGGGACAAACTTATGAGGTCAAACAAAGTGGGGTCCACAGGTCTTGAAGTCAAACAAATGGTCAATAAAGCTTCCCTGGTAGGAGGGGGTTGTATGAAACCAAAATGGAGGTGTGGGACCCACTGGGTTAGCCACAAAACACCACCAAAGGTTGGTGGTGAGCTGGGGTCTGCTGAGACAGGGCAACTACTTTGCCCTGCAGGTCAGTTCCAAAGGCATTTTGGTCCAAAGAAAAAAATCACAAAAATGTATAAACTATGAAATTCAATATTTATACTGATAGAGTTAACCCACAACAAATTTCAGACCTCCAATCCAAACACAAAAATCAGATAAATTCTCCCAAGTTTTGCAAAAATCTGAGATATGTACTTTTGACTTTTTAGGAAAACTTAAGTTTTGACTTCTATGAACTTAGATAGCTGATTTAATGATCAAATATGTTATGATAAGCTATATGAAAGCTAAGTTGAGTAAAAACACCAATTTATGACAAGCTTTTAATGGTTTTGAGTCCAAAGATCACCACAGTTAACTGTGGTGATGAGATGTGTATGATTTTGAATTTTGATGGTGTTTGTAAGTAAAAACTTGATTCCCCTGACCTTAATTTCACCCAACAAACTTAATGAAACACAGAGACGCTCAAATGAACAAGCATAACCATACAAACAGCCTACAACCAAACACCCCTTTAAAAACAATTATTGAAGAGATTTTGATTCAGACAACCACACAATGCAACTTACTGATTCCAACTATTAAATTAAGCACTAAATAAGTAATTAATACAATAAAAAGTGACTAGACTACTTAGGAAAGTAAAAATGAAAAGCAAGGCTTACATAAGCCTTCCAAGCTGAGCTGCCAAGTACCCAAGAAACAAATCAACCATCCTAATGACCTCCCATGAAGTCCCTAACCCACAGCCATCCTTAATTAACTGTGCTCCAAGCTGGTTCAACCATTGATCACCAATTTTTTATTTATTTTTGATTTTTCTTGATTATTTTTAATATTTATAGAAACTGAGTTAGGATGTTCACACAAGCTTATAAAGCTTATAGAACCTTGTTTTCTGAGTTTACATAAGCTTGTGAATGACTTGTATACACACTAGAAGCTTAACTTAACACTTGAGAAATTTAAGTGGACTTTGAAAATTGAAAATGAGAATTAAACTTTAAAACAAAACTTTCATTAATAAAAAAGGTTACAATACATTAAAATAAACTGAAAAACATAAAAACTAAAGATATTACACACTACAATGCTCAAAATTGAGCTACAATATATAACGAGGCAAAAACTAAAACCTAAGTCTTCCACATGGCACCTTTTTGATAACTGAGTGTCCCACAAGTCTTCTCTATGACCAGAGACTAAATCCCAAGCGTTCAATTATGCTAAGATAAACCTGAGCCCTTGATTGCCATTTTCCCGCCAAAACTTATACGGGGTAAATTTTAGTGGAACTGGTGGGGGGTTGTTGTGGGAATTTATGGTGGTGGGAAAGTTTGGTGTGGGCATTAATTGTGGGGGGCTAGTGGGTGAAAAAGGTGAGAGGAGGGGGGAAGAGTTTCCCTGGTTTTGCGCTTCGATGTTGGGGGAAGAAGACGGGTCAAAGGTCGTTTGACCTGCGTTGACCGTTTGACCCCGCTTTTATTATTTTAGTATTGGGCTGGGATCTTGGGCCTAGGTGGTGGACTGGGTTATGGGGTTGGATTGGGTTTGGTTTTGGTTAATAATAAATAAGGGTCCAGTTTGGTTTGTTAGTTACAAGGACCATTTTTGCAAATTTTCCAAAGATGAGGGCCTGAAAGTGTGGCTTTTCCCAATTTATACCAAGGACCAAATTTGTAATTTTCAAACAAACCAAGAACCATTTTTTCCATTTTTCAATTTTCAAAATTCCCCAGGGACTTATTTTGTCATTTTTGGATTTTCAGGGACTAAACATGTAATTTTGGAAAATTTGTTACCCAAGTGTAATATTTTGTGCAATTGACTTTCAAATCCTTGGGTTGACTTTTCCTTTCAAAATAAATGCATAGGGACTAAATTTGACAAGTTTTGAAACTTGGGGGATTGAAACTGCCAATATTGCAAACTTTGTACGTTTTTTCTTTGTTCTTGCTCATTTTGCATTTAAAACACATAAAACACAATCCCTGGGATAATTTAAGTATTTTGATATCTTTTTGATTCTTTTTGTATGTTTTGGCAGTTCAAATATGTCAAAAACGATGAGTGTTTGAGCACTCATCAAAATGTTACAAATATCATTGAAATGTGTTTTTATGTGATTCAGGTACAAAAAGATTAAAAACAAGTGAAAAGCATGCAAAGTTCACACAATTGTCATTTTCAGTCCCTGAAGTTTCATAATTTGGCAAAACTAGTCCCTGAAGGTTAAAAATGAAAGAAAAGTCAACTTTAGTCCTTGGGAAACCAAAAATGTTCACTAATAATCCCTGGATAAAAGTTTTCACAAAATGGCAACTTTTACCCCTCAAGTTTCAAAAATGGCAAATTTAGTCCCTGGATATTTAAAAAGTGAAATTTATCAAATAATACCCTTGTACTATTCATAATTTACAATTTGAACCTTTTTGATAACATATGGGAAATTACAGTTTCACCCCCTCAACTTTGGAAAATTACATAAAAGGTCCCCCGGTTGTTTTAAATTGTAATAAAAACAATTAAGGTCCTTTGGTATATCTAACTTTGCAATATTAGTCCTTGTGATAATTTTGGAAATATTATAGGTTTAACCCCTCAACTATGCAGGAATTACAAAATTAGTCCTTTGGCTTAATACACTACAACTAAACCGGACCCTTAATAGATAAACCCAAAAATCCAAATCCAAAATAAACAAACACAACACCAGCCCAACCCCTTGGCCCAAGATTCACCCAGCCCACACACCCTTAAATATTTAAATGGGGTTTGACCCGTTGACCCCTCCCAAACCACCATCATTGTTCACCCTCCTCTCTCAAACCTGCAAAACAAAAACCACTCCATTACCCACTGTTTTGGCCACCACTTGCCACCTTACTACTCTCACCTTGTCCCCTCCACCTCCACATGTAACCAAGAAGCATTTAATGCTCAAAAAAATGCCTCACGCTACCAATTCCACTTTTGGCGCCAAAAGTTTATTCAAAGGCTAGGATCATCTCTGCTCAACCAATGGACAAGATTTAAGGTGGGATTTGACCAGGGACATGTGGGGAGCTCAGAAATGCTATAAAAGAGGATGAAGGATGAAGGAAAACTCACCTTGGGCTAGCCAATGGTCACATAGTGTAACTTTTAAAAGCTTTCTTTAAATTAAATGTCTTTTAATGTTTTTAATGTTGTATTAATCCTTAAACTAGTGTAATGGAACTTCATTTACAGTTTTATGTCAAGTTATCTTTCATTTTCAAGTTAATTATCATTCAGATTTCATGTCATTTAGTTTCTAGTTGATTGTTGTTGATCATTTGGACTCAATTAAGCCATATAAGCTCCTGACAAAAGCTTTAAAGCTTTTTATTTACATATAATCAGCTTAGTCTTTAAAATAAAAAATTAGATAAAAAAAAAAAAAAAATCAAGAAAAATCAAAAATCAGTGTTCAAGATGAATTTACAAGGAGCAGGGTGAAATTTATGAATGCTTTTGGTTTAGCAGCCTCATGGGAGGCTGTAGGAAGTGACAATGATCCTTGGTTCTTGGTTCTTAGCTTGGATGCTTTTGTAAGCCATTTCCCCATTTTTTTTTACTTTTCACTATTCTCATGTCTTATTTGCTTTGATTTTCATTTTCCTTGTTTATTTGTGGTTTCTTAGTCATAATCTAGTGTAATATTAGTTGGTTATGTTTGGAATTTGATTGATGCTTTGAATTGCATATTGACTGCCAATAAGCTTAGTTTTGATAATCCTAGGTATAGACTTGTGTGACTATTTGTTTATGCTGAAAAAGGTGTAATTTGACAAATTGTGACTCCTGGAATTGATAAAATAGGATTATACAGTTGTATGTTGTGAGAATCTCAATTTTGTTTCATTAAAAGGTTGTTTGGATTTGATGGTTGATCTGAGTTATGGCCTGTATTAGGTGTTGTTCTTGTTTGATGTATGCTTGATATGACCTAAGTACCTCAGTGATAACTTCAATTAAGTGGTATAGCATGTTAAAAGTCAAATTGACACTTTGATCTTCTAAAATGAGTACTGTGAGATTGTCAAGACCTAGAACCTTACATACTTGTTAAATTGTTGTTAATCTTTGTTAATTTCTTGTTTTTATAGGTTTTTATAACTTATTGAGTCAGTAAATCAGATTAGAATTTCATTTTAGTCAACTTTTTATGTTCTTGCGAAAAAGTCAAATTGCAAGGTACTGTTAGAAAACTAAAAATTGGGGGATTTATTGTGATTTTTGTGTTAAGATTTGGACCCTGAGCTTTTCATAAGTTCAAATCTATCAGCTCATCTTTCAAAATCTATTATCAGCTTATTTTTTTGGTTTTTTATTTAAGCTTGTGCAAAGGCTTATTTAGACCTGCAGGGCAAGGTACTGCCCTGTACCAAGGTACTATTGATTTTAGTCAAAGTTTCAAAACCCCCTCCAGGGTGCAAACCAAAACCTTAGGACTTGATTTTTAGCTTTTTGAAAAGCTCATCAGTAGTGCCTTTAGGATTAGTCATAAAATTGGATCTCAGTTCACTTTAGCATAGCTTATTTTGGTCTTCAAGTTTGCTGATTTCAAAACTCTATACTGAGTCATCAGTATAAGTGACCCAACTTCAATAGACCATAGCCACTTCACTAGTGGGTCCACCCTTAGCTTTTTAGTTTTTTAGAAACCCCATAAGCCTAGCTTTAAGGTTCTGAGATTAAGTGCTTAATTTTGGCTTATTTGATAGTGCTGCTAAGAGCTTTTAACCTTGTCCATTTGCATAGTGAACGTTGGTCATCCAGTGTTGACTAGTTTTTCATAAGCCAACAAAAAGCTCTCCAATGAACTTTAAGCTGTGAGTTTTGGCTTTTCTCAAAGCCAAACAACCAGTGTCAAAGGTTCATGGGTTGTTCATCACTTTCAAGCTTATTTCATAAGCTTGCCCCAAGATTTTTGTTTGTCCCATTTCCTGAGTATATTGGAAGCCCAGTGGTACTCAGTGATTTAGAAGCCTTTTCATAAGCTTTTCAAAAGCTATCCAGTGGATCCCACTTGATGAGCTTTGGCTTTTTGGAAAGTTAACCACCCCTACTTGCTACTCAAACTCTTACTTTGGCCTTTGAAGCTTATTCACTAAGCTGAAATTGCCAAATGAATTAGTTGCAGGGGTGTTTGGATCTATATGTTACTGGAAATGCTTATTAGCTTATTATAAACTTATGAGTTATTCCCAGTGCACATACTTTGTTCATATTGTCCATAAAACTTGTACACATCTTTCTTTTCCTTTATTTTGCTTTGTAAAGCTTTTTCAAGCTTGTTTTAAGCTTACGGCTTGACTGTCTTAACTGAATAAGCCATAAGCCTTGAAACTGCTTATTTCTTTGGTTTGTAAAGTTTCATTTTCATTATATATGTTTAAATATTAATATTAGAATAGTGCAGAAAAAGAAAAACCCAAAAAGACAACTTTAAAGCTAAGTGATAGCTTCTATTTAGAAGCTTATTTGCTTATTAGCTTATTTCTGTGAATAACATATAGCTTTTAGATTTTTCTTAGCTTCTTAGATTTATTTAATAATTATGTAAAAATTCTCAGATTTTTCTTTATTCATTTAATATTTTTAATAAATCAATAACAGTTTTAGTAATTAAATAATAGTAAATAATTAGTAATAAATACATAAATATGTAATAAATATATTTTCAGTTTTAGAAATTCTTTTATATTATTTTAGATTTTTCTAACTTTTAACTTTATTTTTCTAAGCATTTTTTAGATTTTCTTATTATTTAGGTAATTATTAAATAGTAAATAATAGTTTTTAATTAATAGTAATTACATAAATACTTGTAAAAATCATTTTAATTCATAAATAATTTTCTTATATTATTAGGATCACAAAAATATAAATTTCACATTTGTGAGGTTTGTATTGATCAGTTTTTACTTTTTATTTTGTACGTAAACGTTTATTTAAATGTAAACGTACACGTTTTAGGTTTTTAGGTTTTCTTAACGTTTAAATAAAATTTGTAATTAATAAGTAAATATTTTAAATTTGTTTAATTTGCATTAAAGCCACTAAGGCATGCAAATTCCTCTTTTGTTATAATTCCCCATTTGTTTTTGTACGTTTACGTTTATTTGAACATAAACGTACGTTTGTAAATCCTTTTACATTTCTAGGGTTTCTGATTGTACGTTTTTACTGATATAGCTGTGACAAAGCTATTAATATTCACATTCCTAGTGTTAGCCAGTCAGATTCCTGTTTCTATATTTAACTTCACCATAACACACATTCGTTATATTACAGATTTCACGCCTCGTTGGGACATAACGACCTGGGAATATTCTATACTCCCCGTTTTTAAATGCATTTTGGTCCTGATTAGTTTGACCGTTATGGTTGACCATTCACAAGTGGTTGGCTGATAATTATATGACTGATCAGGACCGATCAAAGCACTCTAAAATAAACAATCGTTCTGATCTAAATATTCTACAAAATTATCTGTAATAACCTTGGCTGTTTGTGTAATTACCTCAGCTGTTTGCAACTTTGCATAGATTATATGGGACTATATTAATGGGATGACATAGTGACAATAAGGGGGTGTTTGGATCAGCCTATTTCACCGGTTTATGAGCTTATTTAATTATCAGAAAGGTGACAACATCACTATCCAGAGCTTATGAGCTAATAAGCTTAAGCACTAATTAGCTGAGCTCTCTTAAAAAATAAATCTATTGGTTTTTTTTCCTAAACAGTAAGCACATAAGCATGCTAATTAAGCTAATCCAGATACCCTACCGAGTTATTTTGCTCAAATGTGTAGGTTAAAAAGCATACATGTAGATAGAATCAGCAACTCCGTCTTCGTCGTTGCTTATACCAATCACATTAGCAACAGCTTTTGTCTTTTCTGATCCATTACTCAAAGCTATGCCTAAAGAATCCTATTCAATCATTTCAATATCATTCGCACCATCACCAATTGGCATTACATGCTCACCAATGGTTAAACAAAAGGTCAACATAAAGCCAAAGAATATGGTTCAAGAAAAGTACTTAATTTTGTTAATCAGAAAGAGAATGTAATGATACAATATCTGAAGAAACGTGGCTATTTCCAGGCATGTTTTCAAAGCCCGATGTTTGTATTCTCAGCTAGTACTTTAAGATTCCCGATATTAAGTGTACCAAAATTCATATTCATCCATCGGTTAATATATTATTGTGGTAAGTCAACAAAGCCAATTGACGCAAAGTTTATCCAATAATACTTCCCTTTTAAAATCTAAATAATTTCAAATCAACTAAAAGATGACTTTCATCGACTATATGAGCACCCTAATTTGCTTATTGAAAATTGCAGACTTTGCACCTAAGTAACCATAAAAAATTTAAAATGTCTCCAAACAGAGTATCTACCTAAAAATAAATAGATAAGTAGAGTAAATAATAAACTCCAAACACCCTGAAACATACAAAGTTTTTTATTTGTTGTTCATGAAACGCATTCAATTAATAAGCTAGCTAACTGAATGATTGGCATGACAGGCTTGTTGATAGTAGAATGATAGCAAATCACATAGTCACATAAGTATAATTGTAATATGATGTGTGAATGTACTCATGTGTTTAGAAAAAGGTGTTCTCATCTGTGGCGTTGTCAACACAACGTTCATTGGTGTGTTTATCTTTTGATGCCTAGGACTTGTGTACTCTGTCCAATGGCTGCTGTTTATAACAGAAATTAAATCACTATGTCACTGGCATATGTAGACAGATGTTGCAAGTAGTTGAAGATATAGTAATTATCCAACTAACCTTCAATTGAAGTGGCGGTGTTTGAGTTGGCTTTAAGTTGGTGTCCATATTTGGTTGGTTCATATTTAGATACAGGAAGATGGCATACATTATGATTAGTACCTGATACAACCAAGAGAAAACGTTGAATGAAATCAATAATATGATATGCATGGTATGATGTTTCAGAATCAAATAACAAGCTATTACTTTAGGACTTGTACGTACCCGTATTATGACACTTTGATGGTAGTGTAGTCTCGGGATTGCCAACGATAATTATCAAAGTTTTTTTTTTTTTTTTTTTTTTTTTTTTTTTTTTTTTTTTTTTTTTTTTAATCTGCTAATGAACTTATGTTTTGTATTTGTAACAAATACTAAAATGAGGAATCATATACTTTTAATGAGTATTCAACAAACACTAAAATGAGGAATCATATACTTTTAATGAGTATTCAATACCACTTTTTATCCTCTAGCTAAAAACTGGTTAATCAATCTGGACACTGAAATGGAGCTTTTGGAAGATATAAAGTAGAACAAAATGCCATAAGCATACCGGTCGCTAAATTTCTCACGAACGTGTCTGACGTTAGAGATTTTAGGCATATTACCCCTCACTTGGTTCGCTTTGGCATAAGGCACCACTGTTTCACTTATAGCCGCACTAGCAAGGTAGCTACAATTTTTACCCCCTAACAAACTGTACAACAACTGTGAGAGGGACGTGAGAGAATGTGAGAGAGACTATGTAATCCGGACGGGTCCAGGTGTGGGCTTACCAAAACCCAACGGTCCACAAAGTTTGTTGTGGATAGGTGTGGGCTCATCACTATTTTACCATTAAAAAAATTATAACATCTAACAGAAACTCTTAATAGGCACTCATTATAATTATGTCTACATGAGATGAAGGCACACCTGCTGCTATGTCTCTAAGTGGTGCGCCTTCAAGAGTTTAACGATAGATTTTAGTTTCATATTAAACACTTAATGACACAAATCTTATCTGTAGTAACTTAGTTGCATCTCCTTGAGCTGGACGTATTGTTCCAAACTTCCAATCCAATGATAAATTACGAGGAAGCATAATTAATAAGCTATATTAATATTCAAAAAATGAAACCTAATAAAGCATAATATCGTATATATATTGAGCTAACATGTTTCAGCGATCCCTCACACCTTATGCTCTAAGTATCATTAATATATAGTGTTGTAGATTTTGTTGACTAAATCCAGTCGATAGTTAATGAGCACGGGCTGTACCCAAAAAGTTATCCATGAATAATGAACTTCAATATGTTCCACACACAATTTAAAAATAATACTTAAGGCTTACTTTCTTATAACATTAGGTGGATCAGTGCATACAAATAGAACAAAAGAATACTTCTGTTTTAAATCCAAGTAAAAGACACACTTAGCATGTCACTAAGTAGACAGCTAAAGCCGTCATTAAACAAAGTATCTATCTTGAAAATAAGTGCAAAAGATAGAGATGCAGACCTTATTTTACTTGTGATACCCAACATCAGTCCAACAACTCTCACTCTTCTTTAGAACATAGAGGGAATAAGTTAACTGGCAATCATATATGACATGTTTCAGTTATATACAAATTAAATTATTTTTGACAAATACGTTGTTAAACTGAACATGACTTATACTCAAAACTATCTAGTTTTACGCACCACCCAACTCACCAATTACAGTGTTTAAAAAAAAGCTAATTGTGATTCCTATGAACCACATACAACAAAAACCCCAAATTTAATTAAAAAAAATAACAGAAACCCTAATTTTACCTTGGTGTAGATCTGATTGTTGTTAACCATCAACACACCAAACCAAGTGAAAAAAAAATTAGATGATCTTACCTGATTTATCTGGATCTGGGTATCATTTTTTGATCATACATGTGTGCGTGCGTGTGTCTGTGTGTGTGTCCGTATGTGAAGAAGGTTCAAGAAACAGAAAATAGCTTGGGTTAGTTAAAATGGGTTAGGGAAAACCCATTTGGCCCAAACGGGCTACAGGGAAGGTAATATTGTTCATCACAAACAGTACTTTTCATTGGAAGCATGCTATTTGTACTTTAGCTATTTGGTAGGTTTTGGATTTACAGAAGATCTGGAAGAAGATAGGTGGATGTATCTTGAAGAAGATAGAGCGGCTTTTATACCAAGGGAAGCACTATTCCTAACACTGTTCCCTCACTCACAAAAAAACACTGTAACACTGTTCCCTCACTCACAAAAAACACTGTAGTTCAAAAAAGTACTGTAGGTAACACCCCCAATGGATAGTATATTAAGTAATGGTTCCAATATAAAGATAAAAATTACGTTGCCAGGAATTTTTATCTTGTACTAAAGCTCAAAAACTAAAACTTCAAAGTATACGTTATTACTTAAAGCACACCTTTTTATTAAAAATACTGCGGAAGCTTTGTTACAATGGCGGTGGTGGTGGTGATTGTAGGTGGATTGGTGATTCATACAACCGGTTACATATGCTTTTTATAGGCGAAACTAAAAGGAATAAACTAAGAATATGCTTTGGCATTGATGCGTGGGAATTGCACCAGGCTTTACCTCTCGAGGGATCTCGAGAAGCTTACAACCCCCACAGGCAGTGTACCTGATCGTTGTAGTAAAGTATAGTGACAAGTACCGGGGGATTGATCGTTCAACTCAGGAATAGTGTCGCTAGGATTAGAAAGCCTAAGAACTAGGTCTAGAGGTGAGGGATGATTCTTTTTGTATTTATATTTTATGAAAGCAAATAAAATTCTCAGTTTTTGGAAGAGTGGGCGGAATTGGTTGCTAGTCAACTACCCCAATTACTAAAGATGCAATCAAAATAAAATAATAAAAATGAAAATAAACTAATTTAAACTAATGGTGTGAGCAATATATGGGAGAATTGTGTTTATTTAGATTTCACTACTCCCTATATATCTTTTACAGGTTAATTATTTGTTACAGTTGCGTAGATGACGGATTTTATTCCTTAATACCATTCATGGGGTGGCGTACTTACTTCCCCAATCCTATAAGCTCCTACTTCACTCCTATGTCGAGCCGGCTAAGAAGCTCCTAACATGGGATCACTAGAATTCGCTCATGCATTAAATACAATCATAAAAACCTAGTACACATCAGTTCATGTTTCTTAAGACATTCAAGCAAGTTACACAATGGAGATCTGCCAGTTTTCTTAAGCCTAACATTGAAATCATTCATCCATTACAACTATAAACAAGCAATCAACCTATAATCAACATCTAGGTTTCATTACGTCTAAGCAAACAAATGAAAGATCTAGCCTAGCATGTTAAAATAAAGACAAACATAAGATATATTCAAACAACACATAGACATATTGAATGAATTGAAAGAAAACTTATCTTAATTGAACATGAAAGGTTTCAAGGGGTGAAAACCCTTGAAAATACTGTTACAAATGACCTAGGGTTCATTAGGTTCGGCCCTAGAATTCTCCACACAAGTTCCTCCCTTAATGAATGAAAAATAGAAAAGTATATATAGATTCTGTGAGATGACGGCGTCAAGAGGAAAAATCTAACGCCGTCATCTCGCCGCCAATAAAGTTCTCGGATTGCCTAGATCCATGGGTGACGCCGTCATGTGTAATTCTGCTCCAGGCCGTCACAAATTTACTCTTGACGCCCTACTTCTGACGCCGTCACGTTTTCTCTGGGTCGTCATCCATTTTGCTCTTGACGCCGTCAAAAAATCCTTCTTTTCGCCGTCAGGTACTGTTCCCAGCAAGGAAAATTAAGTCTTTGCCGTTTTCTTCACTTTTTTGCTCCAAAAACGTCCAAAATGCTTCCTCTTCCAGAATTCACTCCCAAAGTACCTAAAATCACAAAAGGAACGATTTAGGGCAATATTTGATCAAATAAATTCCAATTCCGGCTTAAATGACCCCCTAAAACCGATTCATTTTTCACCTCGTCATATACCCTTACACTTGAGATTTGCTTGTCCTCAAGCAAATGCACTTTTATTCTAGTCAAAATACAAGTTAGGGGTCATTTAACACTAATATAAAAGTAATTACAACAAATAATCGTTCCACTAAAGACCAAAGACAAGCACGGAGGTCATACACTAGCACATCACAAATAGTGTTTAGATACTCACATCTCTCGGGTGTAATAAAGTAATATCACAATATGGAAATGGAAAACATCTCTCACTACCTGTCATAGCAAAATAGATTACCATAGGCTTGGGAAAGGATCAAACCTCCACCACATGGCGTAAGCACCTAGGATAAACTATCAAAGAGGTCTTTTAAAGGGTTATAACGTTAGGTGTAGGGATATGGAATACACGGTTTTGTTGGATATAGGCAATCTTTACTAGTGGCGAGTTAATAATCTTGGTTAATTACATGTACAATATGGCGTTGCTAAGCCAAGACTAGACTCGACTTAAGCTAATAAATGAAAAATAACAAAAATATAAAATAAACATAGAATGAAACGGGATGGTAGTCCGCATGTTTTTTTCCTTTTTTTTCTATTTTTTTTTTCTTTTTCTTGATTTTTTGATTTATTTTTTTTTTTATTTTTTTTTTTGATTTTTTTTTTTTGCATACACTCTTACCCTACCATCCAAAATAATACATCATAGGGAATGAACATTCCCCTTACACTTGAATTTTTATATACTTTACAATAAACTAATCTAATGACTCGAATTAAGAAAATCGAAACACTTGGAGTACATTTAAGATTAATGCACATATGGCGGTAATAATATGATGTTCTTCCCTATTACTCCATAAAATAAGTACTTTACCCATGAGTCCCAATCGTCCCAGAACAATATGTACAAGGATATGAATCGACTTAGCAACCATGTAATCAATTAGATAATTAACAAAGGGTTTAAACAAATAACAATAATGCACTAAAGATGTGTGCATACACGGAAGGATAAGGCGATTTAGGTGTACATTTAAGTGGGGCGTAACAAATTCTTCCTTTAAGTAAGATGCTTAAAGTTAGAAGTGAAAAGATTGGCTCGGAGGGGTGTACTAGGGGTTTCGTGTACTAAAAATGAGTACAATGCTGAGGGTGTAGGAAAAATTAGTTGACTTAACTAGCCAACTAATATGACTTAAATGGTCAAGTAATTATAATACGGGTTTAACACAAGGGTGATCCTAATGCCTCTTATCATGTAGTAAATCCTACTACACGAATGTAGTCTCACTAGCGGTCTCGAGATGCATCACTAACGCAAGTTCTAGAATCTAAATGCTACCGGTACACTCCTAAGCACTAATAATAAATGCTTTTCCTATCAAATCTAAAGGCAAACCTAATGTACTTGGGTGGAAAATTTTTCTGAATAGTACGGTTTTGTGCTACTCATACAATCTCTTATCCATGAGACGCTTGCTAAGGCTAAAGTTTCACTCATAAATGTTCCAAAAAATTTTAAATTTGGCGCTAAAATTACACTAACAAGTATTTCTCATAGTTTTATTACACACCTACCATCAAACAAACAAACTCAAGTGAAAGTGTATCCATAAGGTATCATCATTTTATCCTCCCCTTACACTTAGGATGAACATTGTCCCCAATGTTCAATTAAAGAACGTAAAAGTAAAACAGGTAAAAGAATGAATTCAAATACTCCCCTGATTCGCTCGGTATGGATAGTGTGACAACAAGGTTAGATCTTCCTCCAAGAAAATGAACAATCAAAGCTTCCCTTCCAGAATATAAATCATCTTCTTGTCATACATAACCTGTTAAACCTGAGAAAACAAACAAGGCAACCTCGCGTAAAATCGGCGGCAATCTATATATGCTAACAAATCCTAGAAAACAAAGTAAGAAACAATGTTTGTGGAATGATGTTTGCAGATTTCCTGGAGATTATAAAACTAAAGATTCAATAAAAACTTTACGACTCCGTTAGAAAAACAAAATTGGTAAAATTTCCAGAATTTTACACGTGACGCCGTCAGGAATTTCTTCCTGACGCCGTCAGAAGTGACATGCAGAAATTCTTATTTTAAGTTTCCGGAAAATTTCTGAAAAAACTTTGTCCTACTTCCTGGAAAATCCTGCAAAACATCATTATGACTCGATACAAGCATTTGACTCTAACAAATACGAATATACATGTTCATTTAATATTGTGGAGAACCATGATCAAGTTTGTTTCTTAAAAACATATTTGGGATTTCCCCTTACACTTGTCTTTTGCGAAATACCTTTGGATGAAGTTAAGACTAAGCCAAACAACAAAATAAAGTATTTTCACCATTTTAGTTTGAAATATGATCTACCAACAATAAAAATAAAGCATGCATACGGAAACAAATAAAAATCAAACAAAATAAAAATAACACAAAACTTGGGTTGCCTCCCAAGAAGCGCTTTTCTTTATTTACGAGTCTTGTAGCTAGACTCAAGGTCATGGGTTACCGCGTGTCATTTATGCTCACATAACCGAGGGTGAGCCATCTAATAGTCGCCTCATCTTTCTTATAATCATCACTTAACTCTAAACATCTACGATAATAGCTTTTATTTTTCTCATGAGTATATTTAAGCCCTTTTCTTTTATCATTCTCACTTAGCATTTCTAGGGGTGGATACCTACTACACTTCTCCATGGAGAAATCCTTGAACCTAGGGTGTGCACGGGGCATTTGGTAAACAAAATCTTCATCCCCATCCGAGAATGTAATTATCCCGTCCATAAGTTTTTCATCAAGGTTGGTCAACCTTTTGAAAGGTTTCCCAAACACAACTTGGGTTAATTTACTATCGATAAATTCTCCTAGATTCTCCATAACCATGAACTCAACAAGATAAACAAAGCTTCCTACAAACACATGCAATGACATTGCCCTAGCAACAATATTATCTCCTTTGTATTCTAACTCATCTACCATGATTTTATTATATTCACTACGCGAGATTATGTTCATTGGGAGAGATGAGTTAAGGTAGGCATAAATGCTCCTAAATCCAATCTTACAAGGAAATTGCATATTGAATGAGCTATCACTCTCAATCCTTGTTCTAGGGTCGACATACCTAAGAGGGTTCACTTCATCCTCCATCCTAGCCTCATTAATCACAACACCATCATCTAGATCCTCATCGCAGTCTGAATAGTAAAAAGGACTAGCCCTGTGGTCATCATCATGGTCAGACTCCTCCATCTCAGAATTATTATCAAAGTGGTGGTTAGGAGATAGGTTAGGTAGGTTCTCATTTTCCACTAAAGGGATTGGGGCGGGCATTTGGAAAATCCTGCGCCAAAAAACACGAATAACAGGAATCAACCGATCAATGTTATTGTTAGCCATCGAGGTAGTTTACGAACAAAGGAAACAAAGAAATAAGATAGACTAAAGAAAACCTAAAAATAAAAAATAAAATCTTACTAGAAAGGAATCTAGCAAGTAGACCTAATAAAAAGAAATTCTAACCTAGGCAATAACTATTCACGGGATGCGGCGCCAAAAACTTGATGCGTAGGAATTGCACCAGGCTTTACCTCTCGAGGGATTTCGAGAAGCTTACAACCCCCACCAGGCAGTGTACCTGATCGTTGTAGTATAGTATAGTGACAAGTACCGGGGGATTGATCGTTCAACTCAGGAATAGTGTCGCTAGGATTAGAAAGCCTAAGAACTAGGTCTAGAGGCGAGGGATGATTCTTTTTGTATTTTTATATTTGATGAAAGCAAATAAAATTCTCTGTTTTTGGAAGGGTGGGCGGAATTAGTTTCTAGTCAATTAACCCAATTACTAAAGATGCAATCAAAATAAAATAATAAAAATGAAAATAAACTAATTTAAACTAATGGTGTGAGCAATATATGGGAGAATTGTGTTTACTTAGATTTCACTACTCCCTAGATATCTCTTACAGGTTAATTACTTGTTACAGTTGTGCGGATGACGGATTGTATTCCTTAATACCTTTCATGGGGTGGCGTACTTACTTCCCCAATCCTATAAGCTCCTACTTCACTCCTATGTCGAGCCGGCTAAGAAGCTCCTAACATGGGATCACTAGAATTCGCTCACGCATTAAATATAATCATAAAAACCTAGTACACATCGGTTCATGTTTCTTAAGACGTTTAAGCAAGTTACACAATAGAGATCTGCCAGTTTTCTTAAGCCTAACATTGAAATCATTCATCCATTACAACTATAAACAAGCAATCAAGCTATAATCAATATCTAGGTTTCATTACATCTAAGCAAACACATGAAAGATCTAGCCTAGCATGTTAAAATCAAGACAAGCATAAGATATATTCAAACAACACATAGACATATTGAATGAATTGAAAAAAAACTTATCTTAATTGAACATGAAAGGTTTCAAGGGGTGAAAACCCTTGAAAATGCTGTTACAAATGACCTAGGGTTTATTAGGTTCGGCCCTAGAATTCTCCACACAAGTTCCTCCATTAATGAATGAAAAATAGAAAAGTATATATAGATTCTAAGAGGTGACGGCATCAAGAGGAAAAATCTAACGCCGTCATCTCGCCGCCAATAAAGTTCTCGGATTGCCTAGATCCATGGGTGACGCCGTCATGTGTAATTCTGCTCCAAACTGTCACCAAATTTACTCTTGACGCCCTACTTCTGACGCCGTCATGTTTTCTCTGGGTCGTCATCCATTTTGCTCTTGACGCCGTCAAAAAATCCTTCTTGACGCCGTCAGGTGCTGTTCCCAGCAAGGAAAATTAAGTCTTTGCCGTTTTCTTCACTTTTATGCTCTAAAAACGTCCAAAATGCTTCCTCTTTCAGAATTCACTCCCAAAGTACCTTAAATAACAAAAGGAATGATTTAGGGCAATATTTGATCAAATAAATTCCAATTCCGGCTTAAATGACCCCCTAAAAACGGTTCATTTTTCTCCTCATCATATACCCTTACACTTGAGATTTGCTTGTCCTCAAGCAAATGCACTTTTATTCTAGTCAAAATACAAGTTAGGGGTCATTTAACACTAATATAAAAGTAATTACAACAAATAATCATTCCACTAAAGACCAAAGACAAGCACGGAGGTCATACACTAGCACCTCACAAATAGTGTTTAGATACTCACATCTCTCGGGTGTAATAAAGTAATATCACAATATGGAAATGGAAAACATCTCTCACTATCTGTCATAGAAAAATATATTACCATAGGCTTGGGAAAGGATCAAACCTCCAACACATGGCGTAAGCACCTAGGATAAACTATCAAAGAGGTCTTTTAAAGGGTTATAACGTTAGGTGTAGGGATATGGAATACACGGTTTTGTTGGATATAGGCAATCTTTACTAGTGGCGAGTTAATAATCTTGGTTAATTACATGTACAATATGGCGTTGCTAAGCCAAGACTAGACTCGACTTAAGCTAATAAATGAAAAATAACAAAAATATAAAATAAACATAGAATGAAACGGGATGGTAGTCCGCATGTTTTTTTTCTTTTCTTTTTCTATTTTTTTTTCTTTTTCTTGATTTTTCGATTTTTTTTTTTTTTTTTTTTTTTTTTTTTTTTTTTTTTTTTTTTTGCATACACTCTTACCCTACCATCCAAAATAATACATCATAGGGAATGAACATTCCCCTTACACTTGAATTTTTATATACTTTACAATAAACTAATCTAATGACTCGAATTAAGAAAATCGAAACACTTGGAGTACTTTTAAGATTAACGCACATATGGCGGTAATAATATGATGTTCTTCCCTATTACTCCATAAAATAAGTACTTTACCCATGAGTCCCAATCGTCCCAGAACAATATGTACAAGGATATGAATCGACTTAGCAACCATGTAATCAATTAGATAATTAACTAAGGGTTTAAACAAATAACAATAATACACTAAAGATAAGTGCATACACGGAAGGCTAAGGCGATTTGGGTGTACATTTAAGTGGGGTGTAACAAATTCTTCCTTTAAGTAAGATGCTTAAAGTTAGAAGCGAAAAGATTGGCTCGGAGGGGTGTACTAGGGGTTTCGTGTACTAAAAATGAGTACAACGCTGAGGGTGTGGGAAAAATTAGTTGACTTAACTAGCCAAGTAATATGACTTAAATGGTCAAGTAATTATGATACGGGTGTAACACAAGGGTGATCCTAATGCCTCTTGTCATGTAGTAAATCCTACTACACGAACGTAGTCTCACTAGCGGTCTCGGGATGCATCACTAACGCAAGTTCTAGAATCTAAATGCTACCGGTACACTCATAAGCACTAATAATAAATGCTTTTCCTATCAAATCTAAAGGCGAACCTAACATATTTGGGTGGAAAATTTTTCTAAATAGTACGGTTTTGTACTAGTCATACAATCTCCTATCCATGAGACGCTTGCTAAGGCTAAAGTTTCACTCCTAAATGTTGCAAAAAAATTTAAATTTGGCGCTAAAATTACACTAACAAGTATTTCTCATAGTTTTATTACACACCTACCATCAAACAAACAAACTCAAGTGAAAGTGTATCCATAAGGTATCATCATTTTACCCTCCCCTTACACTAAGGATGAACATTGTCCCCAATGTTCAATTAAAGAATGTAAACGTAAAACAGGTAAAAGAATGAATTCAAATACTCCCCTGATTCGCTCGGTATGGATAGTGTGACAACAAGGTTAGATCTACCTCCAAGAAAATGAACAATCAAAGCTTCCCTTCCAGAATATAAATCATCTTTTTGTCATATATAACCTGATAAAACTTAGAAAACAAACATGGCAACCTCGCGTAAAATCGACGGCAATCAATATATGCTAACAAATCCTAGAAAACAAAGTAAGATAAAATGCTTGTGGAATGATGTTTGCAGATTTCCTGGAGATTATAAAACTAAAGATTCAACAAAAACTTTAAGTCTCCGTTAGAAAAATAAAACTGGTAAAATTTCCAGAATTTTACACGTGTCGCCGTCAGGAATTTCTTCCTGACGCCGTCAGAAGTGACATGCGGAAATTCTTATGTTAAGTTTCCAGAAAATTTCTGGAAAAACTTTGTCCTACTTCCTGGAAAATCCTGCAAAACATCATTATGACTCGATACAAGCATTTGACTCTAACAAATACGAATATACATGTTCATTTAATATTGTGGAGAACCATGATCAAGTTTGTTTCTTAAAAACATATTTGGGGTTTCCTCTTACACTTGTCTTTTGTGAAATACCTTTGGATGAAGTGAAGACTAAGCCAAACAACAAAATAAAGTATTTTCACCATTTTAGTTTGAAACATGATCTACCAACATGTAACAATTCGCATTTTCAGGTTAATTACCATTCCCGGAAAATTTCACTATTCACTTTTACTATTCATTTTTCCCGAAACTCGAATTTTGTTTCTTGGTCTCGAGTGATAAATCATTTCCATGGCAAATTAAATGTTTGACATTCGTCAGATCATTTTCGTGAAAGTTATTAAGGAATTACACGTTTCAGGGTAAAACGTCATTCAGAAATTCTACGCACAACGAAACTCGACCGCGTTAAGTGACCCCGCATCAGAAAAATGTTTAACACACTCATGATTTATTTGAGAATTAATCGTGACTGAGAAAAACATGACCAAAATAAGCCTCGGCCGTGAAAAACTGGAATTTTCAGTTTTTAAGCATTTTTACTCAGTCGTAACTTTAGCCTATACCTGCACCGCATTTCTAATACGATTTGAGTTTTCAACTTATTAGAAAAAGTCAACATATTTTTCCCTCCTCCTTTGACCAAAAATCATTCCTTGACATTATAAGTCATTCCTTGATTTTTAGGCTTACGGTTTGATGTCTAAAAGACATTTAATACCAACCGACACTAGACTGAGCCCAGTCTAGACATTTTAAGTCATTTTAAATCAATATTATCCTATTAGAAAAGTAATATATTACTTTTCTCAATTTTACGCAATATTCGTACGTTTTACGTATTACGCGTTTTAGACCCGTGTTTCCAGTTTTAGCAGGGTTTTACCACCCAAATGGAACCTACCACTCATTTTATATTTTATTATGGAGTATTTTGACATGTTTAACCATTCTTCCATGTTTCGTATTTTTACGATACCCGGTTTTACGTTTTGAGGCTTAATCATTTACGATTGGCATTTTACGGAGTCGAAACTAGCTCCATAAGCTTGGATAATATCATCAAAAGTCCACCCTTGCTCCCCAAGCTTGGCAAACCGACTTAGGGGGGGGATTCAGCCCCTAGGTGGCTTAATCCCATGCTTTAAGCCTTAAGATGTGAACATGTGTTCAACTTGGTCTCCAAGTGTTGACTAGTCATACATGTAACCTCCTCAAGACCTTATTTAAGCCTCTCCTTCCCCTCCTTGGTCATTCCAACGACCCACACACATAACACACACCATCATCTCATTCTTAACTCATTTACTCCAAGTTTCATCCAAGAATCAAGTGCTACAACAACATAGAAACCCTAGTTTGATCTTAGGTTATCAAAACACTTCCTTAACCTTATATACTTGGTGATTTCTCTTGAGTTTGAATCCACTCAAGTCACCTCAACCTTCATCATCCATCTTTCAAGATTACAAGAGTAGAAAGATTGCATGAAGTGAAGTGGGTTGAAGCAAGTCTATCAAAGTCCTATCCTTACATGTTAACTTCCTTTCATCTTTGAAAGCCAAAAGTTGTGAGCCAAACCCTAACATGCTTCTTGTTAATTAATCATATTCATGTTATTTACATATTATTTGTGCTATATTATGTCTTGTATTCATGTCCATGATGTATAAAAGTGAGTAAAACAAGTTATTGTACATGATTGATAAGACAAGTTACTATAACAAGCAAACTAGTGACTTTCTTGGTAAGACCTGATCAAAATGGTAAAAATATGATATTTTATCATTACATATTACAGTATAGGACTTAACAAGGAAACCATAGCAATTTGAACCACCCAAAACGAGTATACGAGTCAAAAGTTACGCCCATTTGAAGTTACCAAAGATTTCCGGCAAAACTGCCTAAATAGCATTCTGATCAAATTTTGATTTTGAAAGTCCCACTTCTGGTCCGATTCATCAAAAAGTTAAAACACGAAAGTTGTCCGGAACGACGTTTTCGTTCAGTCGTAAAGAAGCTCGAGCCCTAAAAACGCTTTCCGAGTAATAAAATTCTTCAAATTCTAAACAGCCCATTTTTAGGCCAAAGTCACTATATTATGGTTATACTTTAAAAGGAACAAGAGGTCTTATGACCTATAATCAAGACCACAACCATGGCTAGAGCTAAGGTTGTGTCTCATGACCTTGGAACAAGGACCAAAGGTCATGGCTAGGCCATGACGAGATGACCATGTAAGTTTACTTAGGCATAAATATGAAACAAAGTATTGGCGATAACTTGAACAAGCAATTTGGATCTACTTCACTTAAAAAGGAACCATGAGTTACAAAGAGAAAATGGTCATACAAGACTTATGAAACTACCCCTAATAACAATCTTCATGTACAAATAAACTTTCCTAAGTTTATTCAAATATCGGACATGTAACCTTTCGGATCAAAACTTATATCTATATATTTCATCAACTACTACAATAGTAGGGAGCCTCATGTGAGGAGTTCATTATGTAAGCCATCGAGATGAGTTGTGGATTTACGAGTTAAAGTGTCCTGGCTCCTCGAACGCTTACTAACATGACTTCTGAATTATGTCGGCCCGAACGGTAGTAAACGATATACAAAACATACATGTTTCATGAATCTTTTCTTTCAAAGACTTACAATATACATCATACCACATCATGGACTAAATGCAAGATATATATATATATATAGGCACTACTTCATATTCTTTACTCCGAACCTAAGTTGCAACAATTATTCTAGGTTGCTCGTAGAAGTTCTTACGGCATATCCATCATTCTCATTATACATCATCCAACTCAAGGTGAGTTCATAGCCCCACTTTCCATTACTTAATTGTTTTACAAACCCTTGGGGGGAATACATGCTATTTTAACCGAGCACAATGTTTTTAAATTGTATGCTTGCCTGATTGTTTTATTATCACTAATTACTAGCCTTGCTAAACCGAGATCCCTTATTATGAACCATTTAATCACTAGCAATAGTGAGCGCGAATATTGTGAATAGGCCTATTGGGATTGACGAATCCCATTTGTAGTGAATACGTTCATACAAATGCATTAATATTTGAGACCTGGGTATGACAGCAACATACCTACCGGGATAAAACCGCTGATCGATATTGGTACCCGTTAACGTTTTGGTGTCATAAGCTTAGTGAATTAATAACTGTTCCGGGCGTATAACAACATAGCCCATCTTTGTTTTCCAAACATTGGTGTGAGTCTATAGCTCACACTACCAACGTATTGTGTTCAAATATTAAACAAACTCTATGAATATCACTCAACCTTTGTGTTGACCTCTCAATCATGTATTTCAGGTTCATGATGATCAAGGATGGCACGGAAGGGCACGGATGTTCAAGAGGGCTATAAATTTTATTATCATTCAAAAACTCATTTATTATACATTGTAAACATGGAACCATTTGGGACCTCATTTTTGTAATCTCTGATATTTATATAATTTGAATGATAAATCTTTTAAAACGACTCAATTGGAGTTCATTTTCTATCATTGTGACTATTGTGCCGTCGAGTAACACCCAGTTTGAATTCCGCTGCACCCATGAATTGGGGGTGTTACAGATTGGTACCAGAGCCATGGTTATAGAGAAACGGGTCTAATTGAGACCTAAACTATAACTACACTTACAAGCAAAAACATTTTTATAGCCTTCCACTCTCCGTGTCTTCCATCCTCCAGACGATTATGGACTTAGTAAGTATGTTATGCTACACAAACATATTAGTATATTCATATATACCCATTTTGAGCATTTCCCCGTAGACATTTTTATGCTACACAAACATAATTGCATATTGATATATGTACCCTTAACATTATTGAGCATTTTCCCGTAGACATTTTTATGCTACACAAACATAATTGCATATTGATATATGTACCCTTAACATTATTGAGAATTTTCCCGTAGACATTTTTATGCTACACAAACATAATTGCATATTGATATATGTACCCTTAACATAATTGAGCATTTCCCCGTAAGCATTTTATGCTACATGAACATATACGTATATTGATATATACACACTAGGCATTCTATACTACATGAACATATTAGTATATTGATATATAAACTCGGTTTATTTTCAATCATTTATCTAAACAATGGACTAAACATATCTGTGTATGCCTATTCTAAGGCATTTCGGCACAGCCACACTCTCCCAATCATGTTCCTACTCCAAACATTATATGTCCAAGACATTGTAACTAATTACAATGGTCTCATTCATTTTCCAAGACATTGTGAGATACAATGGTCTCATTCATTTTCCAAGACATTGTGAGATACAATGGTCTCATTCATTTTCCAAGACATTGTGAGATACAATGGTCTCATTCACTTTTCAAGACATTGTGAGATATAATGGTCTCATTCATTTTCCAAGACATTGTGAGATACAATGGTCTCATTTATTTTCCAATACATTGTATTATACAATGGTCTTAACCATTTCTCAAATGTTTTGAGTCACACAATGGTTTAACCTACTTCCGAGACATTGTGTTTTGCGCAATGGCCTCTAGAATCATTCCATCACATCATCAATATCATTTCATATGACATCAAAAACCCATCACAACCTATTATGAGATTTCTAAAGGATAAACTAATCCATCACCTACAAAAGCTGAAGTTCAGCTCTACATTCATCAAAGTTTTCTTCTGAAACCTTCATTGTTAAAAGTTCGTGATCCTGGCCAAGTATGTTCTATTTTAGAACTACTTAAAACTTCCTTTCCATACATACCTACCCTTACTATCTTCTATGCAATGGAATATGAAAACATACGTTACAAGTCTTGTATGGGCGGGACTTGCAACTTAAGGGTTTGACATCGCCTTTGTTTAGTGGACAGTTTCCCGAAAGCAACAGACATATCACAAGTATACCTAATTTAGGTATTTGAAAATTTTATCGAACCTTGGCTAAATATAGACTAGTCACCTATATTTAACCTAGGGACAGTGGAATATAGTCTGACTAACTATATTCGACTTAAAATTTTCAAATACTGAGAGTAGTTGTACTAGGGTTATGTTTAGATTGATTTCCTACATGAACACGATAAACCACCAGAATACATTAAAACAATCTAGAGACATGATAGTGTCTTACCACTCAGCAAGATCTTAACACCTTATTTGTATGATCTTAATTCATTCTTGAAAATTTTCATTTATGAGATAATCCGAAATACTATCTTGGGATAGTTATCAATTCTTCTCTTCATCCTGTAGAAGTACTATCCTGTTTAGGTCCTAAGGATACCATTCCATCATAAACTTTTAAAATCTCTTAAGATTTTTAAAGCAAACTCAACATCTATACCTAAGAGTATTAATGTTAAGCATACACTACACACTTTTGTTCATCAACATATCACATCATTATCTTCACAACCGTTGGAACCACAAGCTCATTAACAGATCTTGATGCACTTTTAAAGCTCAAATCATCCTTAGTTACACCACAAGCACCCTCATCAGCTTTACAAGATTGAATATTCATCTTGTACTTTTGGAACACCAGTATCATCTCGTAATACACTACCTTGTAACTCACCGGCTAAGTATGAATGTTGTGTCGGGAATTCTTAAGTAGGATGATTTATAATGTCCTTATTTGAATGGATTGGGATGCCTTTTCATTTAAATAAAGAAATTATAAATCATCGAACCATACGTTTATATTCCTTTAGTTACATTGTTTGGGATGCCTCTCTATGTAAATAAATAATTATAAACAAGTGGGCTTATTTATATCCGAAATAACATAAGTATGAAGTCAATAAACACTAGATACAACAACAGATTACCTACTAGGCTATGATTGCAACAACTATCCCAATTTCCATTAGTACGAGATTTACATTTTGGTTTTCATAATGATAGTGCAATAACAAACAAACTCATTACGAGGCCATGTAACCATATGCATGTGCAGTCGTAACAAACTCATTGCGAGGCCATGTAACCATATGCATGTGCAGTCGTACCAAACTCACTACGGGGCCATGTAACCATACGCATGTGCAGTCGCACCAAACTCATTGAGAAGCCATGTAGCCATATGCATGGGCAGCCGTACAATTCAAACAGGACTTGGTCCAACCACATGTTCAACGCTTATTCCATGATTCGATTCTTATATCAATTGCTATTGATACTTGACAACTATATCAAGTTCTATTTTGATATTCAACTACTATATCAATTCCTATTAATATTCGACTGCTATATCAATTTCCTTTGATATTCGACTATTACCATACCTTTCCTATATAAAAGTAAGCCTCATCCTACACCATACACTGAAATGACAAATCAAATTACATCACCGGTAATCCCAGACTTTAGTCCTCATAAGTAACCACACCTTTTCATCGACACCACTCCAACATATGATACACACAGAACTTCGGGACGAAGTTCCCCGTAAGGGATAGAGACTATAACAATTCGCATTTTCAGGTTAATTACCATTCCCGGAAAATTTCACTATTCACTTTTACTATTCATTTTTCCCGAAATTTTCCCGAAACACGAATTTTGTTTCTTGATCTCGAGTGATAAATCATTTCCATGGCAAATTAAATGTTTGACATTCGTCAGACCATTTTCGTGAAAGTTATTAAGGAATTACACGTTTTAGGGTAAAACGTCATTCAGAAATTCTACGCACAACGAAACTCGACCGCGTTAAGTGACCCCGCATCAGAAAAATGTTTGACACACTCATGATTTATTTGAGAATTAATCGTGACTGAGAAAAACATGACCAAAATAAGCCTCGGCCGTGAAAAACTGGAATTTTCAGTTTTTAAGCATTTTTACTCAGCCGTAACCTTAGCCTATACCTTCACCGCATTTCTAATACGATTTGAGTTTTCAACTTATTAGAAAAAGTCAACATATTTTTCCCTCCTCCTTTGACCAAAAATCATTCCTTGACATTATAAGTCATTCCTTGATTTTTAGGCTTACGGTTTGATGTCTAAAAGACATTTAATACCAACCGACACTAGACTGAGCCCAGTCTAGACATTTTAAGTCATTTTAAATCAATATTATCCTATTAGAAAAGTAATATATTACTTTTCTCAATTTTACGCAATATTCGTACGTTTTACGTATTACGCGTTTTAGACCCGTGTTTCCAGTTTTAGCAGGGTTTTACCACCCAAATGGAACCTACCACTCATTTTATATTTTATTATGGAGTATTTTGACATGTTTAACCATTCTTCCAAGTTTCGTATTTTTACGATACCCGGTTTTACGTTTTGAGGCTTAATCATTTACGATTGGCATTTTACGGAGTCGAAACTAGCTCCATAAGCTTGGATAATATCATCAAAAGTCCACCCTTGCTCCCCAAGCTTGGCAAACCGACTTAGGGGGGGGGGATTCAGCCCCTAGGTGGCTTAATCCCATGCTTTAAGCCTTAAGATGTGAACATGTGTTCAACTTGGTCTCCAAGTGTTGACTAGTCATACATGTAACCTCCTCAAGACCTTATTTAAGCCTCTCCTTCCCCTCCTTGGTCATTCCAACGACCCACACACATAACACACACCATCATATCATTCTTAACTCATTTACTCCAAGTTTCATCCAAGAATCAAGTGCTACAACAACATAGAAACCCTAGTTTGATCTTAGGTTATCAAAACACTTCCTTAACCTTATATACTTGGTGATTTCTCTTGAGTTTGAATCCACTCAAGTCACCTCAACCTTCATCATCCATCTTTCAAGATTACAAGAGTAGAAAGATTGCATGAAGTGAAGTGGGTTGAAGCAAGTCTATCAAAGTCCTATCCTTACATGTTAACTTCCTTTCATCTTTGAAAGCCAAAAGTTGTGAGCCAAACCCTAACATGCTTCTTGTTAATTAATCATATTCATGTTATTTACATATTATTTGTGCTATATTATGTCTTGTATTCATGTCCATGATGTATAAAAGTGAGTAAAACAAGTTATTGTACATGATTGATAAGACAAGTTACTATAACAAGCAAACTAGTGACTTTCTTGGTAAGACCTGATCAAAATGGTAAAAATATGATATTTTATTATTACATATTACAGTAGAGGACTTAACAAGGAAACCATAGCAATTTGAACCACCCAAAACGAGTACACGAGTCAAAAGTTACGCCCATTTGAAGTTACCAAAGATTTCCGGCAAAACTGCCTAAATAGCATTCTGATCAAATTTTGATTTTGAAAGTCCCACTTCTGTTCCGATTCATCAAAAAGTTAAAACACGAAAGTTGTCCGGAACGACGTTTTCGTTCAGTTATAAAGAAGCTCGAGCCCTGAAAATGCTATCCGAGTAATAAAATTCTTTAAATTCTAAACAGCCCATTTTTAGGCCAAAGTCACTATATTATGGTTATACTTTAAAAGGAACAAGAGGTCTTATGACCTATAATCAAGACCAAAACCATGGCTAGAGCTAAGGTTGTGTCTCATGACCTTGGAACAAGGACCAAAGGTCATGGCTAGGCCATGACGAGATGACCATGTAAGTTTACTTAGGCATAAACATGAAACAAAGTATTGGCGATAACTTGAACAAGCAATTTGGATCTACTTCACTTAAAAAGGAACCATGAGATATTACAAAGAGAAAATGGTCATACAAGACTTATGAAACTACCCCTAATAACAATCTTCATGTACAAATAAACTTTCCTAAGTTTATTCAAATATCGGACATGTAACCTTTCGGATCAAAACTTATATCTATATATTTCATCAACTACTACAATAGTAGGGAGCCTCATGTGAGGAGTTCATTATGTAAGCCGTCGAGATGAGTTGTGGATTTACGAGTTAAAGTGTCCTGGCTCCTCGAACGCTTACTAACGTGACTTCTGAATTATGTCGGCCCGAACGGTAGTAAACGATATACAAAACATACATGTTTCATGAATCTTTTCTTTCAAAGACTTACAATATACATCATACCACATCATGGACTAAATGCAAGATATATATATATATATATATATATATATATATATATATATATATATATATATATATATATATATATATATATATATATATATATATATATATATATAGGCACTACTTCATATTCTTTACTCCGAATCTAAGTTGCAACAATTATTCTAGGTTGCTCGTAGAAGTTCTTACGGCATATCCATCATTCTCATTATATATCATCCAACTCAAGGTGAGTTCATAGCCCCACTTTCCATTACTTAATTGTTTTACAAACCCTTGGGGGGGATACATGCTATTTTAACCGAGCACAATGTTTTTAAATTGTATGCTTGGCTGATTGTTTTATTATCACTAAGTACTAGCCTTGCTAAACCGAGATCCCTTATTATGAACCATTTAATCACTAGCAATAGTGAGCGCGAATATTGTGAATAGGCCTATTGGGATTGACGAATCCCATTTGTAGTGAATACGTTCATACAAATGCATTAATATTTGAGACCTGGGTATGACAGCAACATACCTACCGGGATAAAACCGCTGATCGATATTGGTACCCGTTAACGTTTTGGTGTCATAAGCTTAGTGAATTAATAACTGTTCCGGGCGTATAACAACATAGCCCATCTTTGTTTTCCAAACATTGGTGTGAGTCTATAGCTCACACTACCAACGTATTGTGTTCAAATATTAAACAAACTCTATGAATATCACTCAACCTTTGTTTTGACCTCTCAAGCATGTATTTCAGGTTCATGATGATCAAGGATGGCACGGAAGGGCACGGATGTTCAAGAGGCTATAAATTTTATTATCATTCAAAAACTCATTTATTATACATTGTAAACATGGAACCATTTGGGACCTCATTTTTGTAATATCTGATATTTATATAATTTGAATGATAAATCTTTTAAAACGACTCAATTGGAGTTCGTTTTCTATCATTGTGACTATTGTGCCGTCGAGTAACACCCAGTTTGAATTCCGCTGCACCCATGAATTGGGGGTGTTACAGATTGGTACCAGAGCCATGGTTATAGAGAAACGGGTCTAATTGAGACCTAAACTATAACTACACTTACAAGCAAAAACATTTTTATAGCCTTCCACTCTCCGTGTCTTCCATCCTCCAGACGATTATGGACTTAGTAAGCATGTTATGCTACACAAACATATTAGTATATTCATATATACCCATTTTGAGCATTTCCCCGTAGACATTTTTATGCTACACAAACATAATTGCATATTGATATATGTACCCTTAACATTATTGAGCATTTTCCCGTAGACATTTTTATGCTACACAAACATAATTGCATATTGATATATGTACCCTTAACATTATTGAGAATTTTCCCGTAGACATTTTTATGCTACACAAACATAATTGCATATTGATATATGTACCCTTAACATAATTGAGCATTTCCCCGTAAGCATTTTATGCTACATGAACATATACGTATATTGATATATACACACTAGGCATTCTATACTACATGAACATATTAGTATATTGATATATAAACTCGGTTTATTTTCAATCATTTATCTAAACAATGGACTAAACATATCTGTGTATGCCTATTCTAAGGCATTTCGGCACAGCCACACTCTCCCAATCATGTTCCTACTCCAAACATTATATGTCCAAGACATTGTAACTAATTACAATGGTCTCATTCATTTTCCAAGACATTGTGAGATACAATGGTCTCATTCATTTTCCAAGACATTGTGAGATACAATGGTCTCATTCACTTTTCAAGACATTGTGAGATACAATGGTCTCATTCATTTTCCAAGACATTGTGAGATACAATGGTCTCATTTATTTTCCAAGACATTGTATTATACAATGGTCTTAACCATTTCTCAAATGTTTTGAGTCACACAATGGTTTAACCTACTTTCGAGACATTGTGTTTTGCGCAATGGCCTCTAGAATCATTCCATCACATCATCAATATCATTTCATATGACATCAAAAACCCATCACAACCTATTATGAGATTTCTAAAGGATAAACTAATCCATCACCTACAAAAGCTGAAGTTCAGCTCTACATTCATCAAAGTTTTCTTCTGAAACCTTCATTGTTAAAAGTTCGTGATCCTGGCCAAGTATGTTCTATTTTAGAACTACTTAAAACTTCCTTTCCATACATACCTACCCTTACTATCTTCTATGCAATGGAATATGAAAACATACGTTACAAGTCTTGTATGGGCGGGACTTGCAACTTAAGGGTTTGACATCGCCTTTGTTTAGTGGACAGTTTCCCGAAAGCAACGGACATATCACAAGTATACCTAATTTAGGTATTTGAAAATTTTATCGAACCTTGGCTAAATATAGACTAGTCACCTATATTTAACCTAGGGACAGTGGAATATAGTCTGACTAACTATATTCGACTTAAAATTTTCAAATATTGAGAGTAGTTGTACTAGGGTTATGTTTAGATTGATTTCCTACATGAACACGATAAACCACCAGAATACATTAAAACAATCTAGAGACATGATAGTGTCTTACCACTCAGCAAGATCTTAACACCTTATTTGTATGATCTTAATTCATTCTTGAAAATTTTCATTTATGAGATAATCCGAAATACTATCTTGGGATAGTTATCAATTCTTCTCTTCATCCTGTAGAAGTACTATCCTGTTTAGGTCCTAAGGATACCATTCCATCATAAACTTTTAAAATCTCTTAAGATTTTTAAAGCAAACTCAACATCTATACCTAAGAGTATTAATGTTAAGCATACACTACACACTTTTGTTCATCAACATATCACATCATTATCTTCACAACCGTTGGAACCACAAGCTCATTAACAGATCTTGATGCACTTTTAAAGCTCAAATCATCCTTAGTTACACCACAAGCACCCTCATCAGCTTTACAAGATTGAATATTCATCTTGTACTTTTGGAACACCAGTATCATCTCGTAATACACTACCTTGTAACTCACCGGCTAAGTATGAATGTTGTGTCGGGAATTCTTGAGTAGGATGATTTATAATGTCCTTATTTGAATGGATTGGGATGCCTTTTCATTTAAATAAAGAAATTATAAATCATCGAACCATACGTTGATATTCCTTTAGTTACATTGTTTGGGATGCCTCTCTATGTAAATAAAGAATTATAAACAAGTGGACTTGTTTATATCCGAAATAACATAAGTATGAAGTCAATAAACACTAGATACAACAACAGATTACCTACTAGGCTATGATTGCAACAACTATCCCAATTTCCATTAGTACGAGATTTACATTTTGGTTTTCATAATGATAGTGCAATAACAAACAAACTCATTACGAGGCCATGTAACCATATGCATGTGCAGTCGTAACAAACTCATTGCGAGGCCATGTAACCATATGCATGTGCAGTCGTACCAAACTCACTACGGGGCCATGTAACCATACGCATGTGCTGTCGTACCAAACTCATTGAGAAGCCATGTAGCCATATGCATGGGCAGCCGTACAATTCAAACAGGACTTGGTCCAACCACATGTTCAACGCTTATTCCATGATTCGATTCTTATATCAATTGCTATTGATACTTGACAACTATATCAAGTTCTATTTTGATATTCAACTACTATATCAATTCCTATTAATATTCGACTGCTATATCAATTTCCTTTGATATTCGACTATTACCATACCTTTCCTATATAAAAGTAAGCCTCATCCTACACCATACACTGAAATGACAAATCAAATTACATCACCGGTAATCCCAGACTTTAGTCCTCATAAGTAACCACACCTTTTCATCGACACCACTCCAACATATGATACACACAGAACTTCGGGACGAAGTTCCCCGTAAGGGGTAGAGACTGTAACAATTCGCATTTTCAGGTTAATTACCATTCCCGGAAAATTTCACTATTCACTTTTACTATTCATTTTTCCCGAAATTTTCCCGAAACTCGAATTTTTTTTCTTGGTCTCGAGTGATAAATCATTTCCATGGCAAATAAATGTTTGACATTCGTCAGACCATTTTCGTGAAAGTTATTAAGGAATTACACGTTTTAGGGTAAAACGTCATTCAGAAATTCTACGCACAACGAAACTCGAACGCGTTAAGTGACCCCGCATCAGAAAAATGTTTGACACACTCATGATTTATTTGAGAATTAATCGTGACTGAGAAGAACATGACCAAAATAAGCCTCGGCCATGAAAAACTGGAATTTTCAGTTTTTAAGCATTTTTACTCAGCCGTAACCTTAGCCTATACCTGCACCGCATTTCTAATACGATTTGAGTTTTCAACTTATTAGAAAAAGTCAACATATTTTTCCCTCCTCCTTTGACCAAAAATCATTCCTTGACATTATAAGTCATTCCTTGATTTTTAGGCTTACGGTTTGATGTCTAAAAGACATTTAATACCAACCGACACTAGACTGAGCCCAGTCTAGACATTTTAAGTCATTTTAAATCAATATTATCCTATTAGAAAAGTAATATATTATTTTTCTCAATTTTACGCAATATTCGTACGTTTTACGTATTACGCGTTTTAGACCCGTGTTTCCAGTTTTAGCAGGGTTTTACCACCCAAATGGAACCTACCACTCATTTTATATTTTATTATGGAGTATTTTGACATGTTTAACCATTCTTCCAAGTTTCGTATTTTTACGATACCCGTTTTTACGTTTTGAGGCTTAATCATTTACGATTGGCATTTTACGGAGTCGAAACTAGCTCCATAAGCTTGGATAATATCATCAAAAGTCCACCCTTGCTCCCCAAGCTTGGCAAACCGACTTAGGGGGGGGGGGGGGATTCAGCCCCTAGGTGGCTTAATCCCATGCTTTAAGCCTTAAGATGTGAACATGTGTTCAACTTGGTCTCCAAGTGTTGACTAGTCATACATGTAACCTCCTCAAGACCTTATTTAAGCCTCTCCTTCCCCTCCTTGGTCATTCCAACGACCCACACACATAACACACACCATCATATCATTCTTAACTCATTTACTCCAAGTTTCATCCAAGAATCAAGTGCTACAACAACATAGAAACCCTAGTTTGATCTTAGGTTATCAAAACACTTCCTTAACCTTATATACTTGGTGATTTCTCTTGAGTTTGAATCCACTCAAGTCACCTCAACCTTCATCATCCATCTTTCAAGATTACAAGAGTAGAAAGATTGCATGAAGTGAAGTGGGTTGAAGCAAGTCTATCAAAGTCCTATCCTTACATGTTAACTTCCTTTCATCTTTGAAAGCCAAAAGTTGTGAGCCAAACCCTAACATGCTTCTTGTTAATTAATCATATTCATGTTATTTACATATTATTTGTGCTATATTATGTCTTGTATTCATGTCCATGATGTATAAAAGTGAGTAAAACAAGTTATTGTACATGATTGATAAGACAAGTTACTATAACAAGCAAACTAGTGACTTTCTTGGTAAGACCTGATCAAAATGGTAAAAATATGATATTTTATCATTACATGTTACAGTAGAGGACTTAACAAGGAAACCATAGCAATTTGAACCACCCAAAACGAGTATACGAGTCAAAAGTTACGCCCATTTGAAGTTACCAAAGATTTCCGGCAAAACTGCCTAAATAGCATTCTGATCAAATTTTGATTTTGAAAGTCCCACTTCTGGTCCGATTCATCAAAAAGTTAAAACATGAAAGTTGTCTGGAACGACGTTTTCGTTCAGAAACAAAGAAGCTCGAGCCCTGAAAACGCTATCCGAGTAATAAAATTCTTCAAATTCTAAACAGCCCATTTTTAGGCCAAAGTCACTATATTATGGTTATACTTTAAAAGGAACAAGAGGTCTTATGACCTATAATCAAGACCACAACCATGGCTAGAGCTAAGTTTGTGTCTCATGACCTTGGAACAAGGACCAAAGGTCATGGCTAGGCCATGACGAGATGACCATGTAAGTTTACTTAGGCATAAACATGAAACAAAGTATTGGCGATAACTTGAACAAGCAATTTGGATCTACTTCACTTAAAAAGGAACCATGAGATATTACAAAGAGAAAATGGTCATACAAGACTTATGAAACTACCCCTAATAACAATCTTCATGTACAAATAAACTTTCCTAAGTTTATTCAAATATCGGACATGTAACCTTTCGGATCAAAACTTATATCTATATATTTCATCAACTACTACAATAGTAGGGAGCCTCATGTGAGGAGTTCATTATGTAAGCCGTCGAGATGAGTTGTGGATTTACGAGTTAAAGTGTCCTAGCTCCTCGAACGCTTACTAACATGACTTCTGAATTATGTCGGCCCGAACGGTAGTAAACGATATACAAAACATACATGTTTCATGAATCTTTTCTTTCAAAGACTTACAATATACATCATACCACATCATGGACTAAATGCAAGATATATATATTGGCACTACTTCATATTCTTTACTCCGAACCGAAGTTGCAACAATTATTCTAGGTTGCTCGTAGAAGTTCTTACGGCATATCCATCATTCTCATTATACATCATCCAACTCAAGGTGAGTTCATAGCCCCACTTTCCATTACTTAATTGTTTTACAAACCCTTGGGGGGAATACATGCTATTTTAACCGAGCACAATGTTTTTAAATTGTATGCTTGCCTGATTGTTTTATTATCACTAAGTACTAGCCTTGCTAAACCGAGATCCCTTATTATGAACCATTTAATCACTAGCAATAGTGAGCGCGAATATTGTGAATAGGCCTATTGGGATTGACGAATCCCATTTGTAGTGAATACGTTCATACAAATGCATTAATATTTGAGACCTGGGTATGACAGCAACATACCTACCGGGATAAAACCGCTGATCGATATTGGTACCCGTTAACGTTTTGGTGTCATAAGCTTAGTGAATTAATAACTATTCCGGGCGTATAACAACATAGCCCGTCTTTGTTTTCGAAACATTGGTGTGAGTCTATAGCTCACACTACCAACGTATTGTGTTCAAACATTAAACAAACTCTATGAATATCACTCAACCTTTGTGTTGACCTCTCAAGCATGTATTTCAGGTTCATGATGATCAAGGATGGCACGGAAGGGCACGGATGTTCAAGAGGGCTATAAATTTTATTATCATTCAAAAACTCATTTATTATACATTGTAAACATGGAACCATTTGGGACCTCATTTTTGTAATCTCTTATATTTATATAATTTGAATGATAAATCTTTTAAAACGACTCAATTGGAGTTCGTTTTCTATCATTGTGACTATTGTGCCGTCGAGTAACACCCAGTTTGAATTCCGCTGCACCCATGAATTGGGGGTGTTACACAACAATAAAAATAAAGCATGCATACGGAAACAAATAACAATCAAACAAAATAAAAATCACACAAAACATGGGTTGCCTCCCAAGAAGCGCTTTTCTTTATTTACGACTCTTGTAGCTAGACTCAAGGTCATGGGTTACCGCGTGTCGTTTATGCTCACATAACCTAGGGTGAGCCATCTAATAGTCGCCTCATCTTTCTTATAATCATCACTTAACTCTAAACATCTACGATAATAGCTTTTATTTTTCTCATGAGTATATTTAAGCCCTTTTCTTTTATCATTCTCACTTAGCATTTCTAGGGGTGGATACCTACTACACTTCTCCATGGAGAAATCCTTGAACCTAGGGTGTGTACGGGGCATTTGGTAAACAAAATCTTCATCCCCATCCGAGAATGTAATTATCCCATCCATAAGTTTTTCATCAAGGTTGGTCAACCTTTTGAAAGGTTTCCCAAACACAACTTGGGTTAATTTACTATCGATAAATTCTCCTAGATTCTCCATAACCATGAACTCAAAAAGATAAACAAAGCTTCCTACAAACACATGCAATGACATTGCCCTAGCAACAATATTATCTCCTTTGTATTCTAACTCATCTACCATGATTTTATTATATTCACTACGCGAGATTATGTTCAGTGGGAGAGATGAGTTAAGTTAGGCATCAAAGCTCCTAAATCCAATCTTACAAGGAAATTGCATATTGAATGAGCTATCACTCTCAATCCTTGTTCTAGGGTCGACATACCTAAGAGGGTTCATTTCATCTTCCATCCTAGCCTCATCAATCACATCACCATCATCTAGATCCTCATCGGAGTCTGAATAGTAAAAAGGACTAGCCCTGTGGTCATCATCATGGTCAGACTCCACCATTTCAAAATTATTATCAAAGTGGTGGTTAGGCGATAGGTTAGGTGGGTTCTCATTTTCCACTAAAGGGATTGGGGCGGGCATTTGGAAAACCCTGCGCCGAAAAACACAAATAACAGGAATCAACCGATCAATGTTATTGTTAGCCATCGAGGTAGTTTACGAACAAAGGAAACAAAGAAATAAGATAGACTAAAGTAAACCTAAAAATAAAAATTAAAATCTTACTAGAAAGGAATCTAGCAAGTAGACCTAATAAAAAGAAATTCTAACCTAGACAATAACTATTCACAGGCTGCGGCGCCAAAAACTTGATGCATGGGAATTGCACCAGGCTTTACCTCTCGAGGGATTTCGAGAAGCTTACAACCCCCACCAGGCAGTGTACCTGATCGTTGTAGTGTAGTATAGTAACAAGTACCAGGGGATTGATCGTTCAACTCATGAATAGTGTCGCTAGGATTAAAAAGCCTAAGAGCTAGGTCTAGAGGTGAGGGATGATTCTTTTTGTATTTTCATTTTTTGTGAAAGAAAATAAAATACTCGGTTTTTGGAAGAGTGGGTGGAATTAGTTGCTAGTCAACTAACCCAATTACTAAAGATGCAATCAAAATAAAATAATAAAAATTAAAATAAACTAATTTAAACTAATGGTGTGACCAATATATGGGAGAATTGTGTTTACTTAGATTTCACTACTCCCTAGATATCTTTTACAGGTTAATTACTTGTTACAGTTGTGTGGATGACGGATTGTATTCCTTAATACCATTCATGGGGTGGCGTACTTACTTCCCCAATCCTATATGCTGGTACTTCACTCCTATGTCGAGCCGGCTAAGAAGCTCCAAACATGGGATCACTAGAATTCGCTCATGCATTAAACACAATCATAAAAACCTAGTACACATCGGTTCATGTTTCTTAAGACGTTCAAGCAAGTTACACAATGGAGATCTGCCAGTTTTCTTAAGCCTAACATTGAAATCGTTCATCCATTACAACTATAAACAAGCAATCAACCTATACTCAACATCTAGGTTTCATTACATCTAAGCAAACACATGAAAGATCTAGCCTAGCATGTTAAAATCAAGACAAGCATAAGATATATTCAAACAACACATAGACATATTGAATGAATTGAAAGAAAACTTATCTTAATTGAACATGAAAGGTTTCAAGGGGTGAAAACCCTTGAAAATACTGTTACAAACGACCTAGGGTTTATTAGGTTCGGCCCTAGAATTCTTCACACAAGTTCCTCCCTTAATGAATGAAAAATAGAAAAGTATATATAGATTCTGTGAGGTGACGGCATCAAGATGAAAAATCTGACGCCGTCATCTCGCCGCCAATAAAGTTCTCGGATTGCCTAGATCCATGGGTGACGCCGTCATGTGTAATTCTGCTCCAGGCCGTCACCAAATTTACTCTTGATGCCCTACTTCTGACGCCGTCATGTTTTCTCTGGGTCGTCATCCATTTTGCTCTTGACGCCGTTAAAAAATCCTTCTTGACGCCGTCAGGTACTGTTCCCAACAAGGAAAATTAAGTCTTTGCCGTTTTCTTCACTTTTATGCTCTAAAAACGTCTAAAATGCTTCCTTTTCTAGAATTCACTCCCAAAGTACCTAAAATCACAAAAGGAACGATTTAAGGCAATATTTGATCAAATAAATTCCAATTCCGGCTTAAATGACCCACTAAAAACGGTTCATTTTTCGCCTCATCAGGCATCTAGCATATTCCAAAGAATAAACCATGGCATATGCCAAGGAATATTCCAGGCCATTATTATCTTTAATACAGCTGGCCTACAAACTTTAATTTTGCGATGACGACCGACGACGACATTAACCTAACTTTGACAATGACATTTTCCTAACTTTAATAATTATACAATGAACCCGTGAAATAATTTCACGTGTGGGCCCTCCGTGCTTCAGGATAGAGATCTTTATTCATGGGATGATTCAATTTTATCGTATTCAGACAACAACCATCCCACCCGAGGTCCACGATAAAAATTAAATCGTCATCACTTTCGTCACTATCCACTAGGAATCCTTTCCTATTGTAGTAGCATTTCTTTTCTTTTGGGTTCTTGTCTTGGACTTCCATAGGCTTAGATATTATTGCGTCCCAATCGTTGTACGAGAGCTTCCAGCTCGATGAGGATTCTTCGGGCTTCTTTGTTTTGGATTTGAACATCTTCCCTTTGGTCAGACCAATGGTTGTCTCTTGTGGACTTTCCAAAGCAGACTTGGGCTTTGCACTGTATGACTGCCTGTAGGTTTCACATTGCTTTGATTGCTTCTTTTGCTGCTGATAGTTTGATATCTTGGGCGACTGATCTCCATGCATCAGATTTATCCATTCTGATTGGATTTTGATTATCTCTAAGCTGGTATTGCCGGTACATTGCTCCTGGTTCTTCATGAGTAAATATCGTTTTAGTAAAGATTCTTGGGAGTGGTTGAAAGTCTTCATGATTTCTTCGCAAGTGAGCTTCATATTCTTCTGAGAGGCATGGGGGGACTGTAGAACTTCCTCCACTGAGTAAAGGGCTGTTGCTGCTAATTGCTTCATTTCTCCTGTGCATTCTGCAAAACAAAGATTAACAAGTCTTGAAAGAGAATCAGCTAGCGTGTTATGTTTTCCTTCTATATGTTTTATGTTAATCTTGACGCCTGTTCCTATGACTACATCTGCAAACTTGATCCACCGAACCCTTGAGGATTTGTTGCTATTAGCTTTGTTGTAAAAGCTAATAATTGCTTGACAATCTGTTCTTAGAGTTACTTCTTGTTTATCAAGGTAGTAGATTTTTAGTTTCTCCAGAGTGTTGATACAGGCATTGATTTCAGCATCAATTATGGATTGGGTTGTTGAGAATTTGCCAATAGCATATGCACAAACTTTTTCTGAGCTTCTTGGTCCTTCCTTACTGTTCTTCCATTTGACTATTCCTCCCCATCCTTCCATACATCCATCTGTTTCTAGGATGATATAGGCATCTTCAGGCGGTATCTCAAGATCTGGAAGATTTTGAGCTTGCACTTTGATTCTTTTGATTAACTCATAATCAGAGGGCTTAAACCTTTTATCTCCATGACCATTTGTCTTTTCATATAGCGGTCTTAGGAGTATCCCAAGTTTTGGGATATGACTTCGAGCATAGTTAAGGAATCCTAAGAATGACCTTAACCCCTTCTTTGTATTCAATTCTTCTTCATTGAAGTTTGCAATCTTCTTTATGATGTGCTGCTGTAACTTTATGGTTCCTTTTCCTATGACTGCTCCCAGAAAGTCTACTGTTAGAACTGCTATCTTAATCTTTGTTGGAGATAAAACTAAGCCATTATCTTCATAGATTTTCAGCATTTTTTCCAGGTGTTTTGCATGCTCCTTTTCATTTTTTGAGAAAACCAGTATATCATCGATGTATACTGCGATGAATGATTCTGTTCCTTTAAAGCATTTATCCATCTTTCTTTGGAACACTGCTGGGGAATTCTTCAAACCAAATGGCATAACCATCCATTCATAAAGTCCTCCAGGTACTAAGAACGCGGTCCATGGTTTTGATTCTTCATCCATGGCGACTTGATGAAATCCTGATTTGAGAAAAAACTTTGAGAATATTTTCGCACCTCCTATTATCTTAATGATCATATTTATGCCTGGTAGAGAGTATTGGTCCTTGTATGTATTATCATTCAAGGATTTATAATTGAACACCATTCTCTCCTTTCCTTTGATTTATTTTCCCGTTACAGGATCAATTGTTGTTCCTGAATTTACGATCATCGCCATCGTTCTGTGTCTGCTTTTGCTTGGACGAATAGCACCAATTTTAAGAACACTATCAACATGCTTTCTAAATGAATCTTCCATTGCTGGTGTCACATGTTTTAATGGTCGGTCTTCAATGGTAATGTCTGGATTGAAAATATCTAGCTTACAAAGTTCACCATTTTTCTTCCAATGCTTTAGAGGTTCTTCTCCGATGTATCCTTGAAGTTTTAACCTATCAATGACAGGCTTAAACTGTTCTAGGAATGCGTTGTTGCCTTCTTGGTTGAAATAAATAGATTCATTTATTTCAAGGAAATCTTCACTTATTTCAAGTTCAGTGATGGCAACTTCAGCAACCTCAAATTGTTCTGAAGTTTTGATCTTGGTAACCTTCTTATAGATGGTTATCTCATCTCCTTCTATGTGAATTCCTCCTTTCATGGACCTTAGGAAGTTAGCTCCTATCAGCATCTCAATGCCATTGCTGTCATGCATATCAAATGCATATATGAGGGGAGTTTTGAATTTGTTTCCTTCAATGAGGAAAGAGCCTGACTTTATTCTGTGAGTTGCTTGTTGTCTTGAATTTAAACCGTTGAAGAAGACGTTGTGGTTTGAAGGTTCAAGTGCTTCCTCTGGGATTACCCTCTTATTATGCAGCATGTTGATGCTCCTGTGTCTATTATTGCACCGATTCCAAACGTGGGACAGTTAGGGATATCAAACTCAACTTTTACATTGTAAAGTGAGTTAGTTATCTTTCTAATTTTTGGAATTGACGCAGCACTTCCAGAGTAATGAATCTCTGCTTCCATAAAAGGTCTTGCTATGTGAGGATCACTTAACGGTGGGAATTCTTCACTAGAGAACTGAAACTTTTCTCCTTCTTCTTTCTTTTCTTGCAGTTGTGCTTTAAGCCTTCTTATTTCTTCATCCTTTTCTTCTTCAAGTTTCATTCGTTCAGCTTTAAGTTGATCGATGATTGCAAGTGCATCATGGACATCTTTTATCAGCAATCTTTTTTCAAGCTGCCATGCTTCTTCCTTCTTTTGAATCTCTGCCTTTGTTTCATAGTACTCTTTAGCTTGATCTCTTATCATCTGCCGTACTTGTTCCGTCTTTTCTTTCAAATGTTCTTTAAGAGGTTTCACTCTCTACTGTTGAAGTCATTTTCTTCTTCTAGCTTGCACTGCTGCTTTCTTTTAACATTAACTATTTTTTGCCAAGATAATTTTTTGCACAAAGGGCGCATGTTGTCAGCTGGCACTTGGGACAGTTAAGTCTTGATATGTTTGTGGTTAGTATTCCACAGAAATAGCAGATTGTGTAGTTTGTAACCGTGTTTTCTTTCCAATCATGCTCACAATTTTTACTTTAAGCTGGTAATTCTTTACTTGGTTTCCACGATCCTACAGATTGAACCATGTCTGCTATTTTTGTTGGTGGTCCTGGATAGAACATGAAAGCAAAATGACTATGTTGATCATTTTCCCTTTCATCTTCACTGTTGCTTTCATTAACTTCATGTATTATTGTGAAAGCTGCTTCTTCAAATGGAGTATCTTGGACCATAACACTGATACTTTGATGAGTATCACCTTCTCCTTCTGATATGTTGTAGACACTGGTGTCGTTAAAGTCTATTGAGACAATGTCCCAGTTATCATCAAGATCTAGTTCTTGATAAATAGCTGATCTTGCAATGTTTCCTTGTTTGCTTCTGCAATCTTTTGCAAAATGCCCTTCCTTTTCACAAATAAAGAATTTGCACTTCTTGACTCGTCCTCTGTCATCTTTATACTTTATCTTGAATGGTTTTACATGATAACCATGTGGCTTTCCTTTGTACGTTTTTGATTTTCTCATTCCATACTTCTTCCTGTTATTTTTGTAGTAACCAGGAATTGGTATAGCTGAACAAAGAGATAAATCTCTGAGTTCCTTGGCAAGTGCTGCATCTTTGAACATTTCTGAGATGAAAGTATGAGTGAACTTGATTGCAGGCAACTCCTGCTTTGAGACCAGGGTGCCTAGCTTTAAATGATTCTTCTACTTTCTTGGATAAAGAAGGTGGTAGTTTAGCAAAAAGTTTCTCTGTTGTTGAAGGGAAGTACAATCTTCCTGACTTTATTGCTAACTGCCTGAAATCTTCCAAGAACGACCACAAGTTCTTGGTTTCTTCACAAGTTATCCTGTCTAGGTCTCTGTAGGCTCTGTCTTGTTCACCAGTTGAGCCTCGATACGGGTCTTCAAGTAGTATTAACTGCCTTACTTGTGATGTTATATTTTGGGGTTCATCAGCAATTGCTTCAAGGGCAGCATACACATCAGAATATGCAGTTCGCCATTGTTGCCACATTAACTTTTCGCTTTCTCCAAGAAGATTCTCCACAAAGGCTAATTTTGCTTTATTGTCAGTCCACATTTGACTGTTGAGCCTGTTGATTGTTATAGACTCCCATCTTGCTATCACATCTGACCATAAGCCTGGATCTGCTGGTAGAACAAGCATTACTCCTTATTCCGTCCATGCTGGTGGCAGAGTCCACTGTGAATTGAAATATTCACCATATCCTCCATTAAAAATATTGCTTCTTCCTTGAGGATAACCAAATTGGTAGTCTGGTTTATAAGTTGGATGTGGATTTTGCCATGCTGGAGGGTAGACTGCTGGTCCTAATATTGCATCATTTGGAGGTTGATAGCTTGCACCCGATTCTGCATCATTTGCCATTGGAAAAGCATGTTCTTCATGTTTATTAGCAATTTGTTCTGCCATTTGTTTAAAGTGTTGAAACTTTGGGTATGGCAGATTTTCATCATCATCTTCTTTGGAAATATGAAGAATTGTATGGTCCTCACCATGCTTCGCTGCGAATGGGTTTTCCCATTCAGACTATGATTTTTGTGTGGCGAATTTGTCATTCCACTGTGGCAAATATTCATCAAGAAAGTCTTGCTGATTTTTTAAAAATTCTTCTCGTTGGACAAGGATCTTTCCGCCACTCCTTTCATCATCATCCCAATCACTTGATTCCTCCATGCTTGCTACTTTTCCTGGGGCAATTTCATCATCTAAGAATTCATCTCCCGAGCCAGTTGCTGCAATCTCTTCTATTGGAGTAGTGATTTCTGGAACATCATACTTGACATAATAGTCCCATTTTCCAGATGGTTCACCAAGGGTTGACCATCTATGTTTTGATCGTCTTGGTTTATTGGAGCGTCTGGCTTGATTTAGTGGTTCATCTTCTAGGATTCTTGCTTCGTTCAAGCATTCCTTACAAAAACATATATCACAAGGGATATGTTTTATCTGAGGATCTTGGAAGCATACTTTTATAAAATGTTGTTCATCTTCATCCAGATGATCATTACTTAATATTTCTCGATCATGCTGGTCAACAGAGTATCTTGCTGGTTGGGGTGCTTGACGATATCTTTCAAATTGAAGACTTAATGATCTATTAAGCCTTTCATGTACCGCAACTCTTGATGGTATCCGCACTGAGGTTTGCTCAGATGGCTTTAAATTCCAGCTCATTCCTTCAAGTTCTTCTATACTTCTTCTTTCTCCAGGAATTGCTGTGATGCCATTCGTTGTGAGATGGTCCGCAACATTTTCTACGCTGTATTGGAATCCAATATAACTGGTGTTTGATAGCCTACCCGTCATGGCTATCATGATTAAAAGGTTGCTTTCACCTCCTTGCCAGGTTTCATACCCATGAGTTTGTATAACAACTTCTATATGATTATAGAAGTCATCAATATTTAGAACCATATCAGGGAACATGTAGACTAACTGCGTTCCTGCAGAGAGGTCTACTTCCATGGTTCCAATAATTTGTCGACTATCATCCCATCTAGTGTCACGAAGAACAACTAGAGTATTTGTTCCTGCACTTCTCCGGTGGAGTGCATGTAGCCTGATCATGAATATTCCTAGGTGAATATGTTGGAGCCCTGAAATTCTCAAGCTCTGGTAACTTTCTTGGTTACACAGTTGAAGGTTAGCCTGATTTTCACTGACACATAGGATTCTTTGCACAGAGTAGTGTTCATATACTCTGTGTCTTGCATTACTTCTATTATTTGAATAAAGTACTTCTGCTGGAACAAGATTGGCTCGTCTTTCTCTTGATACTTCAAGTTGTCTTTCTGGATCTACGACAGACTCTAAGGTTCGATTGTAACTGTTTCTCCCAAATACTCTTCTTGTTGCCCTAGCTGCTTGATACCTACTCCGGGTTATTTGTCTATAACCGCGTATTTGATCTTCTTGAGTTGGGAGTTCTGTTTGAGTTTGCGTGGAACTCCTATTAAGGATGCTAGGCCTTCTAGAAGTCATTTCTTTGACTCCTTCCCGAATTGTTCTTTAAAGATTTTATTGGGGTCTTCAAAGATGTAAATCTGTCCGTCACTTTTCTTTACTGGAAGTTTCCCACTAATGGAGAAGTTATCAAGTCTCTTGGCTAAACTTGATATTTAGTCTTCGAGATCTACTGGCTGAGTCTTCTGCTTGATAAGAACTTTAACTTCTTGTTTGAGCTTGTCAAACTTTTCTTCAATCTCCGTTAATTTCTGACTTTGTTTAGTTGCTAAATAAAGCAAGGTGTTGTTTTGCTTTATGATAGCCTTTACTTGAGTAGCTAGTCCTTCTTTATAATCAGTTGTTTTCTAAAACCAACTGCTGGTGATTCAAAGTCTTCAGTAGGTTATATAGCTTCTTGATAATCAGTAGATGCCTTTTGATTGGCAGGACTCATCCGGTGATGAGGTTCTTGACTTCGTGGAGAAGGTGTTCAACCTTCTGGATTTTTTGATTGAGATCTTCTGTTAGTCGAAGGGCTTCTTTTTCAACTATCTTTGGTTGCTTGTTTATTTCTTGAACAAGGTTCAAGACTTCTCTTTTTGTGAGTGGTTTAGATTGATGGATCTCGGTTGAGATTTGTTGGAGGCTTTTTCTGGTTTCACTCTGGGTTTTTCTTAATAGTTCCTCACAGGATTCAAGCTTCTCTTGACAACTTTGGAATTTTAATTCAAGATCTTTTTGTTTTTCAGAAATACTTTTGAAATTCTTAAGTGCTACTTTTGAAAAGAGATTTAGACAATTATAAACACAAACTAAATTATTGGCTAAATCGGTAGTTGTAGGTTTAGAACTATTTTCTTTAAAGACGATATATTCAGGATCTACAGTTCGTGAATTATCGTACCAATTCTGTATTTCTTGCTCAAAGCGATCGGTAACATCAAAAACTTCAAGAGTTATATTTACAAACTTGTTTAAGACTCACCAAATGATTAACTTCAAATCTTCCCGACTCTTTCGGTACTTTTTAATAGAAGCAATTGCGCTGTCTTTTATCTAAAAAGAAGGGTTTTTATGAAGTTTTAAACAGAAATGTTACCGTAGGAATAAAAGAAATTGATAAAATAATACCTTTACTGTTTTTCCTGAATATACATTAGGGGTTTAGCGTTCCGTAGAGCTAAGAAAGTTTTGATTCAAAGCTCTAATACCAAGATAAAAATTACGTTGCCAGGAATTTTTAAAGTTTTTAGGCCAGCTGTATTAAAGATAATAATGGCCTGGAATATTTCTTGGCATATGCCATGGTTTATTCTTTAGAATATGCTAGATGCCAAAGCATATTCTTAGTTTATTCCTTTTAGTTTCGCCTATAAAAGGCATATGTAACCAGTTGTATGAATCACCAATCCACCTACAATCACCACCACCACCACCATTGTAACAAAGCTTCCGCAGTATTTTTAATAAAAAGGTGTGTTTTAAGTAAAACTTGTACTTTAAAGTTTTAGTTTTTGAGCTTTAGTACAAGATAAAAATTCCTGGCAACGTCATTTTTATCTTGCTCGGCCCACATGTGAAATTATTTCACGGGTTCATTGTATAATTATCAAAGTTAGGAAAATGTCATTGTCAAAGTTAGGTTAATGTCGTTGTCGGTCGTCATCGCATTATTAAAGTTTGTAGGCCAGCTATATTAAAGATAATAATGGCCTGGTTCCTTGGCATATGCCATGGTTTATTCTTTTGAATATGCTAGATGCCAAAGCATATTCTTAGTTTATTCCTTTTAGTTTCGTCTATAAAAGGCATATGTAACCAGTTGTATTAATCACCAAACCACCTACAATCACCACCAACACCACTATTGTAACAAAGCTCCCGCAGTATTTTTAATAAAAAGGTGTGTTTTAAGGAATAACTTGTACTTTAAAGTTTTAGTTTTTGAGCTTTAGTACAAGATAAAAATTTCTGGCAACGTAATTTTTATCTTGCTCGGCCCGCATGTGAAATTATTTCACGGGTTCATTGTATAATTATCAAAGTTAGGAAAATGTCATTGTCAAAGTTAGGTTAAAGTCGTCGTCGGTCGTCATCGCATTATTAAAGTTTGTAGGCCAGCTGTATTAAAGATTATAATGGCCTGGAATATTCCTTGGCATATGCCATGGTTTACTCTTTGGAATATGCTAGATGCCAAAGCGTATTCTTAGTTTATTCCTTTTAGTTTCGCCTATAAAAGGCATATGTAACCAGTTGTATGAATCACCACCACCACCACCATTGTAACAAAGCTTCCGCAGTATTTTTAATAAAAAGGTGTGTTAAGTAATAAATTGTACTTTAAAGTTTTAGTTTTTGAGCTTTAGCACAAGATAAAAATTCCTGTCAACGTAATTTTTATCTTGGTATCAGAGCTTTGAATCAAAACTTTCTTAGATCTATGAAAGGCTAAACCCCTAAGGTATATTCAGGAAAAACAGTAAAGGTATTATTTTATCAATTTCTTGTATTCCTACGGTAACATTTCTTTTTTAAAACTTCATAAAAACCCTTGTTTTTAGATAAAAGACAGCGCAATTGCTTCTGTTAAAAAGTACCGAAAGAGTCGGGAAGATTTGAAGTTAACCGTTTGGTGAGTCTTAAACAAGTTTGTAAATATAACCCTTGAAGTTTTTGATGTTATGTCCGATCGCTTTGAGCAAGAAATACATAATTGGTACAATAATTCACGAACTGTAGATCGTGAATATATCGTCTTTAAAGAAAATAGTTCTAAACCTACAACTACCGATTTAGCCAATAATTTAGTTTGTATTTATAATCGTCTAAATCTCTTTTCAAAAGTAGCACTTAAGAATTTCAAAAGTATTTCTGAAAAGCAAAAAGATCTTGAATTAAAATTCCAAAGTTGTCAAGAGAAGCTTGAATCCTGTGAGGAACTATTAAGAAAAACCCAGAGTGAAACCAGAAAAAGCCTCCAACAAATCTCAACCGAGGTCCATCAATCTAAACCACTCACAAAAATAGAAGTCTTGAACCTTGTTCAAGAAATAAACAAGCAACCAAAGTTAGTTGAAAAAGAAGCCCTTCGACTAACAGAAGATCTCAATCAAAAAATCCAGAAGGTTGAACACCTTCTCCACGAAGTCAAGAACCTCATCACCAGATGAGTCCTGCCAATCAAAAGGCATCTACTGATTATCAAGAAGCTATACAACCTACTGAAGACTTTGAATCACCAGCAGTTGGTTTTGCAAAAACAACTAATTATAAAGAAGGACTAGCTACTCAAGTAAAGGCTATCATAAAGCAAAACAACACCTTGCTTTATTTAGCAACTAAACAAAGTCAGAAGTTAACGCAGATTGAAGAAAAGTTTGATAAGCTCAAACAAGAAGTTCAAGCTGTTATCAAGCAGAAGACTCAGCCAGTAGATCTCGAAGACTCAATATCAAGTTTAGCCAAGAGACTTGATAACTTCTCCATTAGTGGGAAACTTCCAGTAAAGAAAAGTGACGCACAGATTTACATCTTTGAAGACCCCAATAAAATCTTTAAAGAACAATTCGGGATGGAGTCAAAGAAATGACTTCTAGAAGGCCTAGCATCCTTAATAGGAGTTCCACGCAAACTCAAACAGAACTCCCAACTCAAGAAGATCAAATTCGCGGTTATAGACAAATGACCCGGAGTAGGTATCAAGCAGCTAGGGCAACAAGAAGAGTATTTGGGAGAAACAGTCACAATCGAACCTTGGAGTCTGTCGTAGATCCAGAAAGACAACTTGAAGTATCAAGAGAAAGACGAGCAAATCTTGTTCCAGCAGAAGTACTTTATTCAAATAATAGAAGTACTGCAAGACACAGAGTATATGAACACTGCTCTGAGCAAAGAATCCAATGTGTCGGTGAAAATCAGGCTAACCTTCAACATTTTAACCAAGAAAGTTACCAGAGCTTGAGAATTTCAGGGCTCCAACATATTCACCTAGGAATATTCATGATCAGGCTACATGCACTCCACCGAAGAAGTGCAGGAACAAATGCTCTAGTTGTTCTTCGTGACACTAGATGGGAAGATAGCCGGAAAATTATTGGAACCATGGAAGTAGACCTCTCTACAGGAACGCAGTTAGTCTACATGTTCCCTGATATGGTTCTAAGTATTGATGACTTCCATAATCATATAGAAGTTGTTATATAAACTCATGGGTATGAAACCTGGCAAGGAGGTGAAAGCAACCTTTTAATCACAATAACCATGACGGGTAGGCTATCAAACACCAGTTATATGGGATTCCAATACAGCATAGAAAATGTTGCGGACCATCTCACAACGAATGACATCACAGCAATTCCTGGAGAAAGAAGAAGTATAGAAGAACTTGAAGGAATGAGCTGGAATTTAAAGCCATCTGAGCAAACCTCAGTGCGGATACCATCAAGAGTTGCGGTACATGAAAGGATTAATAGATCATTAAGTCTTCAATTTGAAAGATATCGTCAAGCACCCCAACCAGCAAGATACTCTGTTGACCAGCATGATCGAGAAATACTAAGTAATGATCATCTGGATGAAGATGAAAAGCATTTTGTAGGAGTATGCTTCCAAGATCCTCAGATAAAACATATCCCTTGTGATATATGTTTTTTTGAGGAATGCTTGAACGAAGCAAGAATCCTAGAAGATGAACTACTAAATCAAGCCAGACGCTCCAATAAACCAAGACGATCAAAACATAGATGGTCAACCCTTGGTGAACCATCTGGAAAATGGGACTATTATGTCAAGTATGATGTTCCAGAAATCACTACTCCGATAGAAGAGATTGCAGCAACTGGCTGGGGAGATGAATTCTCAGATGATGAAATTGCCCCAGGAAAAGTAGCAATCATGGAGGAATCAAGTGATTGGGATGATGATGAAAGGAGTGGCGGAAAGATCCTTGTCCAACGAGAAGAATTTTTAAAAAATCAGCAAGACTTTCTTGATGAATATTTGCCACAGTGGAATGACAAATTCGCCACACAAAAATCATAGTCTGAATGGGAAAACCCATTCGCAGCGAAGCATGGTGAGGACCATACAATTCTTCATATTTCCAAAGAAGATGATGATGACAATCTGCCATACCCAAAGTTTCGAAACTTTAAACAAATGGCAGAACAAATTGCTAATAAACATGAAGAACATGCTTTTGCAACGGCAAATGATGCAGAATCAGGTGAAACCTATCGACCTCCAAATGATGCAATATTAGGACCAGCTGTCTACCCTCCAGCACGGCAAAATCCACAGCCAACTTGTAAACCAGACTACCAGTTTGGTTATCCTCACAGAAGAAGCAATATTTTTAATGGAGGATATGGTGAATATCACAATTCACAGTGGACTCTACAACCAGCATGGACGGAATCAGGAGTAATGCTTGTTCTACCAGCAGATCCAGGCTTATGGTCATATGTGATAGCAAGATGGGAGTCTATAACAATCAATAAGCTCAACAGTCAAACGTGGAGTGACAATAAAGCAAAATTAGCCTTTGTGGAGAATCTTCTTGGGGAAAGTGAAAAGTTAATGTGGCAACAATGGCGAACTGCATATCCTGATGTGTATGCTGCCCTTGAAGCAATTGCTGATGAACCACAAAATATAACATCACAAGTAAGGCAGTTAATACTACTTGTAGACTCGTATCGAGGCTCAACTGATGAACAAGACAGAGCCTATAGAGACCTAGATAGGATAACTTGTGAAGAAACCAAGAACTTGTGGTCGTTCTTGGAAGATTTCAGGCAGTTAGCAATAAAGTCAAGAAGATTGTACTTCCCTTCAACAACAGAGAAACTTTTTGCTAAACTACCACCTTCTTTATCCAAGAAAGTAGAAGAATCATTTAAAGCTAGGCACCCTGGTCTAAATGCAGGAGTCTTGCCTGCAATCAAGTTCACTCATACTTTCATCTTAGAAATGTGCAAAGATACAACACTTACCAAGGAACTCAGAGATTTATCTCTTTGTTCAGCTATACCAATTCCTGGATACTACAAAAATAACAGGAAGAAGTATGGAATGAGAAAATCAAGAACGTACAAAGGAAAGCCACATGGTTCTCATGTAAAACCATTCAAGATAAAGTATAAAGATGATAGAGGACGAGTCAAGAAGTGCAAAGGCTTTATTTGTGGAAAGGAATGGCATTTTGCAAAAGATTGCAGAAGCAAACAACGAAACATTGCAAGATCAGCTGTTTATCAAGAACTAGATCTTGATGATAACTGATGCGTGGGAATCGCACCTTGCTTTACCTCTCGAGGGATCCCGAGAAGCTTACAACCCCCACCAGGCAGTGTACCTGATCGTTGTAGTATAGTATAGTGACAAGTACCGGGGGATTGATCGTTCAGCTTAGGAATAGTGTCGCTAGGATTAGAAAACCTAATTAATAGTTCTAGAGATGAAAGATGATTATTTTTGTGTTTTTATATTTTATGAAAGCAAGTAAAATCTCGGGTTTTGGAAGAGTGGGCGGAATTAGTTGCTATTCAACTAACCCAAAACTATTATATAATTAATTTAAACTAATGAAAATGAAATTAAACTAAGGTTGTGAGCAGTGGTTGGAGAAATTGTGTTTACTTAGACTTCATTACTCCCTAGATATCTTTTACATGTTAATTACTTGTTACACTTGTATGAATGACGGGTTGTATTCCTTAATACCATTCGTGGGGTGGCATACATAACTCCCCAACTCTATGAGCTCTTATCTCCTCCTACACCATGACCCAGCACAACTATAGGGATTGTAAACAGTGGCTCATGCATTAAATACAACCAATAAAGACCTAGTACGCCTCGGTTCATGTTTCTTAAGACGTTCAAGCATGTTACCATTTGGAGATCTGCCAGTTTTCTTAAGCCTAACATATAAATCATTCATTCAAAACAAGAATAGACAAGTAACCAACACATAATCAACATCTAGGTTTCATTAGATCTAAGCAAACACAAGAGAGATCTAGCCTAGCATAGTAGAATTAAGATAAGAACAAAAGATAGACAACCAACACATAGACATATTGATTGAATTGAAAGTACACTTATCTCAATTACAATGCAAGGTCTCAAGGGTTTGGAACCCTTGAAAAACCTGTGAAAGAGGCACCAAAATCGTCTTTAGGGTTTCACCAAAAACTTCTCTCCTCTTAATGAAAAAACTAGAAAACTATATATAGGAAAAACAGTCTGACGGCGTCAAGAGTTAATTCTGACGCCGTCACCTCGCCGCCATAAACTTCCTCGGACGGCCTTGATCCACTTATGACGGCCTATGTGACGCCGTCACCACCCACGGTAAATTATTCTTGGCCACTTTGACGCCGTCACCTCTCCATCTGACGCCGTCACCAGCTACGGTAAATTATTCTCCATGTCTGACGCCGTCAAGAGGCAAGTCTTGACGCCGTCACCTTGTATTTTCAGCTTGGATTTTTGGTACTTTGCCGTTTTCTTCACTTTATGCTCCAAAAACGTCCAAAATAGCCTCTTTTCCAGAATTCACTCACCAAACACCTAAAATCACAAAAGGAACGATTTAGGGCAATATTTGATCAAATAAAGTCGGATTCGGGCTTAAATGACCCCCTAAAAACGGATCATTTTTTGCCTCATCATATACCCTTACACTTGAGATTTGCTTGTCCTCAAGCAAATGAGCTTTTATTCTACTCAAAAGACAAGTTAGGGGTCATTTAACACTAATATAAAAGTAATTACAACAAATAATCGTTCCACAAAAGACCAATAGACAAGCACGGAGGTCATACACAAGCACCTCACAAATAGTGTTTAGATACTCACATCTCTCGGGTGTAATAAAGTAATATAACATTATGGAAATGGAAGATATCTCTCACTACCTGTCATAGCAAAATAGATTACCATAGGCTTGGGAAAGGATCAAACCTCCACCACATGGCGTAAGCACCTAGGATAAACTATCAAAGAGGTCTTTTAAAGGGTTATAACGTTAGGTGTAGGGATATGAATTACACGGTTTTGTTGGATAAAGGAAGTTTTACTGGTGGCGAGTTAACAATCTTAGTTAATTACATGTACAAGATGGCGTTGCTAAGCCAAGACTAGACTCGACTTAAGCTAATAAATAAAAATAACAAAAACATTAAATGAACATAGAATAAAAACGGGATGGTAGTCCGTATGTTTTTTCTCTTTTTTTTTTTTTTTTTTTCTTTTCTATTTTTTTTTTCTTTTTCGTGATTTTTTCGATTTTTTTTTTTTTTTTTTTTTTGCATACACTCTTACCCTACCATCCAAAATAATACATCATAGGGGTATAAACGTTCCCCTTACACTTGAATCTTTACATACTTTACAATTAACTAATCTAATGACTCGAATTAAGAAAATCAAAACACTTGAAGCACTTTTAAAATTAACGCACATATGGGGGTAATAAGTGATGTTCTTCCCCATTACTCCATAAATAAGTACTTACCCATGAGTCCCAATCGTCCCAAAACAATATGTACAAGGATATGACTCGACTTAGCAACCATGTAATCAATTAGAAAGTTAACTTAGGGTTTAACAAATAACAATAATGCACTAAAAATGAGCGCATACACGGAAGGCTAAGGCGATTTGGTTGTACATTTAAGTGGGGTGTAACAAATTCTTCCTTTAAGTAAGATGCTTAAAGTTAGAAACGAAAAGATAGGCTCGGAGGGGTGTACTAGGGGTATCGTGTACTAAAAATGAGTACAACGCTAAGGGTGTGGGAAAAATTAGTTGACTTAACTAGCCAAGTAATATGACTCAAATGGTCAAGTAATTGCAATACGGGTTTAACACAAGGGTGATCCTAATGCCTCTTATCATGTAGTAAATCCTACTACACGAATGTAGTCTCACTAGCGGTTTCGAGATGCATCACTAACGCAAGTTCTAGAATCTAAATGCTACCGGTACACTCATAAGCACCAATAATGAATGCTTTTCCTATCAAATCTAAAGGCGAACCTCACATTTTTTGGTAGAAAATTTTTCTGAATATACGGTTATGTGCTAGTCATACAACCTCCTATCCATGAGACGCTTGCTATGGCTAAAGTTTCACTCCTAAATGTTGTAAAAAAATTTAAATTTGGCGCTAAAATTACACTAACAAGTATTTCTCGTAGTTTTATTACACATCTACTATCAAACAAAACAAACTCAAGCGAAAGTGCATATGTAAGGTATCATCTTTTTACCCTCCCCTTACACTTAAGATGAACATTGTCCCCAATGTTCAAGTAAAGAATGTAAAAGTTAAAAAAGTAAAGAGAATGAAATCAAATACTCCCCTGATTCGCTCGGTATGGATTTTAGTTGGCCAGGTTAGATCTTCTTCCAAGAAAACGAACAATCAAAGCTTCCCTTCCAGAATATAAATCATCTTCTTGTCACAAATAACCTGTAAATCCTGACAAAAGTAGACAAGGCAACCTCGCGTAAAATCGGCGGCATCCTATATAAGTTACTAAATCCTAGAAAACAAAGTAAGATATAATGCTTGTGGAATGAAGTTTGCAGATTTCCTGGAGATTATAAAACTTAATAATTCACAAAAACTATAAGACTCCGTTAGAAAAACAAAACCGGTAAAATTTCCAGATTTTAACTCCTGACGCCGTCAAGAGCAAACCCTGACGCCGTCTGAATGGACCTGCAGAAATTCTTATGTTAAGTTTCCGGAAAATTTCTGGAAAACTTTGTCCTACTTCCTGGAAAATCCTGCAAAACTTCATTATGACTCAATACAAGCATTTGACTCTAACAATTACGAATATACATGTTCATTAAATATTGTGGAGAATCATGATCGGTTTGTTTCTTAAAAACATATTTGGGGTTTCCCCTTACACTTATCTTTTGCAAAAATACCTCTAGGTTGAAGTTAAGACTAGGCTAAACAACATAATAAAGTATTTCCAATTTTTTTAGTAGAGAAACATGATCAATCCAACAATAAAAATAAAACATGCATACGGAAGCAAATAACAATCAAACAAATAAAAATCACACAAAACATGGGTTTCCTCCCAAGAAGCGCTTTTCTTTATTTACGAGTCTTGTAGCTAGACTCAAAGTCGTGGGTTACTACGTGATCTCATCATTGGTTCCACTCTCTAGGTCGTCTTCTAAACCAGTTTTGTATTCCGGACCTAGTTGCAAGCATTCTTTGTAGAAACCAAGCATCCTATTTCTAGCATACTCTACTCCTCTACGTCTATCCTCCTCATTCCTATAATAAGCCGCTTGCTTACGTTCCTTTTCGAAATTAGAGAGAAGGCGGTATTGCTCAATCTTGTAGGGCATTTGATAAGCAACCTCATCATTCTCTTCCTTGAATCTAACTATCCCTAACGTCGAATCATAACTCATCCTAGTGGCCATAACAAATGGTTTCCCAAATATTATTTGACTTAGGCAAGCATCTATCACCGGACGCGTGTCTTCTACTATCATAAAATCAATCTCATAGGTGAGATTCCCTATAATCACATGTACTCCCTTAACTCTTCCTGCAAAATTACTTATCCAACTTTTACCGAGCATTATCCTAAAATTGAGTTGCTTCTTCATCACCCAATTGTAATAAGTCCTAGACATGATGTTCACGGGGGATCTAGGGTCTATGTAAGCTTTCCATACATGCATGTGCCCGATATTGCATGGGATGTTAATGTTAGAGGGGTCTCCTATTTTGATCAGGGGATCGCCAAAGATATATGTTGTCTCGGGACTATCGAATAAATACTTATGGTATTCCTGTTCTTCCTTGGTTGGCAACTTATCAAAATATTCCTCTATAGGTTCTACCTCCTCTAATTCCTCATCCTTATTAACCTCAACTCCCCTACTCTCATCCTCACTATTGGCTTCTACTCTAACTTCATCTTTGTCACTCTCCTCTATCTCCCTATCTATCGGCTTAATGGTGACAACATTGACAAAGTGGACATGTTTGGATGATGAGGGGTCCTTAGCTTGGATTCCACTATTGGTGTCCCTAGTGTCCTTCCTAGGTGTGGCTAATGTTTGGTTGTTGAGGGCTTTCAACAAGTTGTCGATCTTGTTGGTCATCTCCGTTTGTTGTTGGTTGAATTCGGTTTCAAACCTAGCTATGCGAGCTTCTTGAGATGCCATAAATTTCGACATCAATCCTTCAAGATTGTTGGTACTACCATAGTTGTTAGAAGGATTGTTGTTGAAGGTACGGTTGGATGGTGGACCGTTTGATTGGTAACGATTAGGCGGATTGGATGAATTGGGTTGATTTTGTTTCCACCTAAGGTTTGGGTGATTTTTCCATGAGGGGTTGTATGAATCACCGTATGTGTTTGGCTCGGGCTTGAAAGTGTACCACTTATCTCCCGCTTCGTCGGTACGCGTGGATGCGTAGTCCGCAAAAGCTGTTCCGGGGAGTTCCACACAATCACGAGTGTCATGGGGACCACTACATAATTCGCATGAAGAAGTGATTTTGTTCACTTGGCTTGAATGCTTCGGAGCTTCGTAAGATTTCATGAGAAACTTGACTTGGTCCTCAAGTTCCATAATCCTACGGTCGGGAGTGCTTGAATTATTCGAAGGCAAAGACATTGCCTTGACCGTTTTGTTCAAATCACGGGGATCATTCCAACTTTCGTTGTCATAGAGAGCAAGATCTTCTATGAGTTCCCATGATTGTTCCGCACTAAGATCACGTAGCTTACCACCGGCCGATTGGTCAATGGTTCGCCTCGTGGAGATGTCGATATGGTCATAGAAGATTTGGACTTGGAGCCAAAGATCTATGCCATGATGAGGGACTTTTTGGAGTAAGTCCTTGAAACGAGTCCATGCTTCATAAAGAGATTCATTTTGACGTTGTTGGAACATCAAGATGTCATTCCTAAGCTTAGTAGTTCTCCCTGGTGGGAAAAATTGAGCAAGGAAACGCGTGGTGAGATCATCCCATGTGGTGATGGATCCCGCGGGTAAACGCTCAAGCCATTGACTAGCTTGATCCCGTAGAGAGAATTGGAATAGGCGTAAACGGGTAGTCTCTCTAGTTTCAACACCTAGGTCTATGGAATCTATGATTTTGAGGAAGTCCTTAAGGTGTTGGTTTGGATCTTCGGAACGAAGTCCATGGAATGCACATCCGCTTTGCACCAACCGGATGGTGTCGGATCGCAAGGGGGTCACATTGGCTCCGGTGAGCTCAATGGTGTTTCGGTAGCCTTGGTGGCTAGGTCGGGAATACTCTCCTAAGGTTCGGGGCCTAAGGGGTTCTAATGGTGGGTTTTGTTGTGGTGGGATGATGGGTTCAAAGATGTTACCACCTTCCATGATGTCGGATGGTAAAGAGTTACGAACAAAGGCACGAAGAAACAAGATAGACTAAAGAAGACCTAAAAATAAAAATAAAAATCTTACTAGAAAGGAATCTAGCAAGTAGACCGAATAAAAAGAAATCCTAACCTAGACAATAACTATTCCCCGGCAGCGGCGCCAAAAACTTGATGCGTGGGAATCGCACCTTGCTTTACCTCTCGAGGGATCCCGAGAAGCTTACAACCCCTACCAGGCAGTGTACCTGATCGTTGTAGTATAGTATAGTGACAAGTACCGGGGGATTGATCGTTCAGCTTAGGAATAGTGTCGCTAGGATTAGAAAACCTAATTAATAGTTCTAGAGATGAAAGATGATTATTTTTGTGTTTTTATATTTTATGAAAGCAAGTAAAATCTCGGGTTTTGGAAGAGTGGGCGGAATTAGTTGCTATTCAACTAATCCAAAACTATTATATAATTAATTTAAACTAATGAAAATGAAATTAAACTAAATTAAACTAAGGTTGTGAGCAGTGGTTGGAGAAATTGTGTTTACTTAGACTTCATTACTCCCTAGATATCTTTTACATGTTAATTACTTGTTACACTTGTATGAATGACGGGTTGTATTCCTTAATACCATTCGTGGGGTGGCATACATAACTCCCCAACTCTATGAGCTCTTATCTCCTCCTACACCATGACCCAGCACAACTATAGGGATTGTAAACAGTGGCTCATGCATTAAATACAACCAATAAAGACCTAGTACGCCTCGGTTCATGTTTCTTAAGACGTTCAAGCATGTTACCATTTGGAGATCTGCCAGTTTTCTTAAGCCTAACATATAAATCATTCATTCAAAACAAGAATAGACAAGTAACCAACACATAATCAACATCTAGGTTTCATTAGATCTAAGCAAACACAAGAGAGATCTAGCCTAGCATAGTAGAATTAAGATAAGAACAAAAGATAGACAACCAACACATAGACATATTGATTGAATTGAAAGTACACTTATCTCAATTACAATGCAAGGTCTCAAGGGTTTGGAACCCTTGAAAAACCTGTGAAAGAGGCACCAAAATCGTCTTTAGGGTTTCACCAAAAACTTCTCTCCTCTTAATGAAAAAACTAGAAAACTATATATAGGAAAAACAGTCTGACGGCGTCAAGAGTTAATTCTGACGCCGTCACCTCGCCGCCATAAACTTCCTCGGACGGCCTTGATCCACTTATGACGGCCTATGTGACGCCGTCACCACCCACGGTAAATTATTCTTGGCCACTTTGACGCCGTCACCTCTCCATCTGACGCCGTCACCAGCTACGGTAAATTATTCTCCATGTCTGACGCCGTCAAGAGGCAAGTCTTGACGCCGTCACCTTGTATTTTCAGCTTGGATTTTTGGTACTTTGCCGTTTTCTTCACTTTATGCTCCAAAAACGTCCAAAATAGCCTCTTTTCCAGAATTCACTCACCAAACACCTAAAATCACAAAAGGAATGATTTAGGGCAATATTTGATCAAATAAAGTCGGATTCGGGCTTAAATGACCCCCTAAAAACGGATCATTTTTCGCCTCATCAATAACTGAGACATTGTCTCAACAGACTTTGGCGACACCAGTGTCTACAGCATATCAGAAGGAGAAGGTGATACTCATCAAAGTATCAGTGTTATGGTACAAGATACTCCATTTGAAGAAGCAACTTTCACAATAACACATGAAGTTAATGAAAGCAACAGTGAAGATGAAAGAGAAAATTATCAACATAGTCATTTTGCTTTCATGTTCCATCCAGGACCACCAACAAAAATAGCAGACATGGTTCAATCCGTAGGATCGTGGAAACCAAGTAAAGAATTACCAACTCAAAGTAAAAATTGTGAGCATGATTAGAAAGACAACACGGTTACAAACTACACAATCTGCTATTTTTGTGGAATACTAACCACAGACATATCAAGACTTAACTGTCCCAAGTGCCAACTGACAACATGCGCCCTTTGTGCAAAAAATTATCTTGGCAAAATAGTTAATGTTAAAAGAAAGCAGCAGTGCAAGCTAGAAGAAGAAAATGACTTCAATAGTAGAGAAGTGAAACTTCTTAAAGAACATTTGAAAGAAAAGACGGAACAAGTTCAGCAGATGATAAGAGATCAAGCTAAAGAGTACTATGAAACAAAGGCAGATATTCAAAAGAAGGAAGAAGCATGGCAACTTGAAAAAAGATTGTTGATAAAAGATGTCCATGATGCTCTTGCAATCATCGATCAACTTAAAAATGAACGAATGAAACTTGAAGAAGAAAAGGATGAAGAAATAAGAAGGCTTAAAGCACAACTGCAAGAAAAGAAAGAAGAAGGAGAAAAGTTTCAGTTCTCTAGTGAAGAATTCCCACCGTTAAGTGACCCTGACATAGCAAGACCTTTTATGGAACCAGAGATTAATTACTCTGAAAGTGTTGCGTCAATTCCAAAAATTAGAAAGATAACTAACTCACTTTACAATGTAAAAGTTGAGTTTGATATCCCTAATTGGCCCAAGTTTGGAATCGGTGCAATAATAGACACAGGAGCATCAACATGCTGCATAAATAAGAGGGTAATCCCAGAGGAAGCACTTGAACCTTCAAACCACAACGTCTTCTTCAACGGTTTAAATTCAAGACAACAAGCAACTCACAGAATAAAGTCAGGCTCTTTCCTCATTGAAGGAAACAAATTCAAAACTCCCCTCATATATGCATTTGATATGCATGACAGCAATGGCATTGAGATGCTGATAGGAGCTAACTTCCTAAGGTCCATGAAAGGAGGAATTCACATAGAAGGAGATGAGATAACCATCTATAAGAAGGTTACCAAGATCAAAACTTCAGAACAATCTGAGGTTGCTGAAGTTGCCATCACTGAACTTGAAATAAGTGAAGATTTCCTTGAAATAAATGAATCTATTTATTTCAACCAAGAAGGCAACAACGCATTCCTAGAACAGTTTAAGCCTGTCCTTGATAGGTTAAAACTTCAAGGATACATCGAAGAAGAACCTCTAAAGCTCTGGAAGAAAAATGGTGAACTTTGTAAGCTGGATATTATCAATCCAGACATTACCATTGAAGACCGACCATTAAAACATGTGACACCAACAATGGAAGATTCATTTAGAAAGCATGTTGATAGTCTTCTTAAAATTGGTGCTATTCGTCCAAGCAAAAGCAGACACAGAATGATGGCGATGATCGTAAATTCAGGAACAACAATTGATCCTGTAACGCGAAAAGAAATCTAAGGAAAGGAGAGAATGGTGTTCAATTATAAATCCTTGAATGATAATACATACAAGGACCAATACTCTCTACCAGGCATAAATACGATCATTAAGAGAATAGGAGGTGCGAAAATATTCTCAAAGTTTGATCTCAAATCAGGATTTCATCAAGTCGCCATGGATGAAGAATCAATACCATGGACCGTGTTCTTAGTACCTGGAGGACTTTATGAATGGCTGGTTATGCCATTTGGTTTGAAGAATGCCCCAGCAGTGTTCCAAAGAAAGATGGATAAATGCTTTAAAAGAACAGAATCATTCATCGCAGTATACATCGATGATATACTGGTTTTCTCAAAAAATGAAAAGGAGCATGCGAAACACCTGGAAAAAATGCTGAAAATCTGTGAAGATAATGGCTTAGTTTTATCTCCAACAAAGATGAAAATAGCAGTTCCAACAATAGACTTTCTGGGAGCAGTCATAAGAAAAGGAACCATGAAGTTACAGCCGCACATCATAAAGAAGATTGCAAACTTCAATGAAGAAGAATTGAAGACAAAGAAGGGGTTAAGGTCATTCTTAGGAATCCTTAACTATGCTCAAAGTCATATCCCAAAACTTCGGATACTTCTAAGACCGCTATATGAAAAGACAAATGTTCATGGAGACAAAAGGTTGAATCCCTCTGATTATGAGTTAATCAGAAGAATCAAAGTGCAAGTTCAAAATCTTCCAGATCTTGAGATACCGCCTGAAGATGCCTATATCATCCAAGAAACAGATGGATACATGGAAGGATGGGGAGGAATAGTCAAATGGAAGAACAGTAAGGAAGGACCAAGAAGCTCAGAAAAAGTTTGTGCATATGCTAGTGGCAAATTCTCAACAACCCAATCCACAATTGATGCTGAAATCAATGCCTATATCAACACTCTGGAGAAACTAAAAATCTACTACCTTGATAAACAAGAAGTAACTTTGAGAACAGATTTTCAAGCAATTATTAGCTTTTACAACAAAGCTAATAGCAACAAATCCTCAAGGGTTCGGTGGATCAAGTTTGCAGATGCAGTCAAAGGAACAGGCGTCAAGATTAACATAGAACATATAGAAGGAAAACATAACACGCTAGCTGATTCTCATTCAAGACTCGTTAATCTTTGTTTTGCAGAATGCACAGGAGAAATGAAGTAATTAGCAGCAGCAGCCCTTTACTCAGTGGAGGAAGTTCTACAGTCCCCCCATGCCTCTCAAAAGAATATGAAGATCACTTGCGAAGAAATCATGAAGAGTTTCAACCACTCCCTAGAATCTTTACTAAAACGATCTTTACTCATGAAGAACCAGGATCAATGTACTGGCAGTACCAGCTTAGAGCCAATCAAAATCGAATCAGAATGGATAAATCTGATGCATGGAGATCAGTCGCCCAAGATATCGAACTATCAGCAGCAAAAGAAGCAGTCAAAGTAATGCGAAACCTACAGGCAATCATACAGTGCAAAGCCCAAGTCTGCTTTGGAAAGTCAACAAGAGATAACCATTGGTCTGACCAAAGGGAAGATGTTCGAATCAAAAACAAAGAAGCCCGAAGAATTCTCATCGAGCTGGAAGCTCTCACACAACGATTGGGCTGCAATAATATCTAAGCCTATGGAAGTCCAAGACAAGAACCCAAAAGAAAAGAAATGCTACTACAATAGGATAGGATTCCTAGTGGATAGTGACGACAGTGATGACGATTCAATTTTTATCGTGGACCCCGGGTGGGATGATTATTGTCTGAATACGATAAAATTGAATCGTCCCATGAATAAAGATCCCTATCCTGAAACTCGGAGGGCCCGCATGTGAAATTATTTCACGGGTTCATTGTATAATTATCATAGTTAGGAAAATGTCATTGTCAAAGTTAGGTTAATGTCGTCTTCGGTCGTCATCGCATTATTAAAGTTTGTAGGCCAGCTGTATTAAAGATAATAATGCCTGGAATATTCCTTGGCATATGCCATGGTTTATTCTTTGGAATATGCTAGATGCCAAAGCATATTCTTAGTTTATTCCTTTTAGTTTCGCCTATAAAAGGCATATGTAACCAGTTGTATGAATCACCAATCCACCTACAATCACCACCACCACCACCATTGTAACAAAGCTTCCGTAGTATTTTTAATAAAATGGTGTGTTAAGTAATAACTTGTACTTTAAAGTTTTAGTTTTTGAGCTTTAGTACAAGATAAAAATTCCTATATTAATAAAAGAAAATTTGTAACACCAATTATTTACATGCATGATTCAGGTATAGATTTCATAATTGGAAATAATTTTTTAAAATTATATCAACCATTTACACAGACCGATAGATCTGTCATCATAAAACATAACGAAATAGGAGAATTAGTTACAACACCAATTGTTACACAAATAGAGTATATACGAATGTTAGCACGAAATATAAAATTTCAAGTAGAAGTATTATTAATAATGAAAAAAGAACATATAGAAAAAGCATTAAAAGAAGTATGCAGTGAAAATCCATTAGATAATATAAACACTAACAATCAGTTAATTTCAATAAAATTAAAGGATCCACTAGTAGAAGTAAACGTACCCAAAAGAATACCTTGTACTATTAAGGATGTTAAAGAATTTAAATAAGAGTGTCAACAATTACTGGATAAAGGAATAATGAAAGAAAGTTCAAGTCCTCATTCAGCACCAGCATTTTATGTTGAAAATAAAAATGAAAATAAAAGAGGAAAACGAAGAATGGTTTTAATTATAAAAAAAAATGAATGAAGCAACTATAGGAGAATCCTATAAACTACCAAGAAAGGATTATATTTTAGAAAAATTAAAAAGAAATACACATTTTAGCACATTTGATGCTAAATCAGGATATTGGCAACTAAGACTTAATGAATCAACTAAACCTTTAACAGCATTTTCATGTCCTCCACAAAAACATTATGAGTAGAATGTATTACCTTTTGGTTTAAAACAAGCACCATCAATTTATCAATGTTTTATGGATAATAATTTAAAAGGATTAGAAAATTTTTGTTTCGCATACATTGACGATATCATTGTTTTTACAAAAGGAAATGAACAAGACCATATAAAAACAGTATCAAATGTTTTACAAAGAATAAAAGAAAAAGGTTTGATTTTATCACAAAAGAAGTCAAAATTACTTCAAAGTGAAGTAGAATATATGGGATTAAAGATTGCAAAAAATGGAATTATTTCTTTGACGAATAATACACAAGAAAAATTGAAACTTTTTCCAGATAAACTAGAAGATAGAAAACAAATTCAAAGATTTTTAGGATGTTTGAATTATATAGCAGAACAAGGATTTTTGAAAAATTTAGCGAAAGAAAGAAAGGTATTACAAAAGAAAATTTCTGAAAAAATTCATTGGGAATGGATACCATCCGACACCCAACTTGTACAACATATTAAAACTACTGTACAATGTTTACCGGAATTTTATAACCCGGAAACATAAGATTTTTTTATTATTGAAACAGATGCATCCGATGACACTTGGGTAGGATGTATGAAGGCAATTCAGAACGGAAAAGAATTACTAGGATTAGATATTGACGGAATTCCAATCCCTCAATCTAATCTATCAAAAGCATTATGTATTGATGGTAGTAAAATTCCTCAATCTGATCAATTACTATCTAAAGCAGTATTACAATCAGAATCTGTTTTAAAAACAGAAAAATACAATTCTAAATTATGCAAATATATTTCTGGAACATTTTCAGAAACAGAGCAAAAATACAGTACTCATGAAAAGGAGACACTCGAGTGTCTAAAAACCCTAAAAAAGTGGAAGATTGATCTCTTACAAACAAGGTTTGAGTTACGAACGGACTCAAAATATGTAACAGGATTTTGGAGATACAAACTACAAGAAGATTATTGTAGAGGTCGACTTATCCGTTGGCAACTACAGCTACACCAATTCCACCCATACATTAAAAGCAACAATAACACATTTGCAGATACTCTTACAAGATAATGGAAGGAATACTTAAGCAAGCTCAACATCACCTACAACAAAAAAGAGAGCAACGTATCTCTTTAGAAAAATAGTTAGCCATTATCAGAGAAGAAGAAAAGAAACTAGCCAATACAGTTGAATACTTAACACAAACAACCAATTCAGAATCAACACCTTCACCATCAAAACCATCAACACCCATAAAATCAAAGCCATCCATCTCAAAAACCCAAACATAATTTTCTTAAAAAAGTGAGTACATAAAGATAGAAGAAGATGTAGAAGAAATAATACAAAATTCAAGCATTCGAAAGAAGAAATGGTACGTTATCTTCAATGGACCATTCAAAGGCATTTATTCCGATTGGACACTCGCAAGTCCACACATCATACAAAAAAGTGTCAGCCACAAAAGTTACACATCACAAGAAGAAGCAAAGCAAGCACTCAAGGAAGCATACAAAACAGTCACAACAGAAGAAGTTCTGAAATCAAGGAGATTTGTTTCTCTAAATCAAGGATTACAAGAAAGATTACGAGAAAGATCGCCCAAAATGAATCCGGTCGATCTAATAAGAAACATCCCAACTGCAAGAGAAAGAGAATAAATGAAGAAACCAACAGTTGAGAAATTTCAAAAACTTTGGGATAGTGTTATACACTATAATGAAGTTCAAGCTATTGAGTCATTTTACCCAAGCAAGATACCAGTAGGACCAAAAGTAGTATTCCTACCAGGAGAAGCATCAACAGATGTTCATGAATACTTTGTTCATGGATTAGCAGATACAATTTATACAGATGGAACAAGCATACAGGAATTTCAACAATTTCCATTAGAAGTACAAAGCATCATCAAGACATACAATGCTTATTTCACCAGAAATAAACCATTGTATTTTAAATTACACTAAAGTTATCCAATTTTCGACAGCAATGATCACAAACTCTTAGTACCAACGATTACATTAGCAGAATTGGGAGTCAGCAATAATGATTACCCATCAAAAAATGAGCAAGACGAGTTACCACCAGCAATACCATCTTCCAAAAATTTGGTAGATACTCTTGCCGGAGTATTTTTCGCATCATTGAAGTTAGGAACAGGAACAAAGCAGAAGTCAGATATCAAAATCAACTATTATAACAACAATATGTTGATTTAGTCAAATTACTTAAAGGGAACAATCGACGACGTACAATTAAAAACTTTAGAAGATTTCGAAGAACCATTTGAAAAATTCACTAGGCCACTCTTGGCACTTCCTGAAGATTTCAAGGTAGTACTACGTCAAAGACTATATCACATATCAAAACACATGTGTGATTATTGTTCAGCAGCACAGATGCAGGAATGAAGACAAAGATACAAGAAGATAAAAGAGCAAAGACAAAAGATCATGAATTATTGAAACCGCGTGATGAATGTGCCGGCTGTTTGTCCATTATTTTCACTTTTTCTCCTTTTCCTTTTGAGTGGTGTGATATGGTTTGTTTTTTAGTAATAATGTAAGGCAAATAAAGTAAGGCCTGTCGGCCACCCACAGTAGTGCACATTATTAGGTACTAATAATTTACACCTGACGCACTAATGTGCACTACTGTGGGTGGCCGACAGTCCTTACATTATTTGCCTTAAATTATTACTAAAAAACAAACCATATCACAGCACTCAAAAGAAAAAGGAGAAAAAGTGAAACTATTGGACAAATAGCTGGCACATTCATCACGCGGTTTTAATAATTCTTGATCTTTTGTCTTTGCTCTTTTATCTTCTTGTATCTTTGTCTTCATTCCTGCATCTGTGCTGCTGAACAGTAATCACACGTGTGTTTTGATATGTGATATAGTCTTTGACATAGTGCTACCTTGAAATCTTCAGGAAGTGCCAAGAGTGGCCCAGTGAATTTTTCAAATGGTTCTTCAAAATCTTCTAAAGTTTTTAATTGTACATCGCCGATTGTTCCCTTTGAGTAATTTGAGTAAATCAACATATTGTTGTCAGAATAGTTGATTTTGATATCTGACTTCTGCTTTGTTCCTGTTCCTAACTTCAATGATGCGAAAAATACTCCGGCAAGAGTATCTACCAAATTTTTGGAAGATTGTATTGTTGGTGGTAGCTCGTCTTGCTCGTTTTTTGATGGGTAATCATTATTGCTGACTCCCAATTCTACTAATGTAATCGATGGTAGTAAGAGCTTCTGATCGTTGCTGTTGAAAATTGGATAACTAGAGTGTAATTTAAAATACAATGGTCTATTTCTGGCGAAATAAGCACTGTATGTCTTGATGATGCTTTGTACTTCTAATGGAAATTGTTGAAATTCCAGTATGCTTGTTCCATCTGTATAAATTATATCTACTAATCCATGAACAAAGTATTCATGAACATATGTTGATGCTACTCCTGGTAGGAATACTACTTTCGGTCCTACTGGTATCTTGCTTGGGTAAAATGACTTAGTAGCTTGAACTTCATTATAGTGTATAACGCTATCCCAAAGTTTTTGAAATTTCTCAACTGTTGGTTTCTTCATTTATTCTCTTTCTCTTGCAGTTGGGATGTTTCTTATTAGATCGATCGGATTCATTTTGGGCGATCTTTCTCGTAATATTCCTTGTAATCCTTGATTTAGAGAAATAAATCTCCTTGATTTCTGAACTTCTTCTGTTGTGACTGTTTTGTATGCTTCCTTGAGGTCTTGCTTTGCTTCTTCTTGTGATATGTAACTTTTGTGGCTGACACTTTTTCCTATGATGTGTGGACTTGCGAGTGACCAATCGGAGTAAATGCCTTTGAATGGTCCATTGAAGATAATGTACCATTTCTTCTTTCCAATGCTTGAATTTCGTATTATTTCTTCTACATCTTCTTCTATCTTTATGTAGTCACTTTTTTCAGAACATGATGTTTGGGTTTTTTAGATGGATGGCTTTGATTTTATAGGTGTTGATGGTTTTGATGGTGAAGGTGTTGATTCTGTGGTTGATTCTAAATTGGTTGTTTGGGTTAAGTATTCAACTGTATTGGTTAGTTTCTCTTCTTCTTCTCTGATAATGGCTAACTGTTTCTCTAAAGAGAACGTTGCTCTCTTTTTTGTTGTAGGTGATGTAGAGCTTGCTTTAGTATTCCTTCCATTCTCTTGTAAGAGTATCTGTAAAGGTGTTATGGTTGCTTTTAATGTATTTGATGTATGGGTGGAATTGGTGTAGCTGTAGTTGCCAATGGATAAGTCGACCTCTACAATAATCTTCTTGTAGTTTGTATCTCCAAAATCCTGTTACATATTTTGAGTCCGTTAGTAACTCAAACCTTGTTTGTAAGAGATCAATCTTCCACTTTTTTAGGGTTTTTAGACACGCGAGTGTCTCCTTTTCATGAGTACTGTATTTTTGCTCTGTTTCTGAAAATGTTCCAGAAATATATTTGCATAATTTAGAATTGTATTTTTCTATTTTTAAAACAGATTCTGATTGTAATACTGCTTTAGATAGTAATTGATCAGATTGAGGAATTTACTACCATCAATACATAATGCTTTTGATAGATTAGATTGAGGGATTGGAATTCCGTCAATATCTAATCCTAGTAATTCTTTTCTGTTCTGAATTGCCTTCATACATCCTGCCCAAGAGTCGTCGGATGCATCTGTTTCAATAATCAAAAAATATTTTGTTTCCGGGTTATAAAACTCCGGTAAACATTGTACAGTAGTTTTAATATGTTGTACAAGTTGGGTGTCGGATGGTATCCATTCCCAACGAATTTTTTCAGAAATTTTCTTTTGTAATACCTTTCTTTCTTTCGCTAAATTTTTCAAAAATCCTTGTTCTGCTATATAATTTAAACATCCTAAAAATCTTTGAATTTCTTTTCTATCTTATAGTTTATCTGGAAAAAGTTTCAATTTTTCTTGTGTATTATTCGTCAAAGAAATAAATCCATTTTTTGCAATCTTTAATCCTATATATTCTACTTCACTTTGAAGTAATTTTGACTTCTTTTGTGATAAAATCAAACCTTTTTCTTTTATTCTTTGTAAAACAATTGATACTGTTTTTATATGGTCTTGTTCATTTCCTTTTGTAAAAACAATGATATCGTCAATGTATGCTAAACAAAAATTTTCTAATCCTTGTAAATTATTATCCATAAAACATTGATAAATTGATGGTGCTTGTTTTAAACCAAAAGGTAATACATTCCACTCATAATGTTTTTGTGGAGGACATGAAAATGCTGTTAAAGGTTTAGTTGATTCATCAAGTCTTAGTTGCCAATATCCTGATTTAGCATCTAATGTGCTAAAATGTGTATTTTCTTTTAATTTTTCTAAAATATAATCCTTTCTTGGTAGTTTATAGGAATCTCATATAGTTGCTTCATTCATTTTTTTTTATAATTTATAACCATTCGTCGTTTTCCTCTTTTATTTTCATTTTTATTTTCAACATAATATGCTGGTGCTGAATGAGGACTTGAACTTTATCTTATTATTCCTTTATCCAGTAATTGTTGACACTCTTTTTTAAATTCTTTAACATCCTTAATAGTATAAGGTATTCTATTGGGTACGTTTACTTCTACTAGTGGATCCTTTAATTTTATTGAAATTAACTGATTGTTAGTGTTTATATTATCTAATGGATTTTCACTGCATACTTCTTTTAATGTTTTTTCTATATGTTCTTTTTTCATTATTAATAATACTTCTACTTGAAATTTTATATAACGTGCTAACATTCGTATATACTCTATTTGTGTAACAATTGGTGTTGTAACTAATTCTCCTGTTTCGTAATGTTTTATGATGACAGATCTATCGGTCTGTGTAAATGGTTGATATAATTTTAAAAAATTATTTCCAATTATTAAATCTATACCTGAATTAGGCATGTAAATAGTTGGTGTTACAAATTTTCTTTTATTAATATATATAGGAACCATTCTTCCTACATACCATATTTTGTGTACTGATTTATCTGCTATAATTATTTTTTGTGGTTTAATTAATTTTTCCCATTTTCTTAATACTTTTCTTTTTCCAAAGCATATCGATGCTCCAGTATCTACTTATGCAAACACTTTCTTACCTTCAATCGTTACTTCAATGAATGTTGCGTTTGGATTATCCCTTGACTTTTTATTCATTTTTGTTCTTTTTCTTTCATAAAAATATTAAAATCATAATTTTAATCTGTTTCGTAATATGGTTCTCCAAAATAATCGAAATCGTTTTCATCGTAGTAATCATTTAATTCTTCTAACTCACTTTTATAATATTTTTCCATTCTTCTATTATAATCCAAAAATTATTTTTTCAATTCTTTTTCGTTAGTTGCATTTAAACTATATTCGTTTAAGTATTCAACAATTCTAATTCTTGAAAACAAAAAAGCTAATGGATTTCTTATTTCTTTTGGAAATGGTGGTATAAAAATGCCTTCAAATGAATTAATCTCTTCATATTCCCATATATTCTCCCTTGTTAGCTTAGTAGTAGCTAATCTAGTTGTTTTTTCATAATATTCAAATAATATCTTAAAAACTAAATATGAATTATTGTTTTCGAAATCTAATTTTGACTCGAAACTTTCTTTTAATATTTTACTCATCTTATTTAATGTATTTGTTTTATAGTTTTTCTAAGGCCTTCTTCACAAATTAATTTTGTACTACGAAGAGCTCGTAACCTCTTCATAAGTCGTATTTTTCCAAAAATATTTACTTCATTTTTTAATTCTGTTTCAGTTTTGTGGAAAACTAGAAGAGGGGGTTGAATAGTTTTACGTCTTTTTAATTCGTTTTAAAAGATAGTTTTAGAGTTTACTTAGCTTTTGAAAACTTAGATTCGATAATATGTGATCTCAAGTCTTGTACAATATAAACAATTAACAATACACAATATATAACAATGATAAGTAATTAAATAAGAAAGAGATGGAAAGATCGAACCGCGAGACAAGAGATTTATAGTGGTTCGGCTACAAGGACACCTTCCTTGTCCTACTCCACTCCCTGAGCACCTAACTCGAGAGTTTTCTTCACTATATCAACAAGCTCCCTTATGGCGGAGAAAACCGTACACACCAATTTACACACCACAATTTCGTCACACCTAATTCACAACTTCTACACAACTTCTTTAAATCTATCAACTTCACAACTAACTACTCCACACCTATCTTCTTCACACCAATCTAGTTCCTAACTTTTCTTCTTCACACCAAGCTACTAACTAGTTACACAATCTATATCTAGCACAACTATCTACAATCAAATATTCACAACAATCTTCACAAAGAATAATGTAAATGATCTTTGATGATGCACCAACAACTTGGATGTGGAGATCACAACAAGTTGTAATACTTCTTGTCTTGAGGGATAGAAGTATTCTTCTCTTGCACTTGAGAGGATGAAGGTTGGATCACTTTGAAACAAAGAATTATACACTTATGATCAAAGGATAAGAGAATAGAGATTTGGATCTAGATCAGAAAGTTTAGAAGTGCAAAAGGTAAGAAAATTCTGAAGAGAGAACCAGTATTTATAGGGGAGAAAAATATTGTTCTGGAGCGTGGCCGGTCCCCTTAATGATTAAGGGGGCCGCCTAAGGAATTAAGGGGGTCGCTCCTTCAGAACGTTGGTTTTTCTTGTCTTTTAGTGGGGAATATTTTTTTGGATAGAATTTGCCATTTTTGGTTGGAAATTTGAAATCATATATTTATAATGAATTAAACATATTCTTTTAATTCCAAAAGTAATTTTGTAAAAGATATAAGATGTTTAATACATTTTATAAAAACTCTAGTGATTAGAAAAATTTCCTTTGATCATGAAATGTAATAAACCCTTTGTTTATTCATACCTTAAGTGACATGGAAGCAAAGACAAATATTAAGCACTAAAAACTTGTTTACGTCATAAGTTTTAGATTAATGAGTTTATGCTTTGTAATTATCAAAACATAGAGACATTGTTAATATGTTAACAATGTTTTAAGACATTATTTATGTCAACAATCTCCCCCTTTTTGATGATTACAAAACCTTAAACTCATTAGGTCTAAAAATAATTTTTAGACAAGAATTTAGAGTTTAACATTCTCTTCTCCTACTTTTTGTAAAATCAAAAAGGTTAAAGCTCCCCCTTGATGTATACTCCCCCTCATTTGAGAGCACCAAGGGAATGAGCTATGGAAGTCTTGGCTACACAAAATATTAGAAGAGACCAAGACAAATATACATGCAAAGCAATAGTTATAAAAATAGATTCATTCATGTATCATAGAAAGTATTACAACATTTAATATGCTTAAGGCATATTAATCATAATAAAACAAATGAAAAGACATAGTCCTATATTGCCTAGAAAGAGCACTTGGACTTGCTTGCAACTCATGGTTGATTGTTTTATTTGCTTGAAGGATAACATAAGCATAAAGCTTAGTTGTTAGATGGAGAGGGATATGGAGTGAGGTATGGAGCGGAAGAGGTGGCCCTTACGATATTGTATCGTGTTAGGGGTGGAATGGGATGAGGTCGAGTGAGGAGATATTCAATCCAAGAAATATCTTTACTCAAGTAAAGGATTTGTTTTTGGAGAAAGATGCAACAAGGGCAATAGTGAGTGTGGTTTGTAACTTGATCCAAGTTGAGAGAGTGAGGAAGGCAATTGTTGTAGGGTGATGATGGAGGTTACCCTTTGTTGCGTTGTGCAAGATGCATGGCATTGAGATCACGAAGATCATTGATTTGTGATATTTCATCACGGAACTTTTGCTTTTCCGTGGTAATGTGGAGGAAGTCATGGTGTTGATATGGATGAATTGGGTTTGTGTAGTTGGAGTTGTAGTGGGATGGTTGATCAAACTTGTATGGATCATTACAAGTGATTGGAGGAAGAGGTGAGTGATTTGGCATGAAGGAAGATGTTTGGCCAATGTTGTATGGTTTGTAAGTCGGATCAAATGAATGTCCTTGTGAATTTGGTGGAAAGTTTGGGAAGTAAGTGGTTGGTGGTGTTGAATGACTTCCAACTTCATTTGTTATGATGGATTTGTTTTTAGGGCTTTTTCTTCGCCAAACGGGTTTTTCCGTCATTTTTGCAAGCCTTGAGGCTTTTGATTTGGGTTTGTTTGGAGAAGCCATGAAGGGATAAGTAAAGAGTTTTAAGGATTGGGGATATTTATAGTGTAAGATTTGTGTGTTTATGGATGGATAAAATTAGTTTGGGAGATTAGGACAAATTGTGTTGGTGAAAATTGGGAAATGTAGAAAAGATTCTGTAAACCCGACCATCAGATGGCCGGTCCCCTTAATTAGGGGGCGGTCCCCTTAATGATTAAGGGGGCCGCCTTACAAAATTAAGGGGGCCGCCCATCTGGTGATTTCCAGGTTGCCAGAATTGAGTTTTTTAGCAGAAAATTTGCAGAAAGGTTATGTGTTTGGATTAGAATTCAAGCAAGTTCAATTCTTTTAGGCAATATAGAATCTAATCTAATCAAGATATAGCATGCTTTCAAAAACACATAGGCAAAAGAACAAATAATCAACACATAATAAGCAATAGGAGGTAAGTAAAGGCAAGCACACTTAAGCTTCCTAAGGCAGCTATCTTAGATTAAAGGCAAAGGCAATTAGTGAGTGAACAACTAGTGATGGATCAAGATAACACCATTATTAGTGAATTTGTCCTAGTGTGTGTCTATATGCAACAAATGTGGAGTTGTGATTGTTTTGACTCCTAGATGAAAAAAGAAATAACCATCCTAAGAAACAATCCAAATGATCTCCTTGATTCAATTTTTGTTCGATCATGAATGTCAAAGACATATATTAGATTATATACCTTGACAATTTATGTAAGAGTTTATGCATGATTTTGAAAGACAATGGTTTTAGAATTAGTCAACAATGCAAGGAAAATGATCTTCATGTGATTCCTAGATTGTGAGAATAATTTTTAGAGAAAATTGATTGAGTTTTACAAAAAGGTTTATGCAAAAAAAATAAATCTTCTCAATCTTTAGTTTTGTGCGAAATAGATTCCTAGACTCAAAAAAGGTGAAATGGAAGAAAAATAAATTTCATGCAAGTATAAATTTGAATTAATTCAATATAATTTAGTCAACTTGTTCCATCATTCCTAATCCTAAATGCAAGTGGTTGAATAATTCACGCTTAAGGGGTTTTGTGAATATATCCGCAATGTTGTCTTCCGATGCAACCTTTTCTATAGATATATTTCCTTTTTGTACATTATCCGTAAGAAAATGGTGATGTATTTCTATGTGTTTAGTCCTAAAGTGTTGCACTGGATTTTTACTTAAATCTATCGCACGTTTGTTATCGCACATAATGGGGACATTTTCTAACCTAATGCCATAGTCAACGAGAGCTTGTTTCATCCATAGTACTTGTTGACATGCCTTTCCGGCGCTTACATATTCGGCTTCGGTGGTAGAAATAGCAAGAGCGGTTTGCTTTTTCGAAAACCAAGACGTTAGATGATGTTGTCGTTTTTTAGTATAGTGTTTGTTTCCGAAGAAATGCTTAGGAAAGTATTTCCCCGGGTCGTGTCCTAGTGAAGGTGTGAATGGAATTTTGAATTCCCGATTCGTGAAACGTGTCGTGAAAGTGGTAAAAAGTGATTTTTATGAGATTATACTAAGGAATATGAAAATGAAACACAAATAACCAACTAATCACGTAAATCAAGTAAACAAACTTAAAACGTAACGTACAATCGAAAACGTAAGCTTAAATGTAAAATAAACGTTAACGTACGAAATAAAACGCGACTTTTAAGCTACACTACTCCTACGGACTTGGAAATAATTTTCAAGAGTTAAAAATGATAAAAGAAAATTTTGAGAAAAAGAAAAATATTTTTTTGACTTTTTATTAATTTTTTATGAATTAAAAACTAATTTAACTAATTAAAAATTAAAAGAAAATGCAAATAAAATGAGAAAAATGCAAAATAAATTTCTAAAATTCTAAAATAACTAAAAATAATTTTCTAATATTTTTTTGGATTTTTCTGGGGTTTTTCTGATTTTTTTGTATTTTTCAGTAATTAAAAAGTAATTAAAATGATTAAAAATGAAAATAAAATAAGAAAAATAGCAAATAAACTCAGAAAAATATGAAAATTTCAGGGAAAATCTAAAATAATATTTTGAAGCTAGGAAAAATATAAAAATTAGAAAATAAGCACTGGAATTGCTGATTAGCTCAAAACTGCTTATTTGAAAGTGCTTATTATTAAGCATAGTTGACCAAACTTGTCCAAACTTTGACTAAGTGTACTTTTGACTTTATAAGGCTTAAATGAACAGGAATAAGACTAATAAGCACTCAGAAACAATGATAAGCACAACAAACAGTCCAAATAAGCAATAATGAAAAGCAATAAGCCAAAACAGGATAAGCTGATGATATCAATCAATGAAAATAGCAATTACAATAGTATGTGAACTCAAATGAACAACCAAACTCAGATTATGATCCCCCAAACACAAATGCAGGCCTACACTAGAAGACAGAACTAGTCCAAACCACTCAACTTATCAAGCAGAATAAGCAGTGCTAAAAAGCTCTAACCTAGAAACTTAAGGGGGCAAAACCTACTCCAACCTACTGAGATTGCAAAAACACCATTATCTTACAATTCTAAACTAGTTTGAGTACCTAATGAATGCTCCAAACTAGGCCTAAAACTGATGGTGCAGGGCACTTAAGACTCACACAGTCAACTTCAAGCCAAAATCCCGATAAGCAAATGAGACTCAAGCTAAGATTATTTTGTTGCTTATGATTCACCTCCTGCCAAGCTACAAATTTCCACTTATCAAAAATATTTTCAAACAAGTTTAAACCCAAGAACTGCTATTAACTTTGTGAACAAAAACTGAGTACCGACTTCATTTGACTTTTGAATTAGACTAGAATTTTGACTAAAATGAAACATTAACTGATCTAAATGACTACTGTATTTGTAAGAAGCTATTAATGACCTTAATTAAGCTATACTATCAGCTTATGCAACTGCTACTATAGTTTGCAATCCTATTTTACTTATCTGTTTTGCAGTACTTTAAGAAATAAAGATGATTTGACTAATTATGAAATGACTGCTAAATTTTATCCTTGTATTGACTGAAGTATACCTATTATGACTTAATTAAACTAAAGTAATCACTAACTAACCACTAATACCCACTAGAATTCCCTGATCCAAACACCCTTGAAACAGCAGTTGCTGAGAACAGTTCTATGTATAAGTAATTCCAACCACCAAATTTGTCTCACTAATGATTACAAAACCTTAAATGATCACAGAGACTAATCTACAAAGCTAAGCAACATAACAATAAACGAAACAAGAAGATAACAGAATGGAAATAACAGAACTACAAAACTAATGTAATACTAAGTAGTGACAAAACTAAATAATGATAAATCTAAAATGTTGGCACAGAAATTAGCAATAAAATTCTAATATAACTACAGTAAACAACCTATGCAAATAGAGATTAAAATTCAAAAGCAAACTTACTCACTATTTCCCAGCTGAACAGGGAATTTATTTGACCATATCCTATCTTTGATAGGCTCCATTAAGCTCTGCTACTTCTTTAACCAATAACAAGATCTGAATCACCCTTTTCAAACATTACCCAACTTCTGACTGCTAGTAATTTGAGTTATTGAATATGAATTGAACACTTATGATTTCTAAAACTAATCAAAACTATTGAATATGGAATGAAAACTTGAAGACAGAAATCAATAATAAGCTTGAAAATTTAAATGACAAGGTATTAAGATGAAAACCAGAATTTCATTAAATCCAAAACAGTTTACAATTTTGAAATAAGAAATACAAATTTACTAAAAGCTGAAATTACACAAAGATACCATTAAACTACTACTAAATTATGCCTACTCCTACCCTAATCTACCTAAAAATCTAACTGCTCCAATGTGAGGTGAGGAGGGGTTTTTATATGTGTGCAGGGGTGAAAGTCCAGGTCACCAATCCGTGTGGTGTGTTTGTTTGAGTCTCTATTCAACCCTTGGATTCACTTCTAGATTTTTCCAATCATCCACAGCCCTTGATTGATTGATTGTGACATGATGTATCCTCCGTGTCTTCTGCTATTGGACCACGTGTCCCAGACATTCCCTGACCACTCCTTACACCTTCTAGAAACTCAATGATGAGGTAATTATTATTAAGTTGGGTTAATTTTGATTGGTGAAAAGTAGGGTTCATGGAACAGTACATTTTCTGGGTTTTTAGGGGTAAAGGGCGGGGTATTTGGTTTTTGGGGATTTTTATTATTTTCGTTGACTGGGGGCTAATATGGGTTTGACTTGGGTGTTTTGAAGTGGTGGATCGGGTTAAAATAATAAGGGGTGGGCTTGGTGTGTTTAACAGGTTTGGGCTTTGGATAGTTTATGGGTTAAAGTATAGTAAAAGATTATTATTTTGGATCCGGTTAAGGTTTTGTTAGTTAAGGATTAATAGAAATTACAAGGACTAAAGTTGTAACTCTTAATTTTTTAGGGACCTTTTCTGTATATTATCCAAAAGTAATTCCAAGGGTTTATTTTGTAACTTTCTGAATTATGGATTACCGAGCTTGACTTTTCTTCAAATATTTCTTTAAGGGATCTCTTTTGTCAATTTCTGAAAGTACAGGGACTCGAATCGCCAATTCTTCAAACTTTGACCAAGGGCTAATTTGGTAATTTTCTGAATCTCTGCGGACTTCAAATGACATTTTAAGCTTTCTTTGATCACTTTGCTTCCCCGGCTCTGGCTTTTGACCTTTTTCCATTCTCGTGCTCGTTTTTGTCGGTTTTGCTTTGTTTTTTTTTTCATTTTTCACATATCCGTACCTGCACAAACACAAATACAAAAACACACATTCTCTTGGCATATTTGGTTAGTATTTGGTATTTTTGGTCTGAATTAAGGCCTAAAAATGATGTGTGATTAATCACTCATCATTAGACAACATCCCATAAACGTGCAAATACCGCTAGTGCTCTTTCTATCTACGTAGTCTCCCGCATGATCCGAATCCGCATAGATGATGGTTTCTATGCCGGATTCCTTAGGATACCATAATCCTAAGTGTATAGTGCCTTTAACGTATCGGAAGATACGCTTAACCGCTTCTAGGTGAGAGGTTTTGGGATCCTCTTGAAAACGGGCACAAAGGCAGACACTAAACATGATGTCGGGTCTACTTTCCGTCAAGTATAGTAAACTACCTATCATTCCTCTATACTTGGTGTTATCTACGGACTCACCTTCATCGTCCTTTGTGAGCTTTACCTCCGTAGACATGGGAGTTTTCATGGGTTTTGAGTCTTCTAGGCCAAATTTCTTAAGCATTTCCTTAATGTACTTAGATTGGTTAAAAAATATTCCATCTTCTAATTGTTTTATTTGTAAACCTAGGAAGAAGTTAAGTTTACCCATCATACTCATCTCAAACTCATCATGCATGATTTTGGCAAATTCATCACACATGTCTTGACAAGTCGATCCAAATATAATGTCATCAACATATATTTGGACAATGATGAGATTTGGGTCTTTCCTTTTAGTGAAAAGAGTGTTATCTACCATTCCCATGGAATAATCATGTTTAATAAGAAAAGCTTTCAATCGATCGTACCAAGCTTTGGGAGCTTGTTTGAGTCCATACAAAGCTTTCTTTAACTTATAAACATAATCAGGTTTTGCGAAGTCAATGAATCCTGGAGGTTGTGCCACATATACCTCCTCATTGATAAAACCGTTAAGGAATGCACTTTTCACATCCATTTGGAATAACTTAAAATCTAGGACGCAAGCATAGGCAAGTAATATCCTAATCGATTCTAGTCTAGCTACGAGGGTATAAGTTTCGTCATAATCAATTCCTTCTTGTTGATTATAACTTTGGGCAACTAACCTAGCTTTATTCCAAGTAACTATTCCATTCTCGTCTAACTTATTCATATATACCCATTTGGTTCCTATGATGGTCTTATCCTTTGGATTTGGGACTAATTCCCAAACATCATTTGCCTTAAATTGATTTAATTCTTCTTGCATAGCTATAACCCAACTTTCATCCTTTAAAGCCTCGCTAATATTCTTAGGTTCTATTGCTGAGAGGAAACAAAAGAAATTGTTTTTATCTTGGGCTTGTGACCTAAGGGTTCTTTGGTTAAGATGTCCTATTATATTATCTAATGGATGTGATCTAGATTCTTTAATATTAACAGTTTCGTTATTTTCTAAGTGAATGTCTTCATTATCATTTCCTATGGGTTTTGTTTTACTAACCTCAATCGCTTCATCTTCGACTAAATCATCATCTTCTAAATGTAATGTTTTAGGAGGTGGTGGTGTTTCATCAAATGTTACATTTAGTGATTCCTCTACTTTCATGGAGTGTTTGTTAAGTATTATATATGCTTTGCTATTTTGTGAGTATCCTAAACATATTCCTTCATATGATTATGGATCAAACTTAGTGAGGTAGTCCTTAGTGTTTAAAATATAGCATTTACTTCCAAATACCCTAAAGTAGCTTAAGTTTGGTTTTCTACCTCTTAATAACTCATAAGGAGTTTTTCCTAGAATTCTTCTAATTGATACCCTATTTAAAATATAAGTTGATGTATCTACGGCATGACACCAAAATTTTTGTGGGATGGATTGTTCATTTAACATAGTTCTACTCATTTCTTGTAGTGACCTATTTTTTCTTTCTACTACGCCATTTGATTGAGGAGTACGAGGAGCGGAGAAATTGTGAGATATTCCATTTAACTCACAATATTTTCCGAATTGTACTTCGTTATCAAATTCCCTACCATGGTCCGTTCTAATGGCAACTATTGAGCATCCTAATTATTTTTGAATCATTTTACTAAATATTTCGAATTTTTCAAAGGCTTGGGTTTTGTCACTTAAAAACCTAGTCCACATGTATCGTGAGTAGTCATCTACTATTACTAAGGTATATTTGTTTCCTCCATAGCTCCGCACAGCAGATGGACCAAAAAGATCCATATGTAATAATTCTAGGCACCTAGTAGTGGATACTATATTCTTAGCTTTGTGACTAGCATGAGCTTGTTTTCCAATTTTACATGCATCACAAAAATGCTTGTCATATTTTAGATTAGGCAAATTTCTAACTAATTCCTTAGAGGCCAAAGATTGTATTTGTTGCATGTTAGCATGTCCTAATCTCCTATGCCACAATGTAGAGTTTTCATCTAGGGTCGTTAGGCATATCCTATCCTCAGGTTTGTTTCCTAGTTTCATAACATATATGCCATCTTTCCTAATTCCTCTACCTATAATTTTTCCATTCTTAACTATTTCGCTATCCTCTTCGGTAAATGTGACTCTACATTTATTATCACGTATTTGTCCTACACTAAGCAAGTTATATGTTAATTTATCTATATGCTCTACATTTTCAATAGTAAGTGAGTCTTGAGAAATCGTACCTTTGCCAATGATTTTTCCACGTAAGTCACTACCGAAAATAACGTTACCTCCATTGTATGCCTTGTATGTAGAAAATAGCTTGCGATTCCCCGTCATGTGCCTCGAACATCTGCTATCTTTGATCCATCCGTCAGGTTCCAAGTCAATTCCTAAACATATTTCCTCGGTTTCTTTTGCCATAAAACACTTTTCATCTCTTGGCTTTTCAACTTCTTCTTTGTCACTATCACTCCATGTTCCACTAACAAAAGCACCTTGATTTTCATAACCCGGTGGCTTTAGACATTCGCCAATGAGATGATTTGGACTTCCACATCTAAAGCACTTTCTTTTCCCGTAGTTGTCACTTCTATTCCTTTGGAATTCTTTTCTTTCGTCTCGTGATGATCTAATAAATCTTCCTCGTCTCTTGAAGAACTTCTTGAATTCTCTTACGGCCATTGCATATTCTTCGTCTTCACTTTCGTCACTTGAATCATCATCATCACTAGGTTCCTTTTTGGATTTTAGAGCAATGGATTTGGTTTGTTCTTTCTTGACTTTGACCGTTTCCGAATCTATTCTTATGATTCCTTCATGAACCTTCAAGTTGCCAATTAGTTCATCTAGTGATAACATCATCAAGTTCTTTGATTCTTCAATTTTCGTGACCTTAGCTAGCCATTTTGGATGCAATGCCCTAAGAAATTTCCTAACACAATTTTTACTATAAAATGTCTCATCAAGTGCTTTTAAACTTGTGATGATAGTATTAAACTTAGCAAAAGCATTATCAATTGATTCCTCTTCCGGAATCGTAAATTGTTCATATTGTTGTACAAGAAGATCTATTTTATTATCTTTGACTTGGCTATTACCTTGGTGAGTAATTAGTAAAGAATCCCAAATTTCTTTGGTGGTTTTACACATAAAATTTTTTTCATATTCTTTGCGTGGTAACGCATTATAAATTACCATTTTAGCCTCATTATTTTTTGCTAATTTCTTTTTCAAATCATCATTTTGTTCTTCAAAATATACCATTTCATTCATTTTAGTTTCAACATTATATTGAATAGGAGGAAAATCACCAAAGGTAATAATATGCCAAAGATCAAGATCTTTTGATTTCACATACGTTTCGAATCTATTTTTCCAATATAAAAATCCATCACTTTCAAATAGTGGTGGTCTTTGCATAGATTGCCCTTCTAAATATTTTTCAGATTCCATAGATCGTTACAAGTTTTAAAATACAATATATTTTAAAAATCTTGCTAGACGTGGCTCTTGATACCAATTGTGGAAAACTAGAAGGGGGGGTTGAATAGTTTTACGTCTTTTTAATTCGTTTTAAAAGATAGTTTTAGAGTTTACTTAGCTTTTGAAAACTTAGATTCGATAATATGTGATCTCAAGTCTTGTAAAATATAAACAATTAACAATACACAATATATAACAATGATAAGTAATGAAATAAGAAAGAGATGGAAAGATCGAACCGCGAGACAAGAGATTTATAGTGGTTCGGCTACAAGGACACCTTCCTTGCCCTACTCCACTCCCCGAGCACCTAACTCGAGAGTTTTCTTCACTATATCAACAAGCTCCCTTATGGCGGAGAAAACCGTACACACCAATTTACACACCACTTTTCACACCACAACTTTGTCACACCTAATTCACAACTTCTACACAACTTCTTTAAATCTATCAACTTCACAACTAACTACTCCACACCTATCTTCTTCACACCAATCTAGTTCCTAACTTTTCTTCTTCACACCATGCTACTAACTAGTCACACAATCTATATCTAGCACAACTATCTACAATCAAATATTCACAACAATCTTCACAAAGAATAATGTAAATGATCTTTGATGATGCACCAACAACTTGGATGTGGAGATCACAACAAGTTGTAATACTTCTTGTCTTGAGGGATAGAAGTATTCTTCTCTTGCACTTGAGAGGATGAAGGTTGGATCATTTTGAAACAAAGAATTATACACTTATGATCAAAGGATAAGAGAATAGAGATTTGGATCTAGATCAGAAAGTTTAGAAATGCAAAAGGTAAGAAAATTCTGAGGAGAGAACCAGTATTTATAGGGGGGAAAAATATTGTTCTATTAATAATAGTATCTAACATAGATCCTAATTCATCTTCTTTTTCTTCAATAATAGATATATCTTCTTTATTTAGATTTGGTAAATCTGACATGTTTTATCTTTCTTTCTTTTTTTTATTATAGAATAAATTAAATTATACCTTCTTCCTAGCGTCTTTAATTCTTCTTAATGACTGCTTGAAATTCTTTCATTTTCTTGATCATTTTTGTTGGTTGTAATCGTTCTTGACATGACAAATTTGTTGATGACGGAGCTCTGATACCAGAATGAGGGAGAGCGGAATGCGGTACCTGAAAATAATTCATTTAGAATGAAAACATAAGTTAGTGGATCATGGTGGAAAGTAGAGTGAATAGTGATTCCATTTAGCTTTTGATATGCTTCGTTAAATTTTGGTTTCTAATTGAATTGGGTGAAATTAATTGAACGATAGTGGATGATTGGTATGAATCGTTAGTGGATTTCTTTTAATGATTGATTATAGTGGGATAGGCGATCTGCTATTCAGAAATGAATTTCGTTTCAACAGACAATTGAGATTTCATGATCTCAAATAAACTCAGTGGTTTAATCTACAAAGCACACACTTTATTTCATGAGGTAAAACCTCTATTTATACAAGGAGAGGGTAGGTGTAATAGTTACAACCTACGTCATGGCTTACCTAATATTACATTATTAGGTACTAATAATTTACACCTAAGGCACTAATGTGCACTACTATGGGTGGTAATTTTCGATGACTTTAAAAAAAAGGCTAATATTTTCCCACACGTCATGTGTCTTGAAATCTTTCAATCATGAAATGTATGATTGATTTGGAATTGGCACATTGAACAGGGGAACAAATAGGAATACCTCGATTTGGTCACCAACATTGATGGTTAGAGCATCAGGAACGATAGGGACTCCAACCCACTGATCATCTTTTAAAAGTTGAAGGCCTTCAACCTCCTTGTCTTGTAACAAAACTGTGATTGCTGAACCATCAGCATGTGGTTTGACTCCTAACACCTTTTCAGGCCATGGGCAAGGAGGGTAATAGTTGAATCGTGCCTGCATCTTTGCAGTCGTCCCATATTCGTTCAAAAAGCAATCTTCCTCCAAGTTTAACGATTTAGCCAGGGATTTAAGGACTACTTCATTTACCGATTGTATTTTGGAGCTATACTCATCAAGAATTTCTCTGAGACATCACAAATTGCATAATTGGTGAATCCAACATCAGTGTTCATGTCAAATTTTACAGTTACACAGTATGTGACGTTTTAAACTAATGACGGGTTTGAAAATTACCTGAAGTGAATGGGGTTTTGAGGCCAAAATTGAAGCCTTTGTTGGTCATGCGGAAGAGTAGTAAGATAAAGCCTATCAGTCCAATCAAGAGTTTGGTTATCGGAGAATACCGTTTCATTTCCATAGCCTTCGACATCATTTTCTTCTCTCAGGTATTTCTTCTTCTCATCTGCTGGTAATTTGAAGAAGAGTTTGCTGGTTTCACGAACTTTCTCCAAAAATGAACCGTCAATTCCATGGTTTATTGCCTGGAACCAATCAAATATCATGAAAACGTATATCCACAAACTAAATCTTCTTAATAAATCTAGTCAAGGAGTTTGGTATTCTAAGGAAACTAATAACTATGTGGCACAATATTGATAGAGTGCGTGTGATATAATCCATCCGTTGTTTTCAAACTGACTGATCAATCATTCATTTAATCTGAAATCTATTATATAGTGTAGGCAACTAATTGGCTCCAAACGGTCAACTTAAATTGACCAAAGGATGGTCAACTAGGTCAAACTATCTAGAGTCAATGCTCCGCGGAATATAGTGTTTTCCCGGGTCGTTATGTCCCGACGAGGTGTGGATGGTTATCAAACGGGCTTGTGATCGGGTGAATTTGGATGGAAAGGGGTTTGTGATTGATTACACTACTGATTTGTACAATGAAATATCTTAAATAAGCTATATGAGTAAGACTGGAAATTTAGAAAAACCAGAAACGTTTAAAACCTAAAACGCGTACGTTTACATTTAAAATAACGTAAACGTACAAAATAAAACGTGAAACCTGAAATCTGAAAACCCACAGGGTGTGAAAATGACTTTTTTACAAACCTAAGGATAAAAGAAAATTTTTAGAAAAAGAAAAGTAATTTTTACACTAATTAATTATTTAATATTAATTAAATACTATTTAATACTTATTATTAATATTTAAAATACTTAAATACAATATAATATTATTTAAACACTAGAAAAATGAAAATTAAATTCCTAAAATTATAAAATAACTAAGAATAAGTTTTAAAATTAAAAATATGTATTTTTGTCTTTTTATGATTTTTCTATTAATTAATTACTAATTACATATTAATTACCTAATTAAACTATTTTAAATTATTAAAAATAGAAAATGAACAGTAAAAATTATAAGAAAATTCCTAAAATTATTTTACATTATATAAAAGCTAGGAAAAATATAAAAACTAGGGTTTACTTTATAAAAACTAATTATGCTATTTAAAACTTAATTATTAATTAATTAATAATAAAACTAATATTAAATCTAATAAATACCAAATGATAAAATAAAAATCTGAGAAAATTACTAAAATTACTTTAATATAAAAGGAATTTAAGAAAAATATAAAAAAGCTAAGCGCTTAACAAAATTTTAAAAATGAAAATTAGAATTTAAATTACATTAAATAGAAACTATCACTTAAAATTAAATTGGTTTTTCTGGATTTTTCTTTTTGAAAACTATTTTACACCTAAAAACAAACAACTTTTGTAAAAAGAATTTTTTTGGAACTTAAAAATAAGCACTGTGGAAGCTTATTTGCTATATAGTTGACTTTTATTGACCAAAGAGGAAAATAAGCTCAAATGAGCTTAAGTGGGACCCACTATGGGTGATTCAGGTCTAAATAAGTTATTTGAACTTGAATAAGCTAGAAAAATCACATGGGGTCCATAGAATAAGCTATAAGATCAAAATAAGCACTTGGCCAAACCAAATTTAACTCAGAAAAGGGACAAACTAAAAGGGCTGATTCAGGTGAGGTCCACAAGGGTTGAGGTCAAAGGAATGGTCAAAGTATGAAGCCTACCAGGAGGGGGGTCGAATGAAACCAAGTGGGGGGCTTGTGGACCACTGTGGTGGCCAGAAAACCACCACCAAAGTGGGTGGTGTGGCTGTGTATTTGATGCAGCAGGGCAAAGGCCAGCCCTGCAGCCTACTTTGGGGAGTTGTGGGACCCAGGAAAAAAATGGCAAAAATAAAAAGACTATGGGACTTAGAAGACTAGCCGGGGGGGTTTTAACTAGAAACAAGTTTCAAGGCTTAGCTCCTAACACTAAATTCAAAACAAATCATGCCATATTGGTAAAATCTGACAATGGTGCATTTTGACTTTTGAATGAAACTTGGAAATTTGACTTTTTTGAGATTCTAATGGTTCTATTGGACTAATATGTATGTACTATAGGCTACATAAACAACCCTTGAGTTGAAATGGTGGAGTTGGGATCAAATTCTCCAAACAGTTAACTGTTGGGGAGAATGGTGAGGTGATTTTGACTTTTATTTGAAAAGACTCTTGGTTTCTTTGTTTCATTGACCTAATATAACCTAAGTAAACATGTTTCAAGCACAAAAAACAACTGAGACACCTATGTGATTGTTGAACAAGCTTAAGCCAAACACCCCTTTATATGTAACTGTTTTGGTTTTTAGAACTGATTCAACTATTTCTAGATTGGAACTCAGAAAAGCAAGGATTTACTAATCTATCCTAAGACATAATAATCATTTAAAGACAGAAAATAAGCTATCAATCCTAGGAAACAAGCAAGGGTACTAATTAGCCAATGTTAATCAATCAACATGGAATCTGAGACCCTAAGCTAAACTAAACTACCAATTCAATCTCCCTATCACATATGATCATGAATAAGCATAAGTAACTGAAATTTAAACTAAAAAGGACAACTAATAAGCAGTTTATGAAATAAGCTAAAAATATGCAAAGATGAAAATTACCAGGAAAATGGAACTTAATAGGATTGAAAGTATCAATGAGCCTTAATCAAGACTGACAAGGCTTAAATAAGCTCAGTAAGCTTTTTCCAATTGCTTATTCTACCATGTTGACTTTTGTTGACTCACTTGAGTTTTTGTGATAGAACACTTCTTGTGGAACAAGTAGCTAACCAATAGCTATATGAAGCTAAGATAAGCTAAACTAACAACAAAAAATAGCTTGTGGAAGCTTATTAAATCTATTCAAACTTAAATGAACTTTAGGCTTAAAACTTGAAAGCAAATTGCACAAGAATTAACAGGATACTAACTTGCATTGATTTTAACTATTGAAACAATTACAGAGCTTAATTGAAACATTACATTGATTTTTAAACTGAAATTTACCAAAAATTACATTAAAAACTAAGAAAAACTAACTAACTATGGATTAACTAACTACTGTGTACTACTACCCTTTCTCCTCTTTTTCTTGGACTTTTATAGACTTAGAGCAGTTTCTTCTCCTTTCCCACTTTAATTTTTGACCATTGGATGCTTCCTTTTGATCTTGACCTTTGAAACATGCTTTTGGCGCCAACATGATTTTGTTAGTTTAGGGTTGAGTAAAAGGAAGAGAATGCAATTAATGCATCTTGGATAGTAGTATGAGGTGGGGGAACATGGAGTGGGAGAAGGTAAGAAAAAAGTGGAGTAGGAGGGGGGCTGGTTGCAGGCTGTGGCAGAGGTGGAGGGTGTTTTGACTTTGATGTTTGACCGGATTTTTAATATAAACGGGGGTGTTTATTTGTTTTAGTGGTGGTGGGCTTTTGGAGAGTGGGCTGGTAGAGGATGGATTGGGCTTGGGTGGATCAGGGGTGTACATGGACCAGGTTTGTTTTGTTTTGAGTTAAAAATAGCAAAGGGTCCATTTAGTTATAGAATAAATCACAAGGACCAATATTGTAATTCCCTGAAATTTAAGGGCTGATTTTGTGATGTTCAAAAAGTTGCTCAAAGGTTCAAACTTGCCACATTTGATAATCCAATGATGAAATTTGACATTTTCCAAAATTACAAACCCCAAGGACCAAAATTATCATTTTTGAAAAGTTGAGGGGCCTGTTTTGCCATTTCATGAAAACTTTACACCAAGGACTAAAAATGACTTTTGTGACTTCCCAAGGACCCAAAATGATTTTTCTTTCAAAAATATCCCACCAGGGACCAAATCTGTCAAAGTCTGAAAGTACAGGGACTGAACTTGTAATTTTCCAAAACTTTTGAGATTTTTCACCAAAGGACTAAATATGACAACTTATGATTTCAAAAGGACCTTTGGTGATAATTTTTCATATTTTGAATGACCAGGGACTAAATCTGACATTTTATGAAAGTTGGGGGACTGAAACTGCCAATTTTGCAAACTTTGTACGTTTTTTCAACTGTTTTTACTCATTTTGCATCTAAAACATATAAAACACAGTTTTAAAATATTTTCAGTATTTTGATGCATTTCTGAGTGTTTTTGTATGTTTTTGCAGTTCAGAATGACCAAAAATGATGAGTGTTTGAGCACTCATCAGCAACACTGCAAACAAAACCATGTATTTGTTCACTTACAACTAGAGCATATAGGGAGCTTAGCAATCATATACCTAAACAATCAGAATCTTATCGGTTTCATTATTTCAATCACGGTGACAAAATCTTTCTCAAGTTTAAGTGTCCAGTAGTTGATTATCCATGTGTTAGTTCACAAACAATAACTTCACTTGAATATATGCACTAGCTTACTTAAATATGTTTCAATAATGCCTTCCAAAAACTCTGTCATCAACTGTTTCGCTAGCGTATGAAAGTAAAGAGACCACAAAGTTGAGTGATCATCTTATCTATTTTGGCTTGTGCAGCTAATCATCTAATAAAATATCACAAATATTATAAAGAGTGCCATCGTCTTAATTAACTCTGCATCTCAGCACATGTAAAGTGATCAATTAATGATCAAAAAATTAATCAGATCTACTATTGCAATATGAAAAAAAAAAAAATTGCGTAAAACCAACTCTTAAGAAGTACCTGAAAGCAGCCCCAAGTGACAACAGCTGATTTGAGCTTATCAAGCTCAAATGGAGATGAAGTTAATAAACTTAAATCAATAACAGGAATAACAGCACTTGTTACATCAGACTTGGTAACATTAGCACCGTATTCTTCGTCTTATTTACGTATATATCTTTCTGGCAGCTGCTCACAGTCTGCTGCTATTTCTTGAACATGCTTATTATTCATTGTTATTAGAACTTGCCTTGATGGAGCAAACTGGTGATTTGAATTTTTATGAATATCGTGTTATGACAGGGTTTTAGTTAAATTTATATAAAAGTCATGATGTGGGACGTCAAGTTTGAATCACCTGCGTTTAAATATTCAACATTATATTGTGCAACATTTTGTGTGGCACACGAATCAAAAGTTTGGTTTATTTTATTGAGTAAATTGCAAAAAACGTCCCTATACTTTGGCGAATATGTGGGTGCAGTCTCTACCATTTGATAAATGCAGGGACCATGGAACTTATGGTTGCAAATTCTGGCATTAATAAAATGACTAAAATACCATCGTCTTCTTCCTTTTTAATTTTCTACTCCCTCCGTCCTAATTTATTTGTACTGTTTTGACATTTTAAAATCTTTTTTTCGACTTTGACCTTAACTATTTTATTTGTGTTATATAAATACTTAATGCAAACTATATGACTGAATTGAGTTTTAAATGTAATTTCATTTATATAATGTTTATTAATTTATATTATTATATAACACAAACAAAAATACTTAATGTCAAAATTGAAAATAATGACTTCAAAAAATGAAAACAGGACAAATAAATTGGAACGGAGGGAGTATTTACGATGCTAGTTTGGTCATTTTACTTTGGCCAAGACTGAATTTGCAACATTGAGTTCCAAACAGGGACGGTCTCTACAGTTTTTTTTCAAATGGTAGGGACTGCACCTGATTTTTGGCCAAAGTACAGGGATAACTTTTCCAATTTACTCTATTTTATTTAATGTTAATAGTTTAACATTAGGAAAAATGACAAAATGGTTATTTTTTACAGTTACCAGTTTAAATTGAAGGCGTTTGTTTTAGTGCGGTTAAGCCAGATAAGGAACTTCCATAGCTATATTTAACATCTTAGATTGCATCCTTCTTTTTAAACCACCACCAAACCACCAAGAGGTCAATGGTTTAAACCTGCTAGGTGTGTACATTTGGAGGTGGTTAGGGAAGGGTCGGAAACAGCCAGATGAGGCTGCATAAATCTGAGTCAAAAAGGCTCGCCCTCCCCGAGTAACCTGAACCTCATCCGTTTACCCGTTTCTTCCATCCTTCTTTTTCTGGTGCTGTGTCAAACGAAATGAGATCTGATGCATATAAAGAATAAGGCTGGAATATTTGCACATAAGCTACTGTTTTTATAGTTACTGATCAAGCATATCTAATGGCCAACAAATGTTTAGCTTGCATATTCAGTGATGCGCGGTTATTGAGACTAGCATTTTTAGACTGGGATATAACCTTGGGGAGCAGAGTATTGGTTAATTTGTCTAAGCAGGCACCTGAAGGCGACTGATAACATATTGAATATAATGACTGCTGTATGGTGAACATATATGTAAGTATGATTGTATAAAATTAAGGGGGAATTGCATATATTATATATATCCCTCTAAAGGTGAAAAATTGCATAAATATCCATTGTACAAGTTTTTGATTCACATGGTACAATGGTTTTTATGCGTGTTTTGGATATATATATGCAATTTTGCATCTTTGGAGGGATATATTTATTCTCTTATTGAAACTAAAAAACCAGTAGCATATATTACAACGGTTTGTATTCTTATTTTGGTTACACTTTCAAAATGTATGAAAGGATACATAATGGTCTAAGAGTTACAACTTAATGACCATCTTCTGTGCATAGTCAAATCTTGCAAGCATTGATCGCTCTCCTACCTTGCTGGTAATTCTTGTGCATGAAGTCAAGAGTAAATGTGATGTTCTTGTATAACCTTGGTGTTTCATCTGTAATGAGTCCATCCACAGGTCCAATGTTCTTTTCGGTTTGAGGCATGCAAAACATAGCGAGAGTCATCCTTTCATTTTTCGAGTTTACAAACACTCTATGCAACGGGCTCTTGAATATACCATTACTCATTATCTGCACATTATTGTACCAATCCAACAATCAAATGTTTCTTGAGCAAACTAAATGTAAGCTGTATGATCTAACATTGCATTTTTTTTTCTCTCTGTGAGGTTTGTATATGTTATACGTACCTAGATTTTTCAAATAACTTAAGGAATCATATAATATTATTTTTAATACAAAAATATAATGTCTGATTTCAGAAGTCAATTAGTCTGTAGTAAACTTCACGACTCAAGAAACAAACAGGCTGACTTGATAACCAAACAAGTTTATTCTTAACAGTATGCTTGATTGATTTGATATCAATCACATTACCATGAAAACAAAAAGGAATACCTCCATCTGATCACCAATGTTAATGGTTAGAGCATCAGAAACTACAGGAACTCCAACCCACTCATCATCTTTCAAAAGTTGAAGGCCTTCAAGCTCTTTGTCTTGCAACAAAAACGTGATCGATGAACCATCACCATGTGGTTTGAGTCCTAAAACCTTTTCAGGCCATGGGCAAGGAGGGTAGTAGTTAAATCTAGCATTTATCTTTGAAGTCTTCCCATATTGGTTTATGAAACAATCTTCCTCCAAGTTCAGTGATCTAGCAAGTGCTTTTAGGACAACTACATTAAGCGACTCTATTTTGAAGCTATATTCATTAAGAACTTTCCTGCGACATGACAATTGTATAATTGGTTAGGCCTAGGATCACTGAACTTTCATTTCATGGGTTTCTCCGTTTGCGTATCACCTACTCACCCAATGCAGCGACTTGACATGTTTTCACTAATTTCCCATGAACTTATATGTGTTCATGTATAAACATATACATCATTTAATAAAAGCTAAATCACATAACTTTGAGTCAACTTATTGTTTAACTACAACAATATATTGCATATGTTTGCTTGCGTCTATATAAAATATTTTTCTACACCACTACAAATTTTGAAACAGAGCCACCTTAATAGAGCCCGTTTTAGTTAAAAATGGGCTTTAAAGTGGTTTCGTCTTCTAAAAAAGGGTTTGCAGCCGCATTTTCTTTTACAAAACCGGGCTCTATTCCTATTTTTCTAGAGTCCTCAACGGCTCATAAACAAGATATGCCCACCAACGGGCCACAAACCTTCCCTTTTTTCCTCTTTTTATCAAAACCTCTAACAAGAGTGTATGTATGTGTGGAAACTGGAAAGGGTGGAAGAGAACCTGATGAGGTTGCCAAAAGTATAGTTGACACGGTTAGCTTAAAATTGACAGCCATTCGGTTTAAGAAGAATGCACATGTGGAGCAAATGAAGAGAACGTAGAAGATTGCTAATGTGCAAGTGGAAGTGAGCTAGAAGTGATGCGGTCCAGAGGCTTAGTTTAAAGTATATTGTTTTTTGTAGTCTTTGTATCGCATTTGGTTAGTTTGGTTGTTATGCTTTAAGCATGTTCAAAGTATATTGTTTTTTGATTTAGGGTGGCTCATTACCGCCCTTTTTGTACCGAACATTTCTACTCAATATATTTCACCGGGTATAAACCCTTTACCCGAAAATATGTATGTGTGTGTGGGTGGGTTACCTGAAGTGAGCAGGATTTTGAGGCCAAAATTGAAGCCTTCGTTGGTGTTGCGGAAGAACAGTGAGATAAAGCCTATCAGTCCAATCAAGAGTTTGGTTATCGGAGAATACCGTTTCATTTCCATACCCTTGAACATCATTTTCTTCTCTCAGGTATTTCTTCTTCTCATCAGCTGGTAATCTGAAGAAGAGTTTGCTGATTTCACGAACTTCCTCCAAAAATGCACTTTCGATTCCATGGTTAATTGCCTGAAATAATGCAATCACACTTTACCAAAATCTATATCACAACAAGAAATCTAGAAAAGGTACAAGAGTTTGTGCTGCTTATCAAGTTTCTTTCAAAAGTACTAACAGAATAACATTTTTATTCTAAGTACTACAATACCACATTTGTATATAATACACTACTAGTAAACGAACCTAGGAATACATATAAAAAAAACAAACTCAAAAAACCTGAAAGCAGCCCAAAGTGGTAGCAGCTGATTTAAGCTTATCGAGCTCCGACTGAGATGAATTTAATAGACTAAAATCAATAACAGGAATGGCTGCAGCAGTAGTCACATGGGCAGCGTTGCGAACATTGTTAGCACCATATTCTTCATCTTGTTTACGGATATATCTTTCTGGAGGCTGATCACAGTTTTCCGCTATTTCTTGTGTTTGTTTCATCATTGCTTAACCAGAAATCTGATTGAAATAAGAGAAATTGAAGCTCAGGAATAATGGTTATTTGTGTGTGAGACTGTGAGACAGTTCATGAGAAAATAAAATATCCTTTTATGGACCACGTGACAACTCATAAAATGAGTGGCATTTAACAAGAGATTAACAGTTATAAATTAACGCCTATTAATTATAAACTAATTTTCCCGCCTACTTCTTTTATACTGATGATGAGGTTTTAAAAGGGTTTTGATTACTTAACGTGAAAGTCAAAGTGATACATTAATAGCTTTGAATAGTCAGTTGATGGTTATCATCAAGTACCAACTATAAGTCTATAACATTCGTGTTCTAATATATAGGGATCAAGGTCAAAATTGTTACTAATATGTTACTTTCAGGTAGGGATGAGCATTTCGACCCGAATCTCGGAATCGAACTAGAACCGTATCGGTACCGTACCGGTACCGTTCCCGATATACAGTTCGGTACCGGGACTACGAAATAAGGTGAAAAAAAATCGGGACCACTAATTCGGTACGGGACCGGTACCAAATCGGGATATTCCTGAATAAAAACGGGAAAAACCCGATTTCCCGGTACCTACCGAAACCGGTACCAGTATCCGAATCTCATTCGGTACGGTACCGGTACCACTATTTATGTTCGGAAAAAAATCGATACCACTAATTCGATACGGGATCGGTACGGTACCGATACCGTGCTCATCCCTACTTTCAGGCAATTAGCCGGTAAACAAATGAGGTTTTTCTGTTCTGTTTATCCGGATGATCTCATGTATCTTGTTAGATATAAACGATTAAGCTCGTGTAAGGATATCATGTGTCTAACGACTAATCACTTTAGTCGTGGTTACGTTACTTATACAAGTGTTGTAATTATATTTGAAAAATGTGGATGACATGCGCGGAATTATTTAATATTTTCAAGATAGGGACAATTTAGGAGAGTTCTAGAGACTGAATGACTTGTTGCTATGAACTTTTTTGTTTGCGATTTTTGTTGATTGTGGCGTTAGTTTAGGTGGCGTTTGTTTTTTTTAAGAGGCTATGAATTTGAACCGCTCATCTTAATTTGATGTGTAAATGTTTAAATCTTTGAACCGCTCATCTGAATTTGATGTGTAAATGTCTGAATCTGACCGCATCTAAACGCGAAAAAAAAAAAAAAAAACCTCATGTTTGAACCACACATTTGCTTGCTTGTACTTTTTTTTAGTTTTTTTTTGTCAGCAAGAAGCAACAAGAGGCATTCAGACACCCTCTCAAGTTTAGACCATTAAGATATTACTGCCTCTGAACGCGTCTGAACGAAAAAATAAATAAAAATAAGAATAAAAAAGGTCTGAACGACCAAAATGTCTTATTGCGTCTGAACACTGCTAAGAGCCTCTTTATGAAAAACAAAATGCATATTTCAAGTATAAGTTAGTTCATTGCAATACCATTACCACTGCAAGGAATACCAACCATGTAGATAGAACAATTGTTGTTTTATAGTGATTATTGCAGCTCTATGATTCAGAATAAGACCCTTTGGCTAAAAATAAATTAAGAGTTGATTAACATTACATTCACCACTGAAAACCATTGTAATTCTTTACAGCAACTCGTTACGCAAACAATTTTCATGACTCAAACAAGCACTACTTTGGGCTATATCAAATATCAATTATTTATGCACGCCATTAATAAACACCGACAACAAAACTTCTCTTCATCTTAAACAAGCAAAAACTTTTGTTCTACTCTTAAAGATCCATGACCAACTCGTCACAAACATCCAAAGTAAGATATGGGATGTGGGCGAATACTATAGAATAAGGAGCCACAACTATTGGCTCTGATGAACTTACGTTCAAAGGCTCCAATGGAGGTATGTAACCCTCAGAACTTACATTCAATTCTTTCCCGTTAAGCATCATCGTTTGACTATGCAAGTTTCCATCTTTTGCTGTCAGATGGTATTCTTCTCGAGTTTCTGCTTCATCCATTTTTGTTTCTTGTGTCACCATTCGAATTTGTGCAGGAGATTTGAGTAGTGTATCAAGTGACAAATTTACATTAATAGTGGTGGTGTTGTCTAGATTGATAAGTAGGAGCGTTAATCCATCCTAAAAGACAATATCGAAACAGGTGTAAGATAATGAAGCTAATAAATTGCAAGTTACGCACAACTATTCACGTGGTATAACAATTTACCAACATTTAAAGGCATTAGCAGACAAATGAACCTTCATTTAATTATAGTATTCAAAACTCTCCTCTGCGTATTGTTTTATTAATGTTAAGTATGCCATCACAAATTGACTTTATAGAACTTACTGATTCTTTGGCACAATGTGCATAAGATCGCATTTTCTTCGTCCCGGTAAAGTTTGTGGAGAGAACTATATTTCCCATTAGTCGATGCCAAAGAAGAGCGCTAGTGTGAAGAGAGATAAAATAACAAACGTAAGTTTTGACTTACGGAGAAGAATTAGTACATCATTTTTTATAGCAAAAGTGCGTCGAATCTTATTCTGAAAGTCGTAAGTTTGACCATAAAAGTCAAAGTGTACCTGTAATAATCAGGATTCGGCACAAAAGTAGTCGTGTTGAGTAAGAATTAGTACATCATTTTTTATAGCAAAAGCGCGTCAAATATTTTATTCTGAAAGTTGTAAGTTTGACCATAAAAGTCAAAGTGTACCTGTAATAATCAGGATTCGGCACAAAAGTAGTCGTCTTGAGTAAGCCGTAATTTCCTCCTATTAGTGTTTGTCTGCAGTATGTCTTCGTGTCGTAAACAGCTGACATTCCTAGCTGATCCAAATACCTGTTGAGTGTACATTTATTCACAGGGTACACATCATAACAGCAACTGCAAACAAATCAACCCGGAGGAATATAATATGATAATTTCTCAGGAAACCTTTGTCCATATTTTTTTGCATACACAGTTTTACTTATACTTATACAGATGCAAAATTCTATAAGAGCTTTACTTACCAAAAACTAAACACAAATGCATTAGTTACAAGATCATGACCACTATTGTAGGCTCCACCAGCCTCACCAACCCATGCAGATGCGGACGTTCCAGAAGCCTCGAGAATGTCCTCAAGTTGCTTAAATGTATCGGCCTCGCCATCAAGATAGGACGGGTCTAGAATCTTTTCAACTAAATCCTTATCCACTCCTGGTCAAAACAACAATGAGAGCATTCCAAACTTTACAAGCTTTCGTTTAATTTAAACCTTTTATTTCAATCTGCTTACAGAAGATACCTGCCCCAAGATTGTATATATGATGAGTAACCACATCAAGAATTTCGGTTGTTCCGTTTATGAACTCCTCAAACCAGTTAGCATCAAAGAAGCCGCCTGGTGAGATAATCAGTGGTTTTGGGTCGATACCATCATAAATTTCTTCTACTATGTTTTTTAGGGTTGTGGTATCGATGACATATTGAGATGCTGTAACTCTTGCTCCAACTCCACTTCCACTTAACTCGTTTCCTGCAAAAATAGTATCATTTTTTGGGTGTGATTATGTATGAATTTAGTGTAAAGGGTGTATGGGATTCTTTATTTTTATCTGCATATTTGCATGAAAAAATAAGTAGGTGCCAACCTGCTTAATTTTAAGTGTTTATTTACTCTAAGAAACTGCTTATTTGATTATGAAAAACGCAGATAACAGCTTAAATACGCAATCCCAAACACCCTTAAATAAGGCATAATAGTGGAAATAAGTGACTGAATGGATGATTACCAAGTTCCCAAGCATACATTGTGTAATTCTTTTTAACCGTATAACGCATAAAAGATTCAGCATTGGTGGAGTCCCAAGCTCCATTTGTCGAACCATCACTTAGCACTTCCCTTCCGCTAAGAGCGTTTATTCCAAATATGATTTCAGCCCTGGATATTGAATGCTGAATATGAGCCATTTTAGTTTTCAAACTATGAACTTAGATAAAAAGATAAAAATATAATGACAGAAGGATGTATTTTTGTTTACCCGGTTTTATTAAAGAAGGCGTTTAGTTCATCCCATCGGGATAGAGGCAGGCAGCCCGGGTTAAAACCAAACATTGCTGAGGTGTTTTGGGAGAATGGGATGCAAGGTTCCGTTTGATTTTCGGTTTCGTAGATAAGAACATCTTGTAAACTTCCTCCTAATCTAATCTTTAGTGGTGAAAAGGCTGCATAATTGTTCAAGACATGCTACTTTTAGACCAAGAATTTTCCACGTCTAACTTGATTTTTTTACTTTAAAAATCAGCTATCATGTATTGTTGTAGGTTTCCAGTTGTGAATTTTGAACTATGACAATAATTAGCGAGCTGAAATATTTTAAAGCTAAAGATATAGTAACTTATTTGTACCAGTTTTACGGACTTCAAATTTACCAAATTTGACGTTCCAAAAGTCAAAGTAGACTATAATACAGAGTATATGACAAGGGAGGACTCTTCACCTTTGATTGCATTTTGAAAAATTGTGTTGTTAAGATCCTGCAAAGAAGTAAAACCGAAAAACCAAATGAAACACAAAGCCGATAAACGCCAAAAGAGATCCACAAAATGAGAATGATAAATGATCAAAACATAATTTAGTGTCAATAAGCCTAGATTTTGAATTCAAAAGCATATAATTAAGGGAAGTGATTTGCACACTCAAGAAAATATTAATTGGAGTGTTCCAATCATTTTCTTGAGTGTGCAAATCATCTCCCTATAATTAATAGAAGTATAAACTTTTTCATTTTTTGTTTTATTTTTTTGAAGACATCAATAATCTTTTTAGACTACTAGTAATGGTGACCATACAGCTCTGCCACCTCAACGCCAACTTGGCTTCTCTCTCTTAGGCCAAACACATGCCCAAATGCTCGTAATAAGGCGACCCAGCCACCACCAAAAACATTCCCACCAAAAAAAAAAAAAAAAAAAAAACTCACACACGCGCAAACGTACTCAATTCATTCGGTCGGTCAGGCGACCCAACCTTTCAAATATAAGAAGGTGGACGCGTTTGAAATGGGCGACCGACCGAACCCAATGGACTCATGGGCGGAGCTATTAAGGGACCGGGAAGGGTCCCGCCCCCCCCCCCCCCCCCCTAGGCCTAAGCCCGTTAGAGTATTTTTTCACGATTTAATGTGTTAAAATTTTATTTTTTTCGATCTCGGCCCTCCCATCTAATGTTCTTTCGAAAAACAAATTTATTTCGGCCCTCCCAATAAATTTTTTCTAGCTCCGCCATTGCAATGGTCGTTGCTATCATTTCTATGTTGTCTTTCTATGTTGTTCTTTGGGTTGTTCCCTTTTATATATGTTGCCTTTCTAAAAAAAATAAAATAGAAATGATACCAACAACTACATAAATAGACCCACATAACATAATAAATGTCAAATCTGATGGATCCTATGTTAACTAACAAAAGTTGGCGTAAAATTACATTACCAAGACCTAACTCATTTACACATTAGAATTTAGAATCACATATAATCAAATTATTAAAACCCTGAACCAAAACATATTCATTACTAATTAACAAAAGTATCATACTAATAATCAAGTGATCAAAAATATACATTTCTCATTTATATTAAGATTCAAGGAAAAATCAATAATCTATTTGACTTTTTCAAAACATGTAACATCAAGATTCTTAAAAAACAAAATAAAAAAAGCATACCACATTGAGGAGTGAAGCATGATCCCAGCTACAAGTACCATAATCACATTTTTCAGGTGGCCACCAATCCATTGTAGCACATATAAAGTTACTATCAATCTCTGCTATCCCATTTTCACCATCAATCAAAACACTCCCATTTTCAACTTGTGAATCCACATAAACACACTTTACAATCAACAACAAGACCCAAAAACATATACCCATTAATCTAAGCTAATATTCAATATGGAATAGTAATATCTTAAAAACAATAATATTGTTGAGAAAAATATGGGTAAGGTGGAAATATTTATGGGGTTTTCAAGTTTGGAAGTCATGGAGGTGGAGGAGGTGGACATTTGTGTTTGTTTTGATTTGACTCTTTTTGCTTAGAATGACATCATCTCTAACACACTTTGTTTCTTACTTAAAATTGTTTATGTTTATCGAGTTACAGTTGTTTTTTTATAAATCAAGCATGTACTACTTCCGTCCCAAAATTATTTTCCACAGACAAAAAACACACAATTTTAGAAAAGTATCACCTTTACAGCTTTCTCTCTCTTACTTTTTGCACAAAGACAGTTTTACCTTTAATCAATTATTTTACAACTTCTTTAAAGTTTATAATAATAACTACAAATAAGGGTAATATGGTAAACTTAATTTATATTCCCTATTCATTTATGGAAGTGGACAATTAATTTGGGACAACCGAAAAAGGAAAAATTGACAATAAATATGAGACGGAGGTAGTATACAGTATATATTAGAGCTGGCAATTTTGACACAAAACCTGTTAACACGACATGACCTGTTCTAAACATGTTTCGTGTTTGACCTTAACAGGTTTCGTATCTTAACGGGTCAGACCTGTTAAAACCTGTTATGACCTGTTAATATATATATATATATATATATATATATATATATATATATATATATATATATATATATATATATATATATATATATATATAATCCTTAAAATTAAAAACCCTAAAATCCTAAATCTATTCTATTATCCATTCATGTGGGCCTTTGAAATTGTATGAACTTTTGCATTATGTATCATTATGTATGTTAACTGGTTAACAGGTCTTAACAGGTTCTTGTATCATTCGATTTGGTCATATGCATGTTAACAGGTTCTTAACAGGTCATAACAGGTGCACCTGTTTATTTTCGTGTCGTGTTCGTGTTTGAGAAAAATGACACGATTAGTTAACAGGTCGTGTTCGTGTTTGGCCTTAACAGGTTCGTGCCTTAACAGGTTCGTGTAACCTGTTATGCCTGCTCTAGTATATATATGTGACTTCTTTATGTCCATTTAGGTCCGCTTGGTTCAAAGTGGGAAAAGTGAATGCAAAGGAATGAGTGAGGTGGGTAATCAGTACCTTACCTTCCAATTTACTCTATAATGATTGATTACCCACTACGGGGTAATCAATACATTTGGACTCCATAACCAAGCACCATATATTGAGTGATGTGGGTCATTTTAAATATTTTACCCATTCCCCACCTACCAAGCACCCCTTATAGTTATGAGCTATTCAATTGTCTTGTCATTTTACTAGATTTTAGTTTGATGGATATTCACATAGGTATACCGGCCGAATATAAATTTTAATAACGTATAAAAAAGGGTTATAACGGGAGATCGATAAATTTAGTTTTGCAATGATATTTTTAATATAAAATCTCGTTTTTGTTATATGAACCAGTTCATTAAATGACGTGTTGGTTGTTAAGAGCCCAGAACAGGGTGAAGATAATCAATAGCCTAACTACGTACCAAATGAATGGTTACCGAATATCACTTGGAATCGTGTTATCACTTTCCAAAGTAAACTATTCGACCCTAATGCCTGGGAACCACGAATATCTACTTGGGATAAGACCAAATGTTTGTTAATGATTTAGGCACAAATCAATAACCCTTTGCGTTTTTGTGTTATATGTTTTTCTGTGTGTCTATTGCAGTTGTGTTTGATCACCTATTTATAGGTAAGATCACTCAAACCTAGTCAATGAAATTAATGAGTGATTAACGGCCCATTAATCTCTCATAATTAGCCTCCATAATAATAGGTATTAGTGGTTACACGACCAATTAAACGTGGTCACTAATACAGTTATAACTGCTGCTTGAATAGTTCAAAACAGTTACAATATAAGTTTGAATTCAGTCAAGTGAGTTAATCATACTCACTGATGAGCTAGTCCCTGAAAGGGTTGCTCCCTGATGAGATCCTTCAGCCTGAGCTGAACTCATCATCCTGATGAATATCATTCAGTCCAGAGTGTCACTCACTGAAGAGTAAACTCACTCAAATTCATCACACTGAATAACACTAAACCACTATCAGAGTCAGGGTGTTCAGGACCTGATGGGTGTACACTCCGTACCTCCTGGCTCATTACCAGGTGAAGAATAGAACCATCATTCATTGACTCGTAAGTCTTGAACCATCTTCTATCTTTGCACACATGAACAGTTGCTCTAGAGTCAACCCACCACGCAACACCATCATCCTGCACATAGTTAGATTCAGATACATATGTAACATAATAAACCTGAAAAGTTTTATTAAACATATTCTGACCTTTCAGTGAGTTGGACGAAACACCGCTCCCTGAACCTCTAGTGCCTGAACCATTGGATTTACCTCCAATCTTAACACCTTTGCAATCCCTTTTAATGTGACCAGATTTGCCACATTTCCAACAAGTAGGTGTTACTTTCTTGTTAGGATCAGCCCTTGTGTTATCCTGATGTTTATGTTTGCCTTTATTGTCATTGTACCTGGTGGAATTGTTATGTTCCACCATATTGACAACAGATGCACCAGTAGCATTGCTACTCTTTGGCTTGTCATTATCCTGCGCCCTGAGTGGTTCCTCAATACGCAGGTGACTACCCAACTGAACAAGTGTCAGTTCTTCCTTCTTATGTTTAAGGTATGCTTGAAATCTTTCCAAGAAGGAGGTAATTTGTAAATGCTACAAGAGACTGAAATAGCCTCATCCATGTTCATTTTAGGTTGTGTAAACCTTCCAAGTATTCCAAGAAGTTCATTGTATTGTTCCATAACTGGTCTTGAATCAGTCATTTTGTAATTTGTGAAATTACTTACAAGAAACTTCTTACTTGAAGCATCCTCAGCCATATATTTGGCATCCAAGGAATCCCATAGTTCTTTGGAAGATTCAACATTCTGATAAATGTCAAAGAGAGAATCAGACATACCATTGAGGATTAAACCTCTGCAGACATAATCATCATTCTCACATTTGCTTCGATTCCTTATCTGTTCCACAGTAGCATCATCCCCATGATCCTCAGGAATAGCAATGCTCAGGACATACACCACATTCATACTTGACAACAAGAAGTGCATCTTCTTTTGCCATCTTACAAAATCACCACCTTCAAACTTTTTCAAATTGGAAAAGTTAGCAGCCATATGCCTCATTGCAGCAGCCATTGATTATCACAGAATAGTTTACTTTGATTGTTGGTTGTTAAGAGCCCAGAACAGGGTGAAGATAATCAATAGCCTAACTACGTACCAAATGAATGGTTACCGGATATCACTTGGAATCGTGTTATCACTTTCCAAAGTAAATTATTCGACCCTAATGCCTGGGTATCACGAATATCTACTTGGGATAAGACCAAATGTTTGTTAATGATTTAGGCACAAATCAATAACCCTTTGTGTTTTGTGTTATATGTTTTTCTGTGTGTCTATTGCAGTTGTGTTTGATCACCTATTTATAGGTAAGATCACTCAAACCTAGTCAATGGAATTAATGAGTGATTAACGGCCCATTAATCTCTCATAATTAGCCTCCATAATAATAGGTATTAGTGGTTACACGACCAATTAAATGTGGTCATTAATACAGTTATAACTGCTACTTGAATAGGTCAAAATAGTTACAATCTAAGTTTGAATTCAATCCAGTGAGTTAATCATACTCACTGATGAGCTAGTCCCTGAAAGGGTTGCTCCCTGATGAGATCCTTCAGCCTGAGCTGAACTCATCATCCTGATGAATATCATTCAGTCCAGAGTGTCACTCACTAAAGAGTAAACTCACTCAAATTCATCACACACTGAATAACACTAAACCACTATCAGAGTCAGGGTGTTCAGGACCTGATGGGTGTACACTCCGTACCTCCTGGCCCATTACCAGGTGTGAACTGATCAACATATGCATAAACAAAAATATCCTGAGGATTGAATTTCCATCTTAGTACATTACACGTTCAAATAATTGAGAATCAGGGTGTTCCAAAGAATTGAACCCTTCAACCCATTTGAATACCTGAAGATAAAATACACATATATTTTCAAACACTTTGTTAGGAATACGAATATTCAGATAAAGACTCGGTCACCCCAAGTATTACTTAGCATCACGTAGCTCGTAGAATTATCCTTAATATAGCTAGTACATAGTTTAATAATAGTTAATGTATGTAAATAGTAATCATATAGTGGGTCGGGTCTTTACCCACTGTCAGCTCACTCCACAGCTCGTTTTATGGAGCACAAGTAGTTGTAGTATATATACCCTCTCCCACCCAAGGAGAGGGTTGGACCTTTCACACACTTAATCTAATATCTTCTTCTTTCTCTAACTAAAGGCTCCCAACTCTCTACTCTTTCTCTCTCTAACTTATCACTAGTTCTCTTCATCTATTCGACCCATTATACACAAAACCATATGTGTTTAAGATTATAAGTACTCTACAATTGGTATCAAAAGCCATGGTTTCATCCTAGGATTGTTGGTGCTCGAATTCGTGGCTTGGTTTTTGTGGTTTTAGTTGTGGTTTGAATGTTTTTCAAGAAAACTCACTTGTTTGATCTTATTTAGTGGTTTGTGGTGTGTTATTGATGTACTTTCATGATTAGAAGTGTCTTAGGTACTTAGTTTTGCTCTTGGATAAGTTGTTTCCTCAAATTCGTAGATATTTGAGGTAATTCGAGTTGGTTTCTTCCTAGCGAGTTGGTGTTTTTCTTCCTAGCGAGTTGGTAAACTTTGGCCTTGCGAGTTGTTGTTTTTCTGGCTATCGTGTTGTCTTTTACTACATTGGGTAAAACGGACAAATCGCTAAGACAGTGACACTTTTATCTCATTATTCCAGCGAGTTGATCAGAGTCCAGCGAGTTGATCAGATTCCAGCGAGTTGATCAGATTCTAGCGAGTTGATCAGAGTCCAGCGAGTTGATCAGATTCCAGCGAGTTAATCAGAGTCCAGCGAGTTGTTCAGATTCCAACGAGTTGGCACTTAGCGAGTTGGTTTTTAGCGAGTTGGCTTTTGTGAGGTGGTGTTTAGCGAGTTGGATCTAGCGATTTGCTTGTTTAGCGATTTGCTTATTTTGCAGTTTGACCTAAGTTGACTATTTTACGTCAAAACTTCAAACGGTCATAACTTTTGAATCGTAACTCCGTTTTCAGTGAATTAGCTGTCAAAACGTCCGGAACAGGCTGAATATTGTGAGGTTTAACCTCGAAGTCGTGAAACGAATTTTTCGAGGCCCAAATCACCTCCGGAGTGAAGTTATTGAGGTTTTAAGTTTTAGACCAAATTTTCACTAAACTTTTGAGGCCCAACTTGCATCAACCGAACCAAGATCATAACTAAACAACATATAACCTTGTCAAAACAAACAATCACCACTCTTAACATACAATCACTGCTATGGAATCTTCGTGCTCGAATTCTAATGATAATGTGCTTCATCAGCCAATTACATTGCCCGATAATGCAAAGGATAGTCGCATTGAATGTTTTCGATCATTCCATACACATCTCAAGGTTCTCTTTGCAAAACCTGGATACTTGGGAGGTTTCAATAGTGCATTCGCAACACCCTTTGGTCAAAATGTTGATACCTTCACAGTCAAAATGACTCTACACTTAGATCAACTTCAACAACAACTTGAAACAGGTAAATTTTCTGAAGGTAGTTCTATGGCTGCATTCTGTGTGATCAACAACCAATTCCAAGTGTTCATTGATTCACGATTCACTGAGGAATATGATCATGAGTGTCAAATGACGAAAAAGAGATTTGCTACTCATACGGAAATTGAAGTTGACGTTTTCAAAGTCACACTACTCCAACTCATGGGTAATGTGAAGGAGTACATTATGGAAAGAGTACAACACTAACTCAAGCATGAAGACAAGGTGAAGGAATGTCGAGAGCAATCAAGTGATAATATTGTGGGTTCAAGTAAAGCATCGGATGCTGGGACAGTTGTCACCGAAGGAAGAGGATCAGAGACTGATAAGCTTGACACAACGAACAGTTCAATGACTCCTACACGTGATGTGGATGCATATATCAGACCGGTAAAAGAACATGTGTCATGTGCTAAGGTACTCGAACTGTGTAACATTGTTGATGAACAAAAGATTCCTAACCAAGTACAACCGACAAACGATGTCGATTCAGATGTTGTTGACATGGGAAATAACAATGTTGACCCATGTGAACAACATATGAAACACAATGAAGTGTCTGTTGTACAATGTAGTGCATCTTCTATTTTAAATGATGATTGTGTGTTGCATGAGAACACTACCTATAACCCTGATGACTCCTTGACCACTAGATTTAATATCCTTAAGGATCAGGTGGCAATGTATGAACAACGTGCTAGATTTGAACTCACTGGGCGTGAGCAGAACATGGAATGGCAAATGCGTGCATACATATCTGAAAATAATCTTAAGCGAGAAACATTGAAAAAGGAGTTACAATCTTTGCAAAAACCTGTTAAACAAAAACAAGAGATTCAGAAAGGCTTAAACACACTCAAACATGATTTCAAAGAGAAGGAAACAAAACTCCTAAATGATTTCTCTAGTCTTAAAATGCTAAAAAATAAACTTGAGGATAAGTTATACACGCAAGGCCAAACCATTCAAACTGCTCAAATGATGCATAAACATAGGAAGTTAAGTGATGATCATAGTGAGAAGGATTCTACTAAGCCAAAAGCCAATTTCCTTAGAAGCAGTATAGGTGCACAACCGGCATTATATGATGTAAACATTATGCTTGAGCCTAATCATGCCCCTCCTGATGCTACATCCGATGATGAGGGCAATGAGATTGAAGATAGAACCAGAGAAAAACTTGCTGAGAAATTAAGGGATCCCCAGTGCATTGCTAACAAAATCTTGTATAATTATGATTACTCTGAAAATAATCAATTAGGTATCTTTGTCCCACAAAATAAATTTACTCCAGAGCAAGTCTTCTGGAACATTGACATGGAAAAGATGAAAGCAGAAAGAATAGTGGGAAAAACACGTACAGTTTTTCGGATAGCTGGCCCAACGATATATCCCATTAACACACCACGACATCTTGTTCCTTTCACCCTCCCCACGCAAAATAATACACTAATTGCCTTATATGTCCTTGGTCAATTATTCGCTGATTTTGATAAAACATGTAAAAAGAGAATAACACCAACGGGTATTACTGGAGGGGAAAGAGGTTTTGAACAAACAAAACAATGCTATTTAACAGAGGTCATGCCATTTTTTAAACTTCTCAAAGAACATTTTGAGGGTCTTCAAAAAACAATTAATAATGATGTGACTGAAATGAAAAAGGTGTTCAAAGATGTGGAAAATGAGGGAAAACAATTGGCAATTGATCTTAAATACAGTGAAATTTAGAGGAAAAATATTCTCATCATGAATGAGAATTTGATTACTAAATGTGTTGCTCATGACGTATTTTATACTGCTACTGATTCTTCGTTATCTGCTTGCCAATTTCATGAGATGTCTATTGCATTGACCGCTTTCCAGAATCGTGTTGTTGAGCTTGAGGGGGATAATTTAAAATTGCGTGAGAAAATTCAAAACGATGACCATGATAACATGGTCATGCATTTGTCGAAACTAGAGGTTGATAATCTTAATTTGCAATTAAAGTGTCAACATTTAGAAGAAAGAACTAAAATCTCAAATGCCAAGACATCTTCGGATGCCCCTGAATTTGATGCATATTTTGAATTAGCCAAACGTGATGAAAAGATTCAAGCTCACACTAACACGATTCGAAACCTGAGGGTCCAAATTGCCCAATTGAAGTCAAACAAGAGTGATGTGATTAGCACCCAAAAACCACAGTATATAGATTCTCTGAATTTTCAATTTCATGATACCATTAATAAATTGCAACATGAAAATGATTGGTTTCGTGCTGAAAATTCAAAAGTTAAACAACATTACAAAGAGTTATATGATTTAATTAAGATCACACGTGATATAAATAATGAAAAGATAAATTCTTTGCTTAAAGAGATTGAGAATCTAAAGACTCAGGTGAAAGGGAAAATGTCAATCATCACTTGTGATAATGTTGTTCAAAAGGTTTCTGCTTGTAAGAAGTACGCAATTGATGTTGTGAATATTCCTCTTCCCCTTAGGAATAATAAGTTAGTTCATAGAGACTATCTTAAACATCTTAAGGAATGCCTTGACTTGCTTCGTGAAACCATTGAAGAGGATAGGATAGCAAAACTACTTGATGATGCCATTGTAGGTGCCTGCTTTCTCATTAATAGATCTCAGGAACTCTTAGAATATGTTTTTGGTACATGTCCTAAAATTGATAGCAAGCGAGATAGGTCTACTGCATCATCATCTATGACTAAGAACAAGCACGTTACCTTTGAGATACCCTTGGAAACTTCAGATCCCAACCCATCAAAACATGTTCAGCAACTGGAATTGAAAAAGACTAAAATTCCCATTAGTCCGTCTACAGGAGTAAATAGTAACACTAAAGCTAGAGAGTTTAAACCAAGGAGAAATAGAAGGAATTATAGGACTTCACCTGCTAAAAGTGTTCCTAAAAAGAAAGTAGACAACCACATGAGGAACATTAAATCCAAGTTGAGCAAAATGAGTCATAATTCAAAACCAAATTCACGTTGCAAAACATGTAATGAATGCATAATTTCGAGTAATCATGATAAATGTGTTGTGAAATTTCTGAAGTCGTTTTACAAAACCCTAGTTAAGAAAGTTTGGAGAGCTAAAAAAAGTAAGCAAATTTGGAAAGCAACAGGTAAACTGTTTGCCAATGTTGGTTATCAATGGAAGCCCACAAGAAGGAAATTCACTTTAGGAGAACAGTGCCCTTTAACTAGGATAACCAACTCTAATGTAGTGCCTATTAAGGAATGGAAGCCAACTGGTAGAACTTTCCCTTTGGAGACCCAATGTCCTTTAACTAGGCCCATTGGATCTACTAGTGAAATTTCCACCATTGAAACGAATGCACCTAAGGTCTTAGTAGCTCCAGAACTTGTTTGCACTAACCAACTGGAACCCAACTCATATTGGGGATCCGACGCTCCAAATTTTCTGCTCTCGTCTGTTTCCAAATGCAGGTCGTACATTTCGTCCTTTGATATTTGGACTCAGGCTGCTCTAAACCTATGATTGGGGATCGCTCAGGGCTCGAGAATTTTGTGAATAAGTTTATCGGGACAGTTAGATTCGGGAACTATCATTTTGGGGTAATTATAAGTTATGGAGATTAGGTTTCTGGTGACAGCTAATTTCCTGGGTATACTATGTGGAAGGACTTGGGCATAATATGTTCTCGGTTAGTCAATATCTTGATTCCGGTCCTGAAGATTGCCTTCAGAAATTACACATACTTCGTCTGATAATTGGATGGTATTGATCTTCTTAAAGACAGTCATGGCACAAATCTACACACCTTTTTCCATCGAAGACATGAAGCGGTCCTCTCCTATTTGCCTTCTTACAAAAGCCTCAAAGAACAAATCATGGCTATGGCAACAAAGTTTAATCACTTGAACTTTGGTACCATCAATGATCTTGCTCACAATGATCTTGTATGAGGTCTGCCTAGTTTAAAGTTCGAAAAAGAACATTTTCATTCGGCGTGTCAACTAGGCAAAAGAAAGAAGCATACTCACAAATCTAGAACTGTCAATACCATCATGGAGGTTCTTCACACCCTTCACATGGATCTATGTGAACCAATGTAAAGGCAAAGTATAACTGGGAAGATGTATGTTCTAGTGATAGTCGTCGACTATTCTCGGTTTACATGGGTAAGGTTTTTGAGAACCAAGGACGTGACTCCAGAGGTTAACATAAAACTCATCAAACAGCTACCAGCAAGACTCAACAAAACTGACGGAATCATCCGGTCAAACGATGGAACAGAGTTTATCATCAAACAACTCGTTCAATTTTACGAAAGTATTGGCATCACCCATCAGTAAAGTATCCCATGCACTCCTCAGTAGAATGGAATTGTTGAAAGACGAAACTGTTCTCTTGTAGAAGCTGCACGAACCATGCTAATATTCTCCAACGCACCGATGTTTCTATGGGCGGAAGCAATTGCTACAGCTTGTTACACCCGAAATCGATACTTGATACATACTCTTCACAACAAAACTCCAAATGAGCTAATTCATGGCAAGAAACCGGATCTCTCTTTTCTATTCGAGTTTGGTGCTTTATGCTACCCTACGAATGACAGTCAAGATCTGGGTAAGTTAAAAGCTAAAGCTGATATTGGATTCTTCGTTGGTTATGCTCCAGATAGTAAAGGATACAGAATCTACAACAATCGAACCCGATAAATCTTGTTAACCATTCACGACACATTCTTTGAGCTGACTGAGCAAATGGCTCCTGTACACATCTGTGTAGGACCCGCATCTAAACTTTTGTCTCCTGAATCAATCAGTTCAGGTCTTGTATAGAATCCCACTCTTGCATGTACCTTATGTATCACCTACAAATGAGCATTTGAAGATCTAGTTTGACCAAATGATTGATGAATACTTTGAGACACCTACTGATGATACACTAACACCACCAGCTACCGCTGCTCCAGTTCTGTACAACTCAAATGGTCCATCAGTGTTTACTTGAATTGATCAAGATGCTCAATCTGCAAGTTACGCACCATCATCGACAAACCTTCAATCTCCTTCAGTACATCAAGGCACTATAGTCGAAAATTCTTTTGAAGTGAATTCATTTGCTCCTCTTGAAGATGCTCCATACTAAAACCTGTTTGCTCATGAATCTTCTTCAAGGAATACTAACACGGCTTCTTCATGTTCCTACCTACATCCACATGAACATCTCAGAAAACGAATATAGGATCATCCGATTGACAACATTATTGGATATCCTTCTCAAACGGTGTTCATACGACGGAAACTTACCACCCATGCATTGTGGTGCTGTTATAATTCCATACTATCCAAATTTGAACCAAAAAGATTTCAAGACTGCTATCTCTAAAGACTATTAGGTTAATGCGATTCAAGATGAAGCTCGCATTTTTGATTGACTTGAAGTATGGGAATTGGCAAGGCTTGCTGCTAAGGGATATTGTCTACAGGAAGGCATTAATTTAGAGGAATCTTTCGCTCTGGTTGTTCGTATTGATGCTATCAGAATGTTTCTCGCCAATGCTGCAAGTCAGAACATGACGGTCTATCAAATGGTTATGAAAATTGCATTTCTAAATGGCGAGCTGAATAAAGTTCTTTATTTCAGTCAACCGGAAAGATCTGTATATTTTGATCATCCTAACCATGTCTATCGTCTGAAAAGGGCTCTCTTTGGCCTAAAACAGACGCCTAGGGCATGGTTTGATATACTGTCAAAGTTTCTCCTGGGAAACGGATTCTCTTAAGGGGTGGTGGAATAAGATGAGAATGGGGTAGTGGAACTTTACTTCATGAGGACAGAATTTCAACTGGCTGACTTCTTTACAAAGGCTCTTCCACGAGAAAGATTTCTATTCATTCTTCCGTGACTTGGAATAAAGAGTCTTACGCCAGAATCTCTAATAAGCCTTCAGGAAGAGAATGAGGAGTAAAAGGATTTACTTTTCATATCCTTTGTACATAGTTATATACAAAAAGGATAATAGAAAAATATAAAACCTATAAAAACCATAAAAATCTGAAAAATCATAAAATCCAAAAATATTCTTCTTACGACATGTCTCTTGTGTAATCAATATTTTGTATGTTTCTAGAAATGTCATCCAATAATGACACGGAAACATACATATGCTTGAGCAAGAGTTTTTCTTTTTAATAATGTTTTTCTAAAACATGTCGTTTCTAAAAATATTCTTTCAAGATGGTTTGCTATTACTTCAGATAGCAACCCGATCTTCATATTGAGGAAAGTTCGTCGCCAAAAAGATGACTGTTCCTAACAAAGGCATGAATTACTTTATATTCATGCCTTTCCGATCTAATGTACGTTTCAGTGCATTATTTCTTGTTTAAGAAGAGAAGTCTTCTTTTTATCAAAACAAATAATTTTCTTTTATGATTCTTCGGAAAATTATTTGAGTGATACATGGTGGTAACGTGTGACGTGTAAGTCAATCAGTCTTAGATACTTCATAAAATTTGTCACTCAATTAATGACAATGGGTCATCAATTGAGGGGGAGAGTGATTTCCAATTTTATATCATCAAACGGATTTCTTGGTTGTCTCATAATTGTTAGAAAAGGTTTTGTAGTTAATGGGGTATTAGTTGAAGAGGAACTTACTAAGCTTTATCTTAAATGGACAAATGTGTTAGTTGTTAGAAAGATTAGGGCATTACGTGTTATTTGCGTATTGTTTCCTAGCTTTATGCAACTAAAAGGTCCATTTGTCTCACGTTGGTTTCCTCGCTTAATCCCCTAAATACGTTTAAATCCAAAATCTAAATGATGTTAGAAAACCATTGTGTTTGATGCTCTTGTTCTCTCCTCTGGCATTCGTATAATCTGATTGATTGTGTTTTGTTTGATGTTTGCTGATAATTGTTTGATTGTTGCTGATTATGTGTTCGTGTTCTCAGGTTTTGCTTAGGTATGTAGTTACCGGGTTAGAATCTTATTCCTAAGCTCCTGATTTAAATGTTGAAAATATGCGTGAATTGCCATGTTAGTGATTGTTGTTTATGTCTAATAGAAACTTGCAATGAATGTTCATGATTGCCAGTTTCTCTTCATACTAGATAGCATTTTGATGAGTTGCTTGAATGTTCTTTGATCATGATATGAATATGGCATTATGAGTAGACTAGCTGCTACGTGGTAGCAGTTAATTAAGAGTGAATCTGTATGTATGCATATCTTTGTTGATACTCTTATGCAAATTCCATGGCTGATGCGAATGTGCCTGCTCTTGCTCTAACCATTTGATCAGATGTTCAAACTTTATTGACTGGCTTTGATTTCACCACAATAACAACATCGATAGCAACAACGACAACAACTCTTTCACCACCACCACCAGTTATCTTGTGCGTCATAAGTAGTGTGGTATCAAATGTTATGTGTCAGTACATGATTTTTTTTATTTCATGAGTTTCTCTTTAAACTTTAAATCATTTATAAACTCATCATAACTGACACTAACATTCTCCCTCATTGATTGAGGGGGAGTAATGAATTGTCTCAATATTAGAATATCTTTAATCAGACCACATCCTGCTCCCAAACTTTTCTAACTTATTTAAATCACTTAGGATCACAAATCTCAAATGGTTTAAAATTTCTGATCGGGGGAGAAAATGTGATTTAAATATGAAATCTGATATAAAATGTGATTGTTTTGGACTTAAACAAATGCTCCAAAATATGTGCTAAACTCTTTTGTATATCGATGCACATATTGAGGGGGAGCAAATGGTTTATGCAAAAGGATCTTTAGCATCTCATGTGAGCGAGACTCATACTTTACCAATGAGTTGACGAAGCAATAATTGTCATGAATCGAAAGGACTAGTCCTGGACGGGTAATAATTTCAAGCTGGTCTAACCAGTGATGTAAGCGTGTCTCGAAAAGGACTTGTCTGAGTAGAATGTACCGTTTCGAGAAACCTTTGGTGAATCTGATTGGGTCGGGTAATAACTTCAAGCTAGTCTAACTAGTGATGTAAGCGTATCTCGAATGCCCATTCATATTCACTTAAGGAAGATCAATTCAAAAAGTGCAACTCTTCCCGACATGTGCAAATTTTCAAAACAATACATATGAGCACATGTTAAGGGGGAGCATTTGAAAATGACAAAACTCTCAATGTGTTAACTAAATGAGTTTCATTAATCATAAACACGTTGAGAGAATTATCAATGATTTGGTGTATGGCAACATAGGATAGTCATGAAGTTATAAGGTGGCTAAGATTAGGAAAACCGTCCTATGATCCGCCAAAGCCGGAGGGATCTACCCATGGACAATACCAAATAGATAGTATTAGAAAGTCCATAGGTATGATTATGAAAAAAAAGGAGAAATGTGAGAATGGAGAAAGAAGGGGTTGAAGAATTAAAAAGAAATGTAATGAGAAAGGGCAAAAAGTAATAGCCCTCCAATTATTCAACCTTAGGGCAGAAACCGGGTTCAATTCATAATCTATTGATTGTTGCTAAGGCGGCATTGGTATTGAAGACAAGACGTCATGGACCCAGTGACGCACTGCACTAAACCTTCTAGCCACTCAAGTTCTCTTAAAAGAACTTGTTTCATTCTCACGGGGAACCAATGTAATCTATCGACATATCTCTTAGAGATGGTTGATATTGAAGCAGGAGACCTCTCCCTAATCTCTGCATAGGAAAACCAAATGCACTCATTGAGTCTAGAGCCTCGAGATACATAAAAAGATCTCATAGGAACACGTGCTAATTTTACCCTCGTGGTTCAACATTAAGGACACCAGTGGTAAACTTATGAGTCCTACGCAGATCTTAGTAATCTGCCATAACATTTATGAGGGAAGTTACTATTGTAACTCCCAGTAATTGAATGGAAATTCCTGCCAGGGACAACATCAAGCAGCCCTGAAAGCAGGTTACTTAGGTAATTCCTTGTGGATTACGCTTAGTATGAGTATGTCAACTCAAAGATGTTCAAATCACATGGAGACATTACTACTCAAAGATGACTTGCATATACTCATTTGGATGATGAACTCGAAGTAATGCCAAAGATTATCCAACTCATTGAACAAGTCATCTAGAGTCTGCTACTGAATGTACAAAGACATGTTTGAAGAATCAAAGTCTACGAGCTGCAAGATTTCAAGGATGCAAGAATTTGGTACTTATCTTCTGGGGTGACCTCCCTTAGGGGGAGATTGTTAGGAATATAAATATTCAGATAAAGACTCGGTCACCCCAAGTATTACTCAGCATCACGTAGCTCGTAAAATTATCCTTAATATAGCTAGTACGTAGTTTAATAGTAGTTAATGTATGTAAATAGTAATCGTAGAGTGGGTCGGGTCTTTACCCACTGTCAGCTCACTCTACAGCTCGTTTCATGGAGCACAAGTAGTTGTAGTATATATACCCTCTCCCACCCAAGGGAGAGGGTTGGACCTTTCACACACTTAATCTAATATCTTCTTCTTTCTCTCACTAAAGGCTCCCAACTCTCTACTCTTTCTCTCTATAATTTATCACTAGTTCTCTTCATCTATTCGACCCATTATACACAAAACCATACGTGTTTAAGATTATGAGTACTCTACACACTTAAACACTCCTGACATTATACAAGCCATGTGTCCATATCCAATTTATAAATGTTGTAAGAGCCAAAAGTCCTAAGCTCCCTGAAGCGGCACAACTTCAACATTCACATAGGTGGTTCCTCTTTATTCATGCTCCTGCCAAGCACTTTTTCAAAGAAAACTAACCATTAAGAAGTAATGACTTCATCCTCTTTTCCAGCAGGTTCCAAGCATAAACCTTGGGATGATTGTAAAACATGTGCTTCAGTACACTAAATGTTCAGCTTTTCACATTGAACTCGGCTCCCAAGTTTCCTCAGGAAGGAGTTGGCTGTCTTAGCAATCAGTGAGTAAGTTGGACTTTAAACCCATCCCTTTAGCAGACTTTAAAACCAAGTCTCTAGCCAAGCCCTTCGTCAAGTGATCAACTAAATTTTTTTGAGATCTAACAAACTCTATAGATACCACCCCATTCATGATAAGCTCACAAATCATGCTATGCCTGACACCTAAGTGTCTAGACTTCCCATTGTACATCTGGCTATAAGCCTTTGCCAATGTAGCAGCACTATCACAACGGATAGAAATAGGTGTTATAGGTTTAGGCCACAATGGAATCTCAAGAAGCAAGTTTTTCAATCATTCAGCTTCTTTACCAACAACTGCTAAAGCCAGAAATTCAGATTCCATTGTTGAACTAGTTATGCAAGTTTACTTCTTAGATGCCCAAGAAATTGCACCTCCACCAAGTAGGAATACCCAGCCACTGGTAGATGAATTGTCTTCAGTGTTACTGATCCAACTTGCATCAATGTATCCTTCCAACACTGAAGGATAACCAGTATATGAGAGACTATAATCAATAGTTCTCTTCAAATACTTCAGTACTCTCTGAATTGCTTGTTAGTGCTAAGCACTAGGATTACTAGTATACCTGCTCAGTTTACCCACAACAAAAGCAATATCAGGCCTTGTACAAGTCATGGCATACATCAGGCAGTCAATCACCCTAGAATACTCAAGTTGAGATACATCTTTGCCATTATTAGGCACGAGCTTCTCAGTGGTATCCATGGGAGTACTCACTGGAGTACAATCAAAGTAATTAAATTTCTTTAGTACCTTCTCAATATAATGAGACTGAGAAATTGATATAACATTAATTTCATGTTTGATCCTTATACCAAGGATAACATCAGCCTCCCCCATGTCCTTCATGGAGAACCTTGATGACAAAAATTCCTTTGTCAGGTCAACCTGATTTTGGTTAGTGCCAAAGATCAGCATATCATCAACATATAGACAAATTATGACTCCTTTACCAGATTCATCAAATTTGCTATAAACACATTTGTCAGCCTGATTAAGACCATAACCATTAGACAAGACCACTTCATCAAATTTTTGATGCCATTGCTTAGGTGCCTGTTTCAGTCCATATAAAGACTTAATCAGTTTACACACCTTGTTTTCATTGCCAGGCAAGATAAAGCCCTGAGGTTGGTTCATATAAACCTCCTCATCCAATTCACCATTCAAAAAAGCTGTCTTCAAATCCATCTGATGAATAATCAGATTGTGAATTGATGCCAAAGCAAGCAGCAATCTTATGGTACTGATACGTGCCACTGGGGCATAAGTATCAAAGTAGTCTATCCCTGACTTTTGTCTAAAGCCCTGAATGAATAGTCTAGCATTGAACTTTTCAATAGTTCCATCTACCTTTATTTGCAACCAAGAGGTTTGCAACCTGGTGGTAAATCAACCAACACCTAAGTTTTGTTGCCCATGATGGAGTCAATCTCATCATTTATTGCTTCTTTCCAGAAAGCAGCATCCTGGGACTTCATTGCTTCTTCAAATGTTTTGGGATCATCCTCAACAACGAAGCAATAGGAATATTGGTCAGAACCCTCATTCCTCGTACATTCAATTAGGTATAATTGAAACTTAGGTCCAAATGACTTTGGAGTCCTGACCCTTTTGCTCTTCCTGAGCTCAGGTTCAGGTTGTTGAATCACAACCTTATCAGGGGCTTGAGATGATAATTTATCAGGGACCTCTGATATACCAATGTTATCAGTTCCATTTGGAATCCTGTGACTTGGTCTAGGGACTGATGAGAATCTATTATCATCAAATAGTGCATCCCTTGATTCATTTATTGAGTTAATTGAAACATATTCATTAGGTTCAATAACATAGAACCTGTATGCCTTGGAATGCTCAGCATATCCAACAAAGACGCATTCAATACCTCTTTCACCCAAAGTTTTAAATTTTGGATCAGGGATTCTTACAAAAACCCTACAAACCCAAACCCTGAGATAATTCAGGTTGGATTTCTTTTTAGTCCATAATTCATAAGGGGTGAATTTGTTTCTTTTATTGGGAACCCTATTTAATAAATAGCAAGCTGTTAACATAGCTTTTGTAGAGAACTGCAAAAAATCCATATAATTAACAACGGTTAATTATATATTAATCTCTGTCATTATTTTAATCACCATTATTACGGAAAAATTTGAAATTTTTCTTATTATACTAATTGGTCGTTACAAACCCGTATTTTCATGACATTTTTCAAATTTACTATTCATCAGTTACTATTTACAAAACACTATTCATCATTTCACTATTCATCATTTTTGGAGTCGGTCAGTGATATTGAGATGTTTTCAAAAGTTTTACTATTCACAAAACACTATTCACTCCCGGAGAAAGTTTTTCATTCATGTGTGAGTTTTTATCATTTCAGTATACGTACGGTTATCTATCTAATAAACGTTATCCTGTGAACTATTATTTTGAATAAATGATCCGACACTCCCGACTATGATCCTAAAATATTTTTACACTTATTTCAGTGATATAAAAATTATATTGTTAATTTACCCAACGTTTTTGAATTTATTTGGTATACGTATCATTAAAAGTTTATAATTGCGACGGATTTTGTAATTTCAATACGATAATTATTTATTCACCCGATACTTGCAAGAAATGCAATTTTATAATTTTTACAACTTTAATATATTTTGTTTTGTCTTGTTAAAATTGATTTCTAGCTAACCCAATACCCAAAACAAATTATATTCTACACATTATAATATATACTAAAACCCACTTTGTTGGGCCGTTAAAAGTACAAGATTACCATTGTAATTACGAGATTGTTAGGCCACAAAATGTGGCTGAAAATGAATGAGTACAAAGTATTACTGTGCATGGTACATATGTTTCACATTTCTATTGGTGCAAGTACAACATGTCACTGTAGCTCCGTCCCGTTAGGACACTATTTGAACCACTGTTCATTAGAAATTTTCCTGTTTTGACCACTGTTTTGGTCCGTTACCTGGCTGTAATGCTTAGTTTATACCACCTTTGTATCTTTTTTTAGGTGGTATTATACATGCCCATTGATTCATCTGTGTCCCCAAATACCAGAAACTTCCACCAGACCTTATCCATACCTGCATCCACAACAAGATAATTTCATCTTCAAAACCCAAAAACAAACACACAATACAACACAAATCCAAACACATATCAATCAATTGAAATTCTGAACACCTGAATAAACGGCCGGATCATCAACAGCTATTCAATCCTCCGGTGAAAGAGAGATGGAGGGTGACCCGACACCGTTGATGTAATTACACTTCCTCTTGATAATCATCTATTTAATTTTTTATATCCTAATTTGTCTCTAATTTTTAATTAATTTAAAACTGGATTTAGATATTGAAAGAGATGGAATAAGAAGGTGCTGCTTGGCGTGAGATGCGAGCCCAAGGTTGAAAAATAAATGGCCACCATTGCTTCTGTAGGTTCATTATTATTATTTTTATTTTATAGTATTTTATTTATTTTATATTGGGTTTTGATTGTGTTCTAAGTATAAATTTGTTTACAGAGGTCCATTTTTAAGTTGCTTATTATTTTTATTTTTTTTTGTTTGTTAAAAAAAATATTAAAGAAATGTTTGTCTCTAAAATAAGAGATTGAAAATCATGGCGTTAAAAAATAAGTTTGATAAAATGAAAAATATAAATGAAGCAGATTTAGGTAACTGTCTAAGAGTGTTCTTGACAAAAATTCCCGTTATTCCAATTTTAAGTTCATGCAACTAGACTGAAAACATGAATACATGATTTATACGGTGTTTGGGATTCTCATTGCAGGCTGCTTCCAGCTGGTCACGCATCCGAAATGAAGATGGTGTTGAACACTGATATATTCTCATAGGTTTACTTGAACCATGTACTTATATATGGATCACATTTCGACCAGTGTGGTTTATTTAAGACCATATAACGATATCTGAAAAAAGTACTTTTGTTTCTTAATGTGGATCAAACAGGTTCATATGCTACTGTTTGTAAAGGGTTAAGAGTTTACATGTTGGTTCAGAGACTAATTTTTTATCTTGCCCGAACGTTTGCGGTTTGTGATATCGAATCAGGAGCATGTGGTGAAAGTTCATACAACCTTTTCAGTTGATGTTTCACACAGACAAGGCTGAAGTATGATCATAATTACAATATACTCTTACATAAGCAATGAATGATAGATCCTTCAAATTTAATTTTATTGGTATACTTGCACAAACAATCAAACTTTGTTGTTAATTACCGTAAAATTCAATTTTCCAGTTCTAAAGGCAGCAGAAGATCAAGTAACCATCACAGGGGTTTTAACCAAAGACCCGCAAATGTGTCAATTTCAACTAAAAGCGCATGTGATGGCATATAGATGCGCTACGTAAGAAATCGCTTTTTGACAACTTAAATAAACTAAGTATTGGGCTTTATGCTAATTTAGTAAGATTCATGTCAAATAATTAGTATAAGTTCTTATTATAACTTGATCTTTTGATATTTATAGCCATTTCACTTATGTGTACTATTCATATTACAGGAGCAAATACCCATCTTAATAAAGCTGAACATGGTGAATGTGTAGCATTGCTTGCCAACTTCGTAGCATTGCATGATCTAGTACCTCACGAATATATATATCATCTAACATCTGAGAAAGAACTTGAAAAAGGTTTACAAAATTAAATATTCTTCATTTTTTTGCTATTTTTTAGAAGCAAAAATGAAATTATTTTACCTTTGCTGCAAAACCAAATTTATAATTTTGACTTCAGAGTCTAAAAAACTACTTTACGGTTGAAAGTAATGTAGTTGAACAATTAATTTATATGTGAACAAATATGACCCTCTTAAGACATTAGAAGGCAAATAGTACATTTTTAACCTCTATCTAATGGATATTATATTTCTTTCACTCTTAGAATGGAGTATTGTGTGCATTCATGTCGTTTGCTCAACCATTTGCATTTGTTATCACAGCAGCAAATGTACCTATCTGGGGTCATGGCTTTCCTTTTTAGTTTCATCTATTATTTTTTATCACATGATAAATTACTAAACTTTTGGGTTCCTATTCAGGTGTATATGTTCATTATCCGGTAATTTGACATGAGTTTGTCGAAGGCACCACAAGGTACACTGACAGGCACCTATTCCATTTAACTTGCCTCTAAATACTGCAAATGCAAAAAAAATCGAGATACATCTAGCGATTATTTTTGGGGTAGTTTCACAACTATAGATGACTACAATCTTAGTAACTCTAGAAACTAAAGCAATGGAACAATGGTATAAAGAACTTTTAACTGTATAGCTTTATCACCAACAGTGAGCCGCGCTTGAGATCAATTGTATGACCATAAAATTTGAAATTTAATAGGAATATCAAAGCTTAAATTGTGTTCTGACCATGCAGATGGAAAATCCGGTGATAAGGCTGACTTCATTGAGAGAGGCTGATTCGATCGAGGTATGAAATTTCTTCTACAAATGATATAAGGTTTAGTTTCACTTCCATTAAAAGGCCAAGATCAATATTTTCAGCCTGGCATTTCAAAATGTTTTTACAGACTAGAATTTCATGTTACTCTTAATGACGCAATTCTTCTTTTGTGATTAAACGAAAATGTAAATCGATATAATAAGATGAAAATCAAGTTTTATTAAATGAACATAAAATTAAAGTTTCTGACCAGTATCACGACCACATTTAATAAGAAAAAAATACAGTTGAAGCTTATTTAAAGGCTATAACTGAAATTACCATATACTTGGATATCTTGAAAGTAGGGTACAGTAGCTTTCTTTGGGTGTGAAATAATTTGATCGTTGTTTCTAATGTTTGGATTAGCTTATTTTTCCCGGTTTATGCGCACTGGAAAATATTTAGGTTACAAGCGGTAATAGTTGATCCAGTTGTGGTAGTGATAATGTTGTCCAGAAACTCACCGGTGGCAATTGGACTTTGGCCGACGCATATCTTCTGTAATTACTATTGCATCCTCAAGTAAACACGTCTCGATGCATAAGAATGTCACTTGCTTATTTGTTTATATTTTTGAAGATGATGCTTAGTTTTTGCAGCAGAGGTTTAAGGGTTTGTTTTTTTTTTTACCTGAGGTTGACTTTATATAAAAGAAATTATGGGTGCATTTTTGTTGGTTCCATTAGTTGAAAGTTTAAGTGTTTTTGTATGATTTACGAGCTTTATTGTTGTTTTTCAATATCTTTATGGTTGAACCTGTGTTCATGTTTTCAGGTACTAAAAAGGATGGTTTCAAGTCGTTGATATCAGACCCCCTATTGTTGTTCAAATCAAATTGTTTGTTTTTCGTGTTGCTCAAGTTTGTTTTTCATGTTACTCAAGTAATGAGTTTATTGATATATCTGATTTTTGTATGTAGGCATTAGAGTCATTAAAATCCGTAATGAACTGTTGTTATTTATGTTTTAATTCAGTTCTTATACTAATAAATGATGAATTGATAATGTACAAATCTGTATTATTTGTTATGGAGTCTTATGTGAATCTTGAATATCATAACATATTAGACATTTTAGTCTTCACATTGTTTACCTTAACCTTCATTTTTATTTAAACTAAATTATGTATGTATTTGAATTATGATGCAATTGTTGGGTGAATATGTATGTAGTACATTTGATTCATTGACACAACACTCCCGCAGCAACGCGCGGGCTTTCCCGCTCGTTATTAACTAAATGTAAGTCAAGAACACAAAAGTCTACACAAATCCCTTTCATTTATTTCTTCATGTATGTGTGTCGACATATATATATGCTTAGTCACTTGTCGAATTTCAAATTTTGACCAAGATAATACAAGATTGCCATTAAAAATCTAGATATTTGTTAAACTTAAAGTATTACTTGACATAAAACGTACATAATATCCATTTCAAGGAAACTAGCAAAGAAAATATTCTCATGGTCCTTGTGGTGTTCGGCCATTTACTGTTGATACAAAAGTTGGGCGTACCTGGTTATGGGCTTATACTCTCGTACCAATTCAATCCTTAGCACTTGTTACCTGCGTACTAAGAAAATAAGACAACACCGTTAGGCTTATCGAGGGATTGTCTCCCCCGATTAGACTCCGGCGTGAGAGTAAGTAATCGATTTAGGGTTCTTGTAAAGAGTTAGGGTTGAATATCGTACCTTTGAATGAGAATATATCATTCCTTTTATAGGGGCTGAAACCGCGTGGGTTTCTTGCTTCTTACTCTTCGCACTCGTGGTGCTTATCCGAGGTAAGGATATCTATTCCTTGAATAGATAATCCTTATCATGTACCCGGTGGGTTAGATTGGGCCTTTGCGCTTCATGAGCCCAAAGTGTTAACACTGCGGCCCATACCATTGTCATGGTAGCCCGTTCGTAGTGGGCTTGGGTGTAAGTAATGTCTATCATTTGGGCTTGTGGCCCAAATATAGGCTATACGTCATCATGTCCCCCCAGTCTAGTGTGCGCGGCTCGTAGCCGCGGATACTAGACTAATATTAACAGCGGTAAGCGTAGCGGGAAAGCATTGGAATATTGCCGCCAATTTAAAGTGCAATGCACCAAGGCATAGGTATTTCAAATGTATACCTCGAAAATTGGGGGTAGTATCCACGTGGCCCTCGTAAATCGGGAAAAAGTGCGTGTACCGGTTCAGTTCCAACCATACGTTTTCGTTAGTGGGATCCACGTGGAGAGAAATTAGGGTTTTTACCACCCTATATAAGAGTCACCGCCCCCCATTTTTACACACACACAGTAAAACACACACTTACTCACTATTCACCTTCTTCGAGAGCGTTTTTTGCAAATAAACTTACTTCACTTTTCGTAGGTAATTTGTGTGTGTCCCACTTAGTTTTGCAAATGAAAATGGTTGCTCAATTGGAGGAGTTTCGCTCCGCGATGTCCATTGAGGACGTTATTCAGTTCACTTCCGACTATTTCGTGCCTTTGGATGTACATCCAGAGGCTCCAGATGTCGACGCGTGTATAGCTGACTTCCCCGAAGGGAAGATAGGGCTATATACGAAATTTTTTGAGTACGCGAATTACCGCGTGCCCATATCTATTTTTCTGAGCGATTTGCTCAATCACTATCGTCTTCACATCTCTCAGCTGCACTGTATAGGTGCGGCGAAGGTGTCGAATTTTGAAGTAAACTGCCGTTTACTTGCGATAGAACCGACCGTGGACTTGTTCCGCTCCTTTTACCACACAACGTGGTCAAATGGTTGGGTTTCCTTTGCGAAGCGCCAGGGGGCGCTTCAGTGTTATACGGAAAAAGTTGACGCCCTTAAGAATTGGAGGGAGTTCTTCTTTTGGGTAGATGATGTAGTCTTTCCCTCTCCCTTTGAGTTTTATACTCAGGAATCCTTACCAAGGGATGGGCACCCCGCACCCGGTTCCTACAGTCTTGCTGACGTGCAAACTTTAGATGCCAATCGACTGGCCATTAACCCCTATCCGGAGGAGTTTTTGGTACATGTGGGGTTGAGTCGCGCTTATTTTGGCGCTGCAGATGAGGTTCCTACTTTTTTAAGTGAGGATGGCCGGGGTGGGTGTTCATCCTTTAATCTTCATGCTTTGTAAGTCTTTTATTCTTATTTTCGCGTCTTTAATAACTAATCCCTTTTGTGTTTTCTTTCTTTATTGATGCGCGCAGAGATGGATCTGTTCGCGGTGGTCAAGCTGGACAAGCCAAAGCAGGTGACCATAGGGGTGCGTCCTCTAAGGGAAGGAGAGCAGCCCTTGCTGGAGGCGACGGAGGGGCATTTGACCGTCCTTCCTGATGCGGTTCCTGAGGACACGCCACCACTTCAGGTGACGCCTGTCCAGAGTGTGCCACCTAATCCGGAGGTGGTGCCAAATGTGGAAGTGGCGCATGAGGAGGCGCGATCAGGGTCATCTGACAGCATCCAGATCCTGAAACCTGAAGAGGCGCTGAGGGAGGAGGTTGCGCAGAATTCGAAGCGCAAGGGAGAGGCTGGGGCCAGTGGCACCAGGAAGAGGCGTCGACACATCATCAGAGATGCAGCGTCGAACGCGGAAGAGACCTCTACCTCCGGCGCACGGTTGAAGGTTGATGATGTTTATCCGTTTCTGTAAGTGTGCATTTCTCTCTTCTTTTATTTATTTTTTTTTATCATATTACTTGTAATATTTGTTGACTTCTTCTGTCGCGTAGGGATGACGCTGCGAAGGATGAGGTCTGCGTGGATGATGCTTCCTCTCCGCAGAATGAAAACAGGGAGAGGAAGACCAAGGTTGCTGATGGTGGCGAGGCGCAGCAGCTAATGGATGAGCTGGCTGCGACCACTGTGCGCCAAGCTGAGCTTGTTGCTCAGCTGAAAGGGAGGTATGCTGGGGAGAGCCGTGCTCTTGCCCAAAAGGAGGAGGAGTTGGCGACCCTCCGTACGCAGTTGGCGAATGCGCAAGTGGAGCTGGAGGCCTCGAGGGCGTATGCTGAAAAGATTGCTGATGATAAGGTGAGCATGTTGGCCGATCTTAGGTATGCGAGGGCGAAGCTTGAGCAAATAAAAGCTAAAACTTCCTGGTCGGTGTCTTATCTTGAAGAGAAGAGGGCGGAGCATCATGCCAGCGTCCAAGAGTTTCAGGGGCGCATCGGGAAGGCGATTGCGATGCAAGAGGAAAAACTGCGCGCCCTCAGCATAGAGTATGATGAGGAGTTGTACCCCCATCAGATGTCCACTATAGCCGAGCGTAGGTATTTTCGTTCACTTTGTCATAATTACCTTACCACCATGTTGTTTACTTACACAAATTTTCTTTGTGAATGCAGGTGGTTGATTAGCCATGGGCTGCGCCTGGCAGCCCTGAGCACACTAGAGTCCGCTGAGGTAGTGGAAGCTTTTGGAAAGGTTGTGCACTGTGCGATTGCGCGTGGTCGGTCGCAGGCCATGGAGGACCTTCATGAGGCCAAGCTGCTGGAGAAGGACTTGGCGGAAGTCCCTGGTTACAACCCTACGGCTTATGATGAGCTGCTGCAAGCAATGGTGGGGCTGAAGGTCCTTGAGCTGCTACGATCAAGATGACCCCATAGCTGTGGTGATGGCGGGTCTGACGTTGCAGCGCCATCTTGTGGAGAACGCGGAAGAGGAGTTAGATTACTATCTAAAACCTGATGTCTCGCAGCTTCAAGTCCCTGTGTTCGCGCGGCCTCGCGATATCCTTAAGCCTTTTGCTCTTGAGAAGGAAATTCCTTTGAAAGAGGTGCTAGAGCGACATGAGCAAAGGGTTGCTGTGAAGAAGGGTATCAAGGGCAAGGCCGTGATGTGTGGCATTGGCGCTGCACACCTTCCTAGATCCGATGGCGTGGCTGTAAGCGTTCCCACCGTATCTATGCAGGATGCTATAACCTTGAGTAAGCTTAAGGAAGCGGGGAGTTCCGCCGCTCCAGAGGAGAGTCCTGAGCATCGCCATAGTATATAGGCTTTTTGTATATTTATGTATCTTTCCTTGTAATTATTATTAATAAATGTGGAATAAGATACATTTTTTGCTTTTAACTCGTGACTTAAGTATACTTGCATTGTTTGCGAAGTTTATTATTTAACTAAGTCTTTTAAGTGCGTGACTTTGAAGAATTATACTTGCATTGTTTGCGAAGTTTTATTATTTGACCAAGTGTCTTGGCTCGTTATATTGCTAAGCTCGTACGTTGTACTTGGTATATGCGCATCCGTCGTGGGGTGCGCATGTGGAACTTACCTCGACGTCTCAAGAGTAAGGCACTTAGCAAGGATACATGATCCAATGTTGATGGGTTTGCAACCCTCTTATTCAACGAGTAAATTAGTAGGTTAACTCATCCTTTATGCCTTCGTGGGTCTTTAAGTGGTGCATGCACGCCATGTAGGCAAAAATATAAGATAAACAATATTGACATATATGCAATAAAGTAAAATGCGCTATGGAGTTAGCTAGAAACCATAACATTTTATTAATACTTGCAAGTTATTAGAAAAAATAGAAAATACAATTCCTAGAAAAGAAAAAGAAAGACAAACACTTATTGGGCACCTCGTAGGATGCAAGTGTGTTTGTGTAAGGGCCGTAGCCTAAAAGTAACATTTTTTTAGATTGCAGATGTTCCAAGTGCGCGCCAGGTCGTGACCTTCCATATCGCGCAGCCTGTATGCGCCGTTGCCGAGCGCGTCTGTGACCTCGTAAGGTCCTTCCCATTTGGGTCCGAGCTTGCCCGTGTCTTCTGCGTGGCTCACGTCGTTGGCGCGGTAAACAAAGTCCCCTGGTCTGAATGAAGTGTGTTTGACTTTTTCATCATAATACTTCTTCATTTTTGCCTTAGCCTTTGCTTCGCGTATAGCTGCGCGTTCGCGTCTTTCTTCCAGTATGTCTAAGTCTATGCGCCGTTCCTCGTCATTTGTCGTGACGTTGACCTCTGCTGTGCGTATGGTTGGCATTCCTATCTCGGCTGGTATGACGGCTTATGTTCCATAGACTAGGGAAAATGGCGTGTCGCCAGTACTGGTTTTGATTGTCGTGCGATGCGCCCACAAGACGTGCGAGAGCTCATCTACCCACTTTCCTTTGTGTCTTTCAAGGCGCGCTTTTATTCCTTCGCCTAGACTGCGATTTGCGCGCTCAACTAGGCCATTGGTTTGTGGGTGTTTGACTGAAGCAAAGTGTTGTGTGATGTTCAATTGTGTGCACCAATCCTTGAATGGGTTATCACAGAATTGTTTTTCGTTGTCTGATATGATCTCGCCCGGTAGGCCGAAGCGACAGACAATGTTGTCCCAAACAAAGCGCTTGACTTGGTTTCCCGTGATGTTCACCACCGCTTTTGCTTCGATCCACTTTGTGAAGTAGTCTATGGCTACGATGAGGAATTTTACTCCTCCAGCTGCGACAGGGAAAGGTCCTGCGATGTCAATACCCCATTTGTAAAATGGCTATGGTGAGGTAATTGGTGTTAGCTCTTGTTGTGGTCGGCGCGGAATTGGTCTATGTACTTGGCAATTGCTGCATTTTCTTATCAGATCGCGTGCATCCTGATGCATTGTTGGCCAATAGTATCCTGACCTTAGAGCGCTTGCCACCACGGATCGTGGCCCTGAGTGCATACTACATGATCCAGCGTGAATTTCGCGGAGAACGTATTCTGCTTAAAGGGGTCCAACACATCTGAGCCATGGCTGTAAAAAAGACCGTCGATAGAGTACATTGTCGCGTAGTTCAAATCGTTGCGCTGCGCGGCGTATTCTTCGAGCGTCTTTATGATCTTGGGGTAGGACTCCCTTGCTAATAAATTCGATGATAGGTGTCATCCATGTAGGATCTTGTTCTACTATCACCGTTGATATCTCCCTCTCCAAGATTGACTTGTTTTTTATGGTTTCTACCAATACCCGTTTTGAGAGGTGTGCAAAGCTTGTGGATGCGATCTTGCTGAGTGCGTCCGCCTTCTTGTTATCTCCTCTAGGCACCTGTTTTATTGTGTACCTATCAAAGTTTTTGATCAAAGATTTTGTCTTTTCCAGGTATTGGGTCATGTGTTCATCCTTGGCCTCGTATTCACCTAGCACATGGTTAGCAACCAGTCGCGAATCTACGTTTGCTTCTAGGCTGCGAACACCCATTTGAATTGCAATACGTAGTCCAACGAGTAGGGCTTCGTATTCTGCCTCATTGTTTGTGGCTGTGAATTCAAAGCGCAGCGCATAGGTGAATTCCATACCTTCTGGATTTGTAAGAATAAGGCCTGCGCCTGATCCTTCTACACATGAAGATCCATCTGTGAACAGAATCCAGGGTTCCTGTAAATCTGCTTTAGCTGCAGATGTCGGGCTGTCGCTGTCTGGCTTCTCCACGATAAAATCGGCTAGGACTTGTCCTTTGATTGCAGTGCGCGGTCTGTATGAGATGTTATACTCACTTGACAGTACACTCCATTTTTGTAAGCGTCCTGATGCGTCAGGCTTAGAGATAACTTGTTTGATTGGCTGATCAGTGATTACAACTATTGGATGCGCTTGAAAGTATCTGCGCAACCTTTTGGCTGCGAACACTAGAGCCAAGACCAGCTTCTCCATAGCGCTGTAGTTAGTCTCTGTTTTCTTTAGGGCTTTACTTACGAAATATATGGGTGTCTGGACGGAGTTCCTGTCTGTCAATAGAACGGCGCTGACTGCTCCATGGGTTGCCGATAAGTACATGATTAGTTCTTCCCCTGGTCACGGTGCGACAAGTTTGGGAAGAGATGCCAGATGGTTTTTGAGTTGTTGAAAAGCTTCTTCCGCTTCGGTAGTCCAGCGAAAGTCTCCCTTTTTTGTACACTTCGTGAGTGTTTTAAAGAGTGTTTTAAAGAAGAAATCATTTTATTTCAAAAATCAAGTGCTTAATCAAGTCTTAGTTATAATCTAGTTAAGGTTTTGAAATAAAAACCTCAAGATTATTAAGTTTTCTTGCTCAAAAATCCATAATCACCTCAAGTAGCTTATGATTTTTTTTCTCTTCTACTCTTTCAAAATATTACTTGATGTATTTTTATTGATTAGAACCAAAAACATGCGTACATGATATGTTATTTACCACTTTTACAAGTATTTACTTATTTTTATGAGTAAAAATCATTTTATTATGTTTTTCATGAGCTTCACTAGTTTGAGTGAAGATTAGGACTCCATGACACCCTAAGAAGGTGAATGGTAGAATTAGATTAGCTTTGTGGTGTATTGAAGTGGTTTGACAAAGATTAGAAACTAGAAAAATGAGTTTTATAACAAATAGAAAAGCTGCTGTCCCATTTTGTAAAATCCAGAAAACTCAGGGGCTGTGGTGAAAGTTTGGTTTTCATATTCAGAAAATACTCTCAAAAACGAAACCGTAGCCGCTGGAATCACTAAAAGATCATTTACGATGATAAAGTTATACTAAAACGAGTTAACGACGAAAACTATTATTTTCAGAAAATACCTTGCTGTCCCACGTTTTTCAAGGGAAAATCTGAGGCATTAGCCGTAATCTAGCCGTCCCGAGTTATCAAAAATATATTAGTATGTTGTCCCACGATTCCGGGGATATAAAGAACGTAGAAAACGAGCTTATAACGAAAAAGATATACGCGTTTGAAATCCGGCGAAACATATATATTATTTTGACGGCTTTTGCTATAATAAAAACTGCGTTAAAAACTATATTTTTCAAGTAACAACATTTGGAGTTATATTTCTTATCCGTTGAGGCACGTACGATCAAAAGTTAAACAAGATGACATCTAGACATTATTACAAGGTTTTCAAAAACGCCGAGCTTAAACATTAACACTTAACGTACAATATTTTGCGACTAGTTTTGCGAGGTCACTGATGGATCTACACACCTTGAACTGTGTTAGATTGATACTTTGAGTTATATCACTAAGTATGCGGAATTTACTTAGTAACACTTAGAAGTTTGATTGTGAGTGAATGAAACAGTTTTTAATGAATAAAAACAATGTATGTAACAAACGGTTAGCTTCAATATTATTAATAATAATAATACGAGTGATCTTTGTATCCCTAGGGTTACACCTTGTAGCTCTAGAAAACGTATATCTAACCTTTAACCTAGGATCTCCTTTTATAGCACAAGGAGTCCTCTTCTACAAGATAAGTATAATGCTAATAGAATAAGATATACACAAGATCTATTCTATATTTATCTAAACACCTTTCCTAACAGTTATCTAAACAGCAGTGGTAATATATGTTCTTGCAGTGGTAATGAGTTTCCATTGCAAGTACATTCTTCAACAGTTGTAATGTGTTCACTAGCCGTGGTAACTGTTATTATAATTCCCAACAATCCTCCCCTAAACTTATGATTAATAAACAAATCAATAAGTTTCTTCCAGTAATCAGCAAACATGAGGATATGGGCATTCTTCCAAACACTTATCTTCTTCTTCTTAACTCTCTATCAGCTTTCACACTTTGATCATAAATCCTTTGCAGCAAATCTTCTATGACTTCAGTTCTTTCCAGCACCTAAGCTTTACTGACATCATCACAGTCAATACTCCAGCTCTTAATGGATATTCTTTCTCTGCAAGCATAAACACATCAACTCCATCTTGAGTAGAAAGATGATGCACAGCACTTGAGTCATAAAACTTCCACAAAGTATTCATGTTGTGAGCTTCAAATCTCTAATGTCTGTCACTTGGGTCAGGTTTATATAGTCTTCTGAAGTGAACCCATAACTCCTTAGCTTTGACATCAACAAGTTCATCCTTCCTAAATTGATCTTGAACAATTCTCAACAAAGTATCCAAGTCTTCTCTATCACAAGATCTAACAATGTCTTCAAAGTCTCTGCAAATGCTTATGATACTTCCAGTTCTAATGATCTTCCAAGCAACTCCAAAATCATCAGAATAGATTTCCCAACCAACTACTGGATATTTTGTTTGTAGAGGTTCAATATTAAGCACATCAGTCTCTATAAACATCATGTTTGTAACTTGCTCTTCTGTCAACTTGCTAGGACCCTCTTCTGCTTGAGATGATTCCTGAGTCTTCAATTTCTTAACATCTTTTGATCCAAGACTCACTCCTCACCTTTTTGCCTTTATCACTACAGGTTCTTGATCCATTGGAATGAATTTACTATCTTGTCTTTTAATCATGTAGTAAATGCCTTCAATTTGATCATGTGACATTCCTTTGAATTGAGCCATCTTCATATTGCCAACATGACAACAAAAAATCTTCATCTCAGCAATGATCTGTGCCTTTGTAAGTTTCCTTGGCTTCTTTTGACTTTTTCTAACATCCTCAATGACATCATCAAGAGCCTGCTGATTCTTCATTTGAATGAAATCTTTTAGTTGAGCAGACCTTTGTTCTTCATTCAAGGTTGTATTTGCAATAAGTTCAATAGCCTTCTTTCTGATTATTTGATCATTATTAATCAAGTAGTCAATCTCTTCTTCTGTTGGCACATAAGTGAACATAGGAGGTTTCTCATGTATGACAGTTGGTGGAACAACTGAAAGTGGTTCTGCCATAACTGCTTCAAGTTTATCTAACCTCTTTGCTTCCATAAAACTAGCAACTTCATCTTCCTCTATCTTTCTCTTCCTTTCATTCTCTGCTGCTTGTTATTGCTCTGCCAATCTTGCATCAAAATCAATTTGAGCTTGTTCTTTCTTAGAAATCTTTCTTGTTTGCTCTTGTTCTGAACTAGTCAAAATAGCTTTTCCTTTGACTGATCTTATTCTGGCAGCTTCTTCCTCTGCAGTGGTAATTTCTTGAGTAGCAGTGGGAACATTTTCACTTGCAGTGGAAATATGTTGATCAGTGGGAACTTGTTCTTCATCAGTGAAAATTGGTTGAGCAGTTCCAACTGTATCATCAAAGTGAAAATCAGCATCAGCATCCATATCTTCAAAATCTAACTTCCTCCTCTTAATTTCAGCTGCATCATCCTTTGCTTGAGCATTGTCATAATCAGATGACTCAGCAAATTCCTTATCAAAATTAAGTCTCCTCCCCTTAACTTCTGCATCTGATTTCCTCCCCTGTTTGGAAGAATCTCCCACATCTTTACTAGAACTTGCAGAAAAGTCATCTTGTGGTGAAGATGAAGAGGAAGACACAACTTGAGCAGGTCTTTTCTTCTTGAGACTCTCAACTTCATTTTGTAGCCTTTGAATCTCTGCCTTCAGTTGATTCAGCTCTGTGGCATGTTGTACTTTTGTCTGTGCCAGATCTTTCTCCAGAGCTTGAAACTGCTTGACTAATTTTGTACATATGTCCATCAATTCAGGTAGTTGCACACTGCCCTCATCACTTCCAACTGTGTGACCTGTTGGGAGAGGTGAATCATGGGGCATGGATTCAGGCTCTTCCCTAGTTAGACTAGGATTAAGCCTTGAACCACCACTGCTTGTCCCTAAACCAAAAGGTTCAGCAACATGCAATGTTGAGATGAGAGAAGTTGGCTGTTTATGCCTTCTCTCATAAGTATGAGTTACAGCAGGGGTATGGTGAATTGGTGGAACAACAATATTTGGTGTGTTATGGGATACAACTGGGATTGTTGCATCTTCACCCTGTACTTGAGAAATTTTAGCAAGCATTTGAGGAAAAAGTGGATGAACCTCCTCATTCCAAAGATCTGAAGCCTTACTCATGTTTTGAAAAACTTTTGACTTAAGACAGGAGGCTTCATAACTTCTTTTGTGAGGTTGCAGTTGAAACTCATTTAACACTGCTTGCACAAACCTTGGATACATCAAAAATTTATGTTGACTCTTCACATTGCCTTTTATATTATTGAAAATAAACTTTGAAAAATTGAAAGTCCTATCAGTTGCCAAACAAACCAAAGGATAAGCCATGGTTGATGCAAATTGTTCATAAGATGTTTTCTTAGGACTTAGGCAATGTAAAAGAATATGAATTAAAAATCTCCAATGGGGACAAAAACATCCTTTTCTAAAAGTTACTTTTTGTTCAGATGTATCATACCCCATTAAAGCAATGTTAGTGAAAATTTCTGAATTAGGTAATGTGATGATACCATTGAGATCATCCAATTGGAGAATTCTCCTCAAGGATGACTCAGTAACATCAATAGTTACCCCATCCACTGTGGCTCTTAGAGCTTCCACAGATTCATGTGTGTCTCCCTGTTCAAGAGTTATGGACTCCACAGTGTTCTAGAACTGTTTGATATGAGAGACATAGATTGTGGGATTAATAGTTAAGGCATACCTTATATGAGTTGTGTTTAGAAAATCCACAATCTGATGAAAAACAGGGTCACTCTTCTCATTTGACTTTTGTAGGTAGGCCACTTAGTTGTGCTCCTCGACAAATTTTAGAATCGCCATGATATTTGTGAAAAGAGAATAAAAGTGTTAGTAATCAAGATAAAAATCAAGCCGTATGATGATCAATTTATACTACTAGGGTTTGAGGAGGTTGCGCAATGTGAATTATCTTTAGAAAGAATTATCTTTGGAAAAGAATAAATTATAATAAGTAAGTAGATAATTCACAAAAGATTTACCCTATTAATAAGGAAAGACGGTTATATTTACAACGGCTAGTAAAAAATAGATTACTGACACAACAGTTGTAATGGCTAGTTCATCAATGGAAAAATTACTCTTGTAGTGGTAACTAATGAACTAGCAGTGGTAAAATTTTCACAACATATCAAAGAGCAGTGGTAAAGAAAACATGAAAATTAGCTGCTCTTATCATAGTTTTTAGCAAACTACCAGCTATCAACGGATTTGATATGTCTTTACCATTAGCCGTTTGCTATGGACTAGCCAACTCTTGATCACTTGGAGTTTGGTGAGTTGATAACCATATAGTTTTTGGTAAACTATCAACCATAAACGGATTTGATAAGTCTTTACCAGGAGCCGTTTGCTCTGGACTAGTTGATTCTTATGTGGATTAGACATGGTGAATCAATAACCATTTGTTGTGTGTCTATGATACACACCTTATAACTCCAATGACTCCAATAATATGGGTTGTATACTGCAGAACAAAATAACACTCAACTTAACCCATAAAAATTTAACCCAAAGTAACTTTTTAACCAAGCTACTATTCATAAAAATATCTTCCAAAAGTCAACCCGATAATAACCAAATTTACTCCTCCAACCTACCAAAATAGGTAAGAGTAAATATTCTTCATTAATTAGAATTCGATCTTGACTTTGCTTATAAAAGGGGGCTCAAAAACCTTTATCTCTCATCAACAAACATCTTCAATAACACAAACCCTTTATCAACACAATGAGCTGGTTTCCATTAGTCTACATATCATCAGATGATTCATCAGATGAAGAAATCAGCTCTTGTTCAAACTCAGAGGAATATTCTACAGGATGGAGTGATTACTTTCCACCAAGTGCAACCACATCCACAACATCCAACATGACATCCAAAAAGACTGAAGCTTCAACTACTCCATCCTTGGAGTTCTATTCCAGTTCTTCCTCTGATGATGATGATGATCCAACCTTCAACCTTTCCAAAGAGCTTCCAAACGCCCTCACCACAGCATTGAAGATTGCCATAAGCAACATGAAGTAGCCTGCTGTTGAGAAGCCTACCCAAGCACCAAGGCCTCCCAAGCAAGTTATGGGACTTGCTTGTCCAAGGAAGCAACTTTCTTTTGATGACAAGAGAAAGAAAGCTTCCAAAGGCAAGCATGATTATTAGGGAAAGGGGAAGAAGCCTATGGAGTAGATGTTAGGTTGTTGGTTGATGTCTTGTGATGTTTTACTTTTCTGGTGATTATGTAATCTGAATGCTTGTTATGTACTTTCTTTATGCATCAATAAAAGTACTTTTTCTTTAAGCTTGTATCACCAATCTTTCCACTGTTGTATGATTATATCCACTGTGCTCTTGATAACTATTCATACAAATTAGTAGAAAACCATACATACAATACAAACAATACTAGTACCTAAAAACTATCCTGCAACACTGAAAAGTATTAGACATCAATTAGTTATGGGTTTAGCATTCCAATACCTGTTACCAAGTATTGAAACCTACCCACATCAAGCCCTTTTGTTAATAAATCAGCACAATTGTCATCAGTATGGATTTTGACAACATTAATAAGCTTTTTCTCAAAACAATCTCTAATAAAATGACGTCTAATTTCAATATGTTTAGTTTTAGTGTGTTGCACAGGATTTTTAATAATGCATATGGTACTACTATTGTCTATATAGATAATGGTGTTCATGAAATGGTACCCATAATCCAATAATTGATTTTGAAGCCATAGGATCTGAGCACAACAACTAGCAGCTGCAACATATTCTGCTTCAGTGGTTGAAGTAGCAACCATAGTTTGCTTCTTGCACTTCCATGACACCAATCTACATCCAAGAAATTGACATCCTCCTGTAGTTGACCTTCTATCCAAACTTGCACCAGCATAGTCACTATCTGAGTATGTGATCAATTCCATAGGCGATTATCTTGGATACCATAATCCTAGATTAGGATAAGTCTTCAAGTACCTAAATATATTTTCCACTGCTGTCATATGTGATGTCTTTGGAGTCACTTGAAATCTTGCACAAGCACATACAGCAAACATAATGTCTGGCCTTGATGAAGTAAGATACATCAAAGAACCAATCATAGACCTGTAAGTATGGACATCAACATTATCACCACTAGCATTCTTCAACAATAGATGAGTGGTCTTGTCAGCAGGGGTATTTGAAGGTTTTGCATCTTGAAACTTGAACTTCCTAATAATCTCAGTCACATATTTGTCTTGACTGATAAAGATGCCTTCTTTACTCTGTTGTACTTGCAGCCCCAAAAAGAATGTAAGTTCTCCCATAGAACTCATTTGAAATTCATCTTTCATCAGCTTTTCAAACTCTTTGCTCATCTCTTGTTTAGTAGACCCAAATATAATATCATCAACATATACTTGAACAAGTAGAATATCACCCTTGTCTTTCTTGATGAACAAAGTTTGATCAATCTTACCTCTATGAAACCCATTATTCAACAAATAATTAGCTAAGGTTTCATACCACTTCCTTGGAGCCTGATGTAAGCCATAAAGAGCCTTAACCAATTTATACACTTTATTTGGGTGTTGAGGATCTTCAAAGCCTGGAGGTTGAGAGACATATACCTCCTCATCAATAGTACCATACAGAAAGGCACTCTTAACATCCATTTGATAGACAGTGAAGCCCATAAATGATGCATAGGCTAAAAACAATCTAATAGCCTCAATCCATGCAACAGGAGCAAAAACTTCTTCATAATCAATACCCTCCTCTTGAGTGTATCCTTGAGCAACCAATCTAGCTTTGTTCCTGATTACAATACCTCTTTCATCTTTCTTGTTTCTGAAAACCCATTTAGTACCAATGACCTTCATACCATCAGGCAAGTCACAAAGAACCCAAACCATTTGAAGTTTAAACTGCAACAACTCTTCTTGCATTGCTTCAACCCAGCTAGATTCTTCTAGAGCCATATAAACATTCTTAGGCTCAACTTGTGAAAGAAAACAGAAAAACAAACATTCATTCTTCCTTTTATGCTTCTTGGACTCATACACTTCACTTATGAACCCATGAATATCATCTTTCTTTTTCTGTCTTCTAGTCTTCACACCTGATTGAAGTTCACCAATAACATTATCAAGTGGATGCACTTTGTGAATTGAAGTTTGTGATGTGCTAGGAATATCATATGTTGTAGGCATGTTAGTGATTTCTACATCATCACTTGGTGATTCCTGAGAAGTATGTTCCACATTTGGGCTGTCAGTGGAAACTTCTGGTGTAGCAGTGGAAATTGATTTACCACTGCTAGAAGGAATTTCTTGATTCAGTACATCAAAATTCACACCATCTGCATCACTTTTCTTTTCAGAATTATCAACAAAGTCCCAAAGTGGCATAACAATTTGATATTCATCATCTTTGCAAGCTTCATCTTCATCAATGAATTCTTCTGAATCTTCAAAATCTTTTTCACCTGAACTTGAAGTAAGAGGTACATAATTCATTTTATTAGATAATGTTTCAAGATCAAATAGCCAATCTGGTCCTGAACCTACCATGTTAGCTTTATTTTCATGAAACTCAACATGCAAATTCTCTTCAATCTTCTTTGTTCTTAAGTTATAGACTCTAAAAGCCTTGCTAACCATAGAGTATCCAACAAAGAAGCCTTCATCAGACTTTTCTTCAAATTTACCCAGATGATCAATGGTATTGAGAATAGTAACATGACACCCAAATGGCCTCATAAACTCCAAAGTAGGAGGTCTTCCTCTAAATAACTCATAAGGTGTCTTGTTCTTTGTTTTGACCACTAAAACCCTGTTCTGTATGTAACAAGCAGTGTTAACTGCTTCAGCCCAAAAAGTCACTGGAAGCTTTGAGTCAGCTAACATGGTTCTAGCAGCCTCAATTAGTGTTATGTTTCTTCTTTATGCAACTCCATTTTGTTGAGGAGTTCTTGCAACACTAAATTCTCTTTTAATACCTTTGTCTCTGCAGAAATCATCCATAACTTTATTCTTGAACTCTGTTCCATTGTCACACCTGATGATCTTGATTTTCTTTTCAAATTGATTTTCAACTTCAGTGATGAATGTCTTAAGGATGCCAGTGGTTTCATCCTTGGTTCTTAAAAAGAAAACCCATGTGAATCTACTAAAATCATCAGTCACAACAAGACAATACTTCTTCAAATTGATGTTGCTCACAGAAGTAGGACCAAACAAGTCCATATGCAGCATAAAGAGTGGATGATCAATACAATTGAATGCTTTGGTCTTGCATGAAGATCTGTGTTACTTTCCTTTGAGACAGGCAACACAAGTTTGGTCATTTTCAAATCTTTTCTCTGGTAGACCTCTGACAAGTCCATCTTTCACAATCTTATTGATGGTCTTGAAGTTAACAAGACCAAGTCTTCTGTGCCAAAGCATTGATTCATCCAAAGTGGCTTTTGCAAGCAAGCAAGTAACATCATTATTAGCCACTATGTTCTTCATGTCAATGCTATACAGATTACCTTTTCTAGGAATTTTAAGCAAAATGTCACTTTCATCAGGAAGCTTATAATCCTTAGATAAGATATAGTATTCATCTTCTGTGAATAGAACTCTATGCTTCTTGTCACACATCTGTGACACACTAAAAAGGTTTTACTTGAGTTCTTTCACATATTGCACATCTTCAAAGTCTATGTTTCCAGCCTTGATTGTTCCTTTGCCAGAAACTTTGCCACCAATTCCTCCTCTAAAGCTGACAAATTGTCCATCATAAGGTTGAAAGTCTGAGAGATAGGACTTATTGCCAGTCATGTGCCTGGAACATCCACTGTCTGAGTATCCTTGATCATTTGTAGTCTTTGAATGTTCTTGCACACAAAATAAAGGAATTAGTTCCTTTTCGGGACCCAAGCCACAAATGACTTGGATCTGCCTTGTGTATCAATATAATTGTATCTGTCAAAGGTCATTGATACACCATTGGGATTGTTTGAGGTGATGGTTCCTTTTGGTTTCCATTCCCAACGTGCTGAGGACTTAACAGCATTTCCCATATTTACCCTTTTATTGTTCACAGACCCACCAGTGGAAACCTTTGGCCTTGCAGTGGTAACTGCTGGCTTAGCAGTGGAAACTGCTGGTTCTGAAATTTTGGGTACCCATTTGTGATTATTGTAAACTTTCTTTTCAAAATTGGTCTTTTTCCCTGTTTGTTTAGATTTAACAAAATTAGTAACAGGGGACTTAGGGTAAACTCTATTTTTATTGCTGGCAGTGGTAACTGCTGGTCTAGCAGTGGAAATTGGTTTTATGCCAGAATTAAGCAAAACAGATATGGGAATCATCTAGCTTAGTGGATTTGGGTGAGTTAAGTTATTAGCATTGTGGCCATTCACCCTAGTATTCCCAAACACTTCCCTTCTACCCAAGAGGTAGGTACAGTTATAAGCCAAATGGTCAAAGCTACCACATATATGACAGGGTTTGTTGTTGAACACAAAGTCACTACCAAATTGCCTAGATTTAACATGATTCCAACTCCTCATATTTCCCCTAGGAGTTGTTGACCTATTTCTGTACATCTCTGCATATCTAGTAGTGGGCCTAGAGAAATTAGGTTGTGTCCTAGGCTCTCTTTGACAACATCAGGAATACTCTTTTTAACCTCCACTTTTACATTCTCAGGAACACTAGGTTTAGACTCAACATTTAAACTTTCATCTTTAAGAGATGAGTCACTAGCACTATCAAATGTATCAACCTCAACCTGAACCTTTTCAATAACAGCTGGTTTAACAAATTTTGGTCCACAAGTCATAGGTGGTTCCTGGAATTCTTCTAATCCTGTGTGAGCTAAGTCAATGCCAGGAGGTGATGGAACACCTCTTAGAGGTGGTGGAACAGATTTGTATCCAACTCCTGATTTAGCTTTGTTCACAACTTGGGCTTCCCAAATTTTTTCAATACACTTAGAATGGTGATCCAGTGTATTGCAAGTTATTTTTATATTCTCACTAGCCAATTTATCCTTTTCTAGTTCTTCCCTAAGAACCTTGTTTACAGCAACCTGATAATCTAAGTCTCTTTTTAACACTGCAATATCATCATTGAACTTAGATTCATTTGCCCTATAATGCTCTAATTGAGTTTCTAAAACACCTAGGCCTCTTTTATGATTTGCTAAGTTATAATTAGTATGATTTAACTCTAGAAATTGTTCATCATATTGTGCTTTAATTTTCTCATACTCTTTTAAGGCCTTACATGTTTTAGAGCAAGCATTATTAATTTGTACCTCAGAGTCAGAAAAAGCCATTAGTGCAAGCTCAGTGGCAACCATTGCAGACTCTGAATCATCTTCCTTATCCTTAGTCATAAAGCTCCAATCAAAGCTCACTCCATCAATAGCCAATAGCCCCTTTGCCTCATCAGTAGTAGGTTCCTTCTTCTTGTCCTGCTTATACCAAGTTGACCGGTTGTCAGATTTCCTTGGCTTCATGCACTCCCTGGCAAAGTGCCCCTTCTTATGACAATTATAGCACTCCACCTTCTTTTTGTCAAAACCTACTGTTTCATTGCCACTAATGTTAATCTTTCTTTCAGTCTTCTTCCAAAACTTCATTGTTCTTAAGCTTAGTAATGCCACCTGCCATTTAATGTCCATCTCCTCTATATCATCCTCATCAATTTGATCCAAATCCTCATGATTGAGAATTGAACCACCTACTTGACTTAATATAAAGGCATAAAAGGTAGTATCACTAAGTCCTGCAATCTGTCTCTTTGAGCTACCAGTGGAAACACTTCCACTACCAGTGGAAACAACAATGTTAGCACTGTCATCATCACTATCACTTTCTTCATCTGAACTATCATCAAGAGATGATGATATGAGTGCTACACTTCCTGAACCTGTGCTTAATTTTCCAGCTTTCTTCAATCTTTGTTCAATAACCTTGAAGTTATTGTACAGATCATTAAGTTTCATGGTCTCCAAATCTGGCTTATCTTCCCACACTGCAACATTGGTTCCAAACTCAGAGGGTAAGCTTCTTAAGAACTTTAGATTAAGGTCTTCCCTTTCCACCTCAATTCCAAAAACAGTGAGTTGAGTAACCATCTTTTGTAGCCTTGTGAAGATGTTATCAATAGATTCATTACTTGTTGAACCAAAGTTTTCATAAGTCTACTTCAGCAGGGTCTTCTGAGTCTTCTTCGTGGAATCATTACCACCAAAAACATTACAGATCTCCTCAAAAAGAGTCTTTGCAGTCTTGTACTTGCTGAATGATAGAACTTGGTCTCTGGGAAGTGTCATCAGCAACAAACCTCTGGCCTTCAGATCATTCTTCATCTAAAGTCTTTCATCATTAGTGACAGGTCCAGTGTTAACCTTTATTACTTCCTTGCCACCAACCATCTCTGAAGTAGAACTTGGTTTGAAGGAATTTCCAACCATAATGATCTCCCAGAGTGTATAGTCTTGTACCATAAAGAATTGTTCGATCATTAGCCTCCACATCTCAAAGTCATTCAACTTAAGCTTTAGAAGCTTAGCAGCAATGTTTGATTGACTGGTTTCTGTCTCCATTGATTCTTCTGAGTGAACTAGAGTCTTCTAAATCAAAGTATTAAAGCCTGGCTCTGATACCACTTGATGGATCTACACACCTTGAACTGTGTTAGATTGATACTTTGAGTTATATCACTAAGTATGCGGAATTTACTTAGTAACACTTAGAAGTTTTATTGTGAGTGAATGAAACAGTTGTTAATGAATAAAAACAATGTATGTAACAAACAGTTAGCTTCAATATTATTAATAATAATAATACGAGTGATCTTTGTATTACTAGGGTTACACCTTGAAGCTCTAGAAAACGTATATCTAACCTTTAACCTAGGATCTCCTTTTATAGCACAATGAGTCCTCTTCTACAAGATAAGTATAATGCTAATAGAATAAGATATACACAAGATCTATTCTATATTTATCTAAAGACGTTTCCTAAAAGTTATCTAAACAGCAGTGGTAATATATGTTCTTGCAGTGGTAATGAGTTTCCACTGCAAGTACATTCTTCAGCAGTTGTAATGTCTTCACTAGCCGTGTTAACTGTTATTATAATTCCCAACAGTCACTTTTGTCATATTTTCCAAGTTATGAAAAGTGCCATTTTACAATGAAAACATTATATTTACAAATAGAACACTAAACGATAAACGTTATTTTTCAAAAACGACAAGTGGTATTGATAACGTACGTATACGCATGTGTAACATTATTTCATGAATTAAAGTAGATCATATCATTCATATAGGTTGAAGTTAGAGATTTTGCATCATCTCAATGTACCTACTTTTGTCATCATAACCATTGCATCAGGTGAGTCATAACCCCATTTCTAATACTTGTTTTAACTCTTTGGGGGAAATACATGCTTACATATACTTTGATAATTTTATAAGTATATGAATAACTTACATGATTCAAATCAATTTCTTAATTAATATTTACCTGATGAAGTTTATGATTTAAGATTTGATATATATATATATTTTACTGGCAAATTGTTTAACTAGAATACTGAACTCAGATGATAGTGTTTCCAAAATGATTATTATGGCATGATGCTTGACTATACTATAACATCCTGAATGATTCCATTATCTCTATATGATATTTCTATGTTTCAACGGAAATAATTACTAGGAAGAGCACAAATACTCTAGTTACGTCATTACCTTGATATTGCCTAAGTTACCCTTATCGCCATAAAGTCCCTCTATCATGAGCCATTAATCACTTGATGTGAGCGCGAATATAGTGAACAGCTTCGAAACCTATTGAGGCTTGACATCCTATCCCACTAATACTTGACGGAATGCCTTTTGGTTAGTCGTATTAGTCGTGATACACTATATTTGAGTAAAAATAGGAATTGACAAATCACCTCTTACACGAGGGCAACATTATCATTGACTTGATAATCACCTCCGTTTTTACGGTATTTTGTTAACGTTTTGCGTGTCATGAGGCTTGGGGTAATATCTATATGAAAATATATGTCTTCAAACATATATCTAGATACAGTTGTATATGTAATTGACCAGATTTGAATTATAAATCTCACTACATTAGTATCATGAGTTTCCATCTCATGTTAGGATTATGATCCAATACTTGAATTTGATTGAATATATATATATATATATATATATATATATATATATATATATATATATATATATATATATATATATATATATATATATATATATATATATATATATATATATATATGATTTATCTGTGATTAAAATCAACATCACTCAATACTTGTTGTATCACTGTTAGTATTCATTACAATTATTACTAAATACTATTGAATCCATTGAAATAAATGGTTTTCCATTAAACTCTATGAACTCACCAACCTTTGTGTTGACACTTTTAAGCATGTGTATCTCAGCTAATTAATGGAGCAGGACAAGACACGGAGTGGGCATTTATTACTCTGATAAATTAAAATGGTGTAAAAATCAGATATGTCATTCTTACAAACCTTTATATCTTTTAATAAGATTCTAAATCAAAGGTTTCATCTTTTATCAAAAATATTATTTGAATGACAAATAACTTACAAAACGCCTCTTTTAAGCCGTTTTATGTGATTATGACTTCGATCCTCCCCGTAACACCCAAATTACTTTTCCGCTGCTAAACCATAAATTTGGGGGTGTTACAGATTGGTATCAGAGATAAAGTTATAGAGAACTAAATGTTTTCAAACATTAAACTATAACTACACTTTAAAAATAAATGATGTTACACCATACTATTTTATGCCCTCCGTGTCTGCAGACTGCCGTGCTCAATACATTATCTGTTAAGATTATTTTACATGCTTAATAGTTACTCTTATACAATTATTATTTCATCCGTACTATTACATCTTTAACGTAAAAATTACTCATAAAATACTATTCTCGGTTACTACAGTAACATGTCTCCTGAAACTCCCGTGAATGTCGAAACTACTCTCCGTAATACTAGTACATCACCAATCAACCAAAATTCTCCGATTACTGAAGGCCTTACGTACAAATATCACAACCCTATTCTGATATAGAACTCACTCAGAGATCATTTCCATCGTCACCTATTTGTTTACCTTTACATCAAAAACTCAGGAGAGCTACTGAATCATATGAAGATTTGATTGGTAGTCAGGCAACATTCGGAATTGGACAAAGTTCACGCCAAGAGATGTCGTGGAAGAATGTTGAGCCAAATTCTCTGTTATCTTATACTTCCGATTCCTCAATACCAGATATTCCAAATAATTTATCCTCACCTAATTCACCCGACTACACACTCCTGATTCAATATTGACTCTTAATTATCAACAAGCCAACATATTAGATGCTCACACAGAACAGCTAAAAGAGTTACAACCATTACGTTTTGAATGGTATGACCGTAACCTTGACACGTTGTTCAAAGGAGTGGATGCTGAAAGATGAACAATGATTGAATTATGAATGACTATTGGTGAGATAAAGGACAAAACCAACCAGGAGCATGGAAACTTGGACTCCAGGATCCATTATGCAAGAAGAGAACACAGTCATACACATGGTAGAGTTGATGATATTGAAAGAACTCTATGGATGGCTAGAGACACAGCCAGAACCCAGGGTCAAAAGATTTCCGCATTAGAGACTATGTTGGCTAATCAAATGAACATGTGTCAGGAACGTTTCTCAAACATGGAAGCTGCACAACTTGAACTTGAGAAAGAAGTTAGATATCTACGTCAGAGGCGTAACAAATCTGAAACTTTCAGAACTTGTAATCGAATCATGATGTATAATAACCTCCTTTTCTGTTATATCTCTCTGTTATGAATCAATCTTTTCTTTCATATCAAACATGCATGTAATGAATCCTCATACCTCCATGCAAAAATCTCATCATTTGTTATTTTCTTTGATAAACAAATGACTCCACGCAGATCAATGGAGTATTAATAAAAGATCTTGTATCGTTTGTTTTACAAAAACAATCAGTCAAGTTATTAATATTATGTTAACTTCTGCAATGTTATTCAAATCTACCGTAAGATTTCTTGCAATTGTTAAAATTTCTTAAAACATACCATAATTAACCAAAAACCAAAGAATTGTCTAAAAATAAATTTTCAAGAGAGAACTTGAAGAAGAATGGAGAGAAGTTTATTTTAGTAGACAAATCAGTTTGTTCCTTAGTAATCCCATATCAAGAGTTGATCATTTAACTATGATACAACCCAGACATATCTTGAAATTAAATTACTGTAGGAATTCAATTCGGTCTATCATCAATGAAATAATTAGCTTCATTATTTGAATTATTCTGACATTAGATGGATTCTAAGTTGAGTTTCATTAATGATTTCAGAAGATGGACAACATGAACAATACATATACTCCATCATCATCTAAAATCACCATGACTCCTAAAGCCATCAAGAAATTGGTGAACAACATCGTGTCAGTAGTACTCGAAGGGACTACCATAGTTTATCCGAGAAGAGAGACGGGTATACCTGGTAAGCATAACCATGAAAGTTTCATGGAATATAGGCCAGCCCACTTTAAAACTCCAGAAAGAATGATTAACCCTACCATCACCTCTAACCAAGGGATTAGGCAAGGATTTATATCTAATGGAAATAACCAAAAGCGAAAACTCACTGAAATAGGAACCATCAATCCCATCTACTGCAATTACACCAATGCTCAAGACTACTATCGAAAACATCTAGAAGATCGTATCAATTATCATCGTCAGCTGGAATACAAACAAAAAGCTAGTAGAGACTGCCTCGCCACAACTGTTACTGAAAGTGGTTATCGTGGAAGTCAACCCTTGTGTCAAAAATGCGAGATGCATCACACAGGAATCCGCATTGTTAAGTGCAGGAAGTGTCAGAAAACAGGTCACAAGGCAAATAGCTGTAAGACTCCGGACAGAAAAGGGCAACCAACAACTGTAGTATGCCACGGATGTGGTGCAAAAGGGCACTAAAAGAGCCAATGTCCAAACTACAATATCAATTGGAAAGCCAAGACTTTTGCAAGAGAATGAAGAATCTTTAAAGACTTCGATAGTATCAAGGGAATGATAACTAGATTTAAGCAGATGAATAAATTCTTGTTTTAGATAAATAAACCCTAGTTCAAAAAAATTTCCTAAGTTTTATCTCGTCCTTGTATTTTACTTTAAGTTACGATGGATGTAACTTAAGTATAACGACTATATTTCTACCGTTAAGAAAAATCTACCTTGTAATATTTCCATAATAATCATAATCTACGTCAATTTCAATTTCTATTTCATTTACCAAATAACAATATACTGTTATTACTCTAGAAATTTCTGATTCATAGTATGAACACAAAAAAAATTACTTTATTCTTAAAAGAAATTACGTGTTATATTATAAAAATGACACGTTGAACACCATCTAAAACAATTTAGAGAAACATATGATTGAGCCAAACATCACATCATTTAGTCCTCAATTATGCATAGCCTGATCAACTATGTCTAATTTAGGAAGAATCATGTTATGAAGGGAACAGTTATATTTTCAGATTTCTAAATAACAATCTTCATTCGAAAGCAAAATATAGAGATAAAATGAACTATTCATAAATATTACATTGGACAAACCACAATAAATACCTATTTTATCCCCTCATCATTATGATGAGAAACCAACAAAAGTACAAGTAGGAAAACCCTAATAATTTTCAAGGACTGATAGAAAACTTAAATAGCGAAAATTTTATTTGAATCCATGAAAATTAATAAATAAACAAATAATTAGCATCGGAAGTGCTAATGTTACAATATAAATCATGGAATCTTCAATAGGTTGACCCGCTATGGCAACAAAGACCCCTACCAACACAGCAATAGCAAGAGCCACCACATGATGAATCACACTAATTATACTGAAAGTTAAAAATATAAACAAACCATTAAAAACAATAATAAGACAAATTCCTAAACATAAAAAAAACAAAAAAAAAAAAAACAAAACAAAACGAGTTTTATTCCATATTCGTTAAGGAGTACATAGAAACACAACAAGGACTTAATTCAAAACAACCCTAACTCAAGATTATTACCCCCATATCTTGTCTACGGTAATGGCTAGGACCGTAAGGGGTACGACAAACAACAAGATCGCGACCAAGAATCCAAAGTCTTCATCTGGAACATACGCTAAGTAGATAGCCGCAAGGACGATATACACAATCGCTAATATAGTGATGTGGTGCGACATTTTTAAGATGAGATATAAGAGAAAAATGGTGGATGGAAGAAATGAAAATTAGAATGGGGTATTTATAGGCTAAAATATGGCCGTTAGGGCACTATTCACGGCCGTTGGAATTCACTATTCCCGACCATTAGAATACTATGCACTAGCCATTATTTTACTATTTATGACCACTATTTTCAATATTCACAGCCCTTAAATACATCAGTTACTTTGTCTTCTCTAGCACAGATAAATCTAACTAAATCATGTTTCCATAATTTTTGGAATAAAAATATCTCAACAACCCTCTGTTCATAATTCTCTACTCAAGTAATCACGTTAAACTTGAATTTCGGGACGAAATTCAAAGTGACAGGTGGGTACTGTAGAGAACTGCAAAAATCCATATAATTAACAACAGTTAATTATATATTAATCTCTGTCATTATTTTAATCACCATTATTACAGAAAAATTTGAAATTTTTCTTATTATATTAATTGGTTGTTACAAACCCGTATTTTCAGGACATTTTTCAAATTTACTATTCATCAGTTACTATTCACCAAACACTATTCATCGTTTTTGGAGTCGGTCAGTGATATTGAGATGTTTTCAAAAGTTTTACTATTCACGAAACACTATTCACGAAACACTATTCACTCCCGGAGAAATTTGTCATTCATGTGTGAGTTTGCATCATTTCAGTATACGTACAGTTATCTATATAATAAACGTTATCCTATGAACTATTATTTTGAATAAATGATCCTACACTCCCGATTATGATCCTAATATATTTTTACACTTATTTCAGTGATATAAAAATTATATTATTAATTTACCTAATGGTTTGAATTTATTTGGTATACGTATCATTAAAAGTTTATAATTGCGACGGTTTTCGTAATTTCAATACGATAATTATTTATTCACCCGATACTTGCAAGAAATGTAATTTTATAATTTTTACAACTATAATATATTTTGTTTTGTCCTGTTAAAATTGATTTCTAGCTAACCTAATACCCAAAACAAATTATATTCTACACATTATTAACTAAATGTAAGTCAAGAACACAAAAGTCTACACAAATCCCTTTCATTTATTTCTTCATGTATGTGTGTCGACATATATAGGTGCTTAGTCACTTGTCGACTTTCAAATTTTGACCAAGATAATACAAGATTGCCATTAAAAATCTAGATATTTGTTAAACTTAAAGTATTACTTGACATAAAACGTACATAATATCCATTTCAAGGAAACTAGCAAAGAAAATATTCTCATGGTCCTTGTGGTGTTCGGCCATTTACAAAGAAGAAGAAGAATATCATTTTATTTCAAAAATCAAGTGCTTAATCAAGTCTTAGTTATAATCTAGTTAAGGTTTTGAAATAAAAACCTCAAGATTATTAAGTTTTCTTGCTCAAAAATCCATAATCACCACAAGTAAGCTTATGATTTTTTTTCTTCTACTCTTTCAGAATATTACTTGATGTATTTTTATTGATTAGAACCAAAAACATGCATATATGATATGTTATTTACCACTTTTACAAGTATTTACTTATTTTTATGAGTAAAAATCATTTTATTATGTTTTTCATGAGCTTCACTAGTTTGAGTGAAGATTAGGACTCCATGACACCCTAAGAAGGTGTATGGTAGAACTAGATTAGCTTTGTGGTGTATTGAACTGGTTTGACAAAGATTAGAAACTAGAAAAATTAGTTTTATAACAAATAGAAAAGCTGCTGTCTCATTTTGTAAAATCTAGAAAACTCAGGGGCTGTGGTGAAAGTTTGGTTTTCATATTCAGAAAATACTCTCAAAAACGAAACCGTAGCCGCCAGAATCACTGAAAGATCATTTACGATGAGAAAGTTATACTAAAAACGAGTTAACGACGAAAACTATTATTTTCAGAAAATACCTTGCTGTCCCACGTTTTTCAAGGGAAAATCTGAGGCATTAGTCGTAATCTAGCCCTCCCGACTTATCAATAATATATTAGTATGTTGTCCCATGATTCCGGGGATATAAAGAACGTAAAAAACAAGCTTATAACGAAAAAGATATACGCGTTTGAAATCCGGCGAAACATATATATTATTTTGACGGCTTTTGCTATAATAAAAACTGTGTTAAAAACTATATTTTTCAAGTAACAATATTTGGAGTTATATTTCTTATCCGTCGAGGCACGTACGATCAAAAGTTAAACAAGACGACATCTAGACATTATTACAAAGTTTTCAAAAACACCGAGTGATGAGTGATTAATCACACATCCTTTTTAGGCCTTAATTCAGACCAAATACACCAAATACTAACCAAATATGCCAAGAGAATGTGTGTTTTTGTATTTGTGTATGTGCAGGTACGGATATGTGAAAAATGAACAAAAACAAAGCAAAAACCGACAAAAACGAGCACGAGATTGGAAAAAGGTCAAAAGCCGGAGTCGGGGAAGCAAAATGATAAGAGAAAGCTCATAATGTCAAAAGAAACCCTCAGGAATTCATATAATGCCAAGATTGGTCCCTGGTGAAAGATTTGAAGAAGTGGCAATTTTAGTCCTTTAGCTTTCAGAAAAAGACAAAACTGATCCTTTGAAGAATTTTTAAGAGAAAAAGTCAAAAGTGGTCCTTCATGAATTGAATGAAGTCAACAAAGGCTCTTGAAAGTTAATTTTGATGAATTACAGATTTGGTCCCTATGGTTGACAATTTTACAACATTGGTCCTTGTTTAATTTTACTAATCCTATACCAAAAACATAACCGGATCCACTAAACTACCCAAAGCCCTTACACCCCAAGCCCAATGTAAAACCGGTCCAAGCCCACTCCCATTTTACTCTTACCCGTATACCCCTTTTTAACCCGGTCAAACCTTACCCCAGTCAACACCCCTTAAATAATAAAAACATCCCCAAACCAAATTTTACCCGCGCCCTAAATTACCCAGAACATGAACCCTAACACTATTCACCTTAGTAAATTCCAAAATTCACTTCATTTAAGGGCAAAATTGGACAATCAAATGGCTTCTAGAAAACCCCTGACATGTCAGGGAATTACACGCTGGCAATCCACATCAATTTCCGTGCACATGATTGGGTGATGATTTGATCTAAGGGCTGAGGATTTGAGGATTGGAGGCCACGTTCATCCAAGGGCTAAGAAAGAAACACAACAAGCACAACATCACCTGGATAGCTGACTAGGATTGCTAGAAGCTTCACCAAAGGCTTCCCCATTCGTGTCTAAATACCCCCTCCCCTTAGTCATTAGGTGTGCTCTTTTTTATGTATTGTTATTCTGTCAAAATCACTTTGTAATGTTTTATTGATTAATGAAAATTTTAATTCTGTTTTAATTCAAGTTCTCTTATTTTCATTTACATTTCTTTACTGCTTATTTACTTATTATTGCTTAAGTTTTACATTCTTTTATTTACTGCTTACAATCCTATTCTAGTTTCTTTTATCAGCTTTTATAAACTAAAAAAAATAAATAAAAAATAAATAAAATTAAAAAAATTAAAAAATATATATATAAATACATTTCAATTTAGTTTTTACATTTGAATTTAGTTTCATTTAACTTGTTTCTATTTTTACAAACTTAAATCAGTACTGTTTCATAAGTTTTTTTCAAAAACAAATAAGTCAATAGACAGTCAAACATTTGAGCTTATTTCAATAAGCTGAGCTTATTTGGAGAAAGGCAGCCATAAGGAGTCCCATTGGCCTGTCAAAAGACAGGCAAGCATAGTGAAACTCCCTCTGTTGTGCTGAGGGAGTATTAGCTTTGTAAGTTTCCCATTTTCAATTTTCTATTTCTATTGAATCATTGAGTGTTTAGTAGTGTAGATCTATTATTCCTAGTTTATTTATGTTATTGCATCATTAGTAGTATAGATATAGCATATTTGATTTTTAATCACTGTCATAGTTGAGTATTGTGTAACTGTTTCATTGCTTCATCATCTTGGATCTGTGTTTCTGCTTTAGTTTGTGTTTGTGCCTGAGTTTCTGAGTATATTTGAGTTATTAGATCTTTGTTGATACCGTGTTGGTGGTTTGGATTGAATAGAACATTCATTTGTCTCATATAGACTCAAAACAGTTACATTCAGGGGTGTTTGGATAATTGAAGTTTGCTGGTATTAGGTTGATTCAGAGGTTGTTTTCTGGTTTAGACAAGTTACTGAGGTTGAATTATAGCTTAGTTTAACATAATAATAAATAGTCATTTAATCAAAAGTCAAAATCACTTTTATCTCTTCATAACGTCTAATCTGTCAAGTATTGTAGGTTGCATAATCATTATAGTAGTAATATTAGTTATATGTTTAGCTTATTTCACTTATAAATTAGGTTTGTATAACATTCTCTGTAAGATTTAAGCATTTATAAATCAATTTAGTCAAATCATCTTTGAAATCAAAAAGTCAAATACAATTTGAACTCAGGTTTTGTACAGATTTTTGTGAGCTTTTCTAGTTTTCAATTTTAGTTGGAATTACTTTTTAAAAGTTTATATGTGGAGCTTAATAGTTAGTTTAACTAATTCAAAAAGAAAATTGAGGTTTGATACTTGTTTGCTTATTGAAATAATGCCTTCAAGTTGACTGTTTGGGCTTATTACTCCCCTGCACCACAGGTTTTTGGTTCAAGTTTTAGGTAACAAGTAGGGCAGCTAATCAGCTTGCGAGTTTGATATCTTGGTGTTTTTAGAAACTCAGTAGGTTAGAGAACATTTTGCCCCCATAAGTCCACTCTGCTCAGCTTATTAGCCCTGCTTATTTGGCTTATCAGTTGAGTGGATTGAGCACAGGGTCTGATTTCATAAAGTAGGGCTGCATGTGCCTAAGATTGATCATACTCTGAGTTTGTTGGTTATTCTGAGCTTAATATTGCTTATAGTTGCTGTTTTCATTGATATTTGGCATCTGGCTTATTTTCTAGTTGCTTATCTGCTTATCCATTTTAGCTTATTATAACTGTTTTGGTGTTTATCTATGTTGCTACGTGTCATTTGGCCTTAGTTCTTTTCCATTGAGTTTAAATAAGTCTGAAATTCATCTGTTTAAGCTTTGGTCAACTCTGGGTAAGCAGTGCTTATCAATAAGCACTTCTTAATAAGCAGTTTTAAGCCATTAAGCACTTCCAGTGCTTATTTTTCAATTTTTATATTTTTTCTAGTTTCAAAATATTATTTTAGATTTTCCCTGAAATTTTCATATTTTTCTGAGTTGATTTGCTATTTTTCTTATTCAATTTTCATTTTTAATCACTTTTTATTACTTTTTAATTACTAAAAAATCCAAAAAAATCATAAAATGCTAAGAAAAATCCAGAAATATTTTAGAAATTCATTTTCATCTATTTTAGAATTTTAGAAATCTATTTTTCATTTTTCTTACCTTATTTGCATTTTCTTTTAATTATTAATTAGTTTAAATAGTTTTTAATTCATAAAAAATAAATAAAAAATCAAAAAAATATTTTTCTTTTTCTCAAAATTTTCTTGTATCATTTTTAACTTTTCAAAATTATTTTCAAGTCCGTAAGAGTAGTGTAGCTTAAAAGTCTCGTTTTATTTCATACGTTTACGTTTTATTTACGTTTAAGCTTGTGATTTCGATTCTACTTTACGTTTTTAGTTTCCTTACTTGAACTACATGTTTAAGTGATTATTTGTGCTTCATTTACTATTTCATTAGTATAATCTCATTCAAATCACTTTTTACCACTTTCACGACACGTTTCACGATTTGGGAATTCGAAATTTTATTCATCCTTCACACGGACTACGACCTCGGGTTATCCGTATTAGCGGATCTCTTGAGTAATAACTATACTATATATAACTTGATTTTTCACGAATCAAATTTTGCTGCCGCTGCCGGGGAAGGTTGAAGTGAATTTTTCGTTTTCGTTTTTCGAAATTGTGTTTTGAAAACCTTCCTTGTATATATTTTCTATAAAAACTAAAAAAATTGAAACATCAAAAACACTTTTCCTAAAGTGTCTTCAAAAATACCAAAAAAATAATAAAGTTACAGCATCGACTCGACTGAAAGGAAGGGCATTGTAAACCAAATAAGCTTCCGAATATAACTACGCGTGAAATTAGTTGCTAATTGAATTACTTTGAATTCTACGACCGAATAAGCGGAAAATACGGAAGCTTTGACATTAAATTGCAAGCTGAAGAGAGTTCCATTCTTCTCTCCCGTTCCGTCGCGAGTAGATTTAGAGGAAACGGTTTTCAATTAACGTAACGTTTGAAAAAGAAAAAAAAAAAACAAAAGTATAAGTTTTTATATTTTGCTTTATAAAAACAAAAATACAAAAAGATTTTCTTTTTCAAATTTGATTTTCCTTTTATTTTCAAAAATTTAATTTTTGTGGTATATGAACACACGTTCAACGTCTAAACGACTTGTTTCACCACTTTCAAATCCGGAAAGTTTGTTTCGTCACACACACCGAGTTCTATTTCCTAATACGGAGGAAATGAACTCGAACGAGCAACACTTGGGACCCCCGCCGATGGGTGGTATTCAAAACAATGTGATCCCTCCGATGGGACCACAACCGGTTTACGATCAACGTACTATGCAAGAATTGCTCCAGTGTCCCACCGAGGGATACGGGGATGCAATTGTTTTACCACCAATCCTTTCTAATAATTTTGAACTTAAAACTGGATTGATTCAACTTGTAACGTCAAAACAATTTCACGTTTTTGAGAGGGACGATCCTCACGTACACATCTGATGGTTTAATAAGTTAACTTCGACTTTGAAATTTAAGAATGTCCCTCACGATGCTATCAAATTGATGTTGTTCCCATTTTCACTCGAGGGATCTGCCCGGATTTGGCTTGAAAAAGAACCCCCTCGTTCAATTCACACATGGGAAGAACTCGTCTCAAAATTTGTTAGTCATTTCTTTCCACCGTCCAAAACGACTAATCTTAAGAATGATATAACTAATTTTCAACAACGTTTTGATGAGAACTTTGGTGAGGCATGGGAACATTTTAAGGATCTTCTTCGAAAATGCCCTCACCACGGTTTCTCCGAGTTACACCAAATCGACACATTTTATAACGCTTTGACGCAAAACGATCAAGATTCTTTAAACGCAGCCGCCGGTGGCAATATCTTGAATCGTACGCCTAGGGATATTTTAACGATCATCAAGAATAAATCTAAAGTTCCGACTTCTCGTAACAAACCGAATGTTTCGAAAGTGACTTCTTTTACTCCTCCTTCACCTTCGTCGGTCCAATCATCGGAATTGGCCGAACTTATGATGAAAGAGTTTAAGTTGCAGAACCAAAAACCCAAGCCCGTTAAAGCCGTTAATGAAAAATGTGTGATTTGTGGTGGACCGCATTCGTATTATGATAGTCAAGCCACCGATGGCCAAGTTTATAATTCTAACATAGCAGCCGTAAACTATAATCAAAACCAATGTTTTCATACTAACTAAACAAGTCCACCTGGGTTTCCACCCGTGCAAACTAATCAAAACCGTTATCCTCAAACTAACCAAGGTTATCAAAACCAAGGTTACAATCAAAACCGTGGAACCAATTATCAAGTCCCTCCACCACAACAAGTTTATCAACCACCGCAACCTTCTCTTGAGCTTGCTAATTATATGAAAACAAACGATGTTAACATTCGAGCAATGCAAAATCAAATCAACAACATGAGGGTTGAACTTAAGAAGGAGATCTACACAACCATGATTCAACAAACGAATGAGCTTAAGCAAATGATGAGCAGTTTTATTCAGATGAATCAAGCATCGACGTCTGGTTCTCTTCCGAGCAACATAATTGCTAACCCAAGGGGTGATGCAAAAGCAATTACGACTAGGAGTGGTGTTATAATCGATGGACCAACGACTCCGACTACCCCTTCTTCTTCGTCGTCTCCGAAGGTAGTCGTCCGTGAAACCGAGGCGACAACGGATACGGAAATTCCTAGTAATAATGGAAGGACCGAGAACATCCAACCTCCGGTAATCCCGACGTCAAAAGGAAAAGATAAAGTTGTTAACGAAGCTAAAAAAGAAATACCCGTCAAAACAAAATTACCTTATCCGTCACGCTTAAATGAACAAACGCACCATGAGAGAAATAAAAACCAGATGGAAAAGTATTATCAGATTTTTCAAGAGCTACATTTTGATATAACTCTCGCGGATGCTATACTTTTAATGCCTAAATTTTCTTCAATGCTGAAAGGTCTTTTGAATAATAAAGAAAAATTGGTTGAAAAATCTCGAACCCAGATGAATGAGAATTGCTCGGCGGTTATCCTCAAAAAGCTTCCCGAAAAGTTTGAAGACCCCGGTCGATTTCTCATTCCGTGTAATTTTCCTGGGATGGTTCAATGCATCGCCCTGGCCGATCTTGGTGCTAGCATTAACCTAATGCCGTTATCCATTTGGAAAAAGTTGTCTTTACCCGAATTAACTCCGACTTGCATGACCCTCGAGCTAGCCGACCGAACTACTACCCGCCCGATGGGAATAGCTGAGGATGTCTTCGTTAATGTTGGGAAATTTAATTTCCCTATCTATTTTGTCGTTGTTGATTTTGATGCTGATCCGCGGGTACCCCTCATTCTCGGAAGAGGTTTCCTAAAGACCAGCCATGCGTTAATTGATGTTTATGATGAAGAAATTACCCTACGCGTTGGTACCGAAGCCGTAACGTTTAATTTGGATCAAACCACGAGGTAATCCTCCAATTATGACAAATATTCCGTTAACCGAGTCGACGTTATTGATGAAGTTACGGAGGAGTATGCTCAAGAATTACTTGGCTTCACCGAAAATGCTTCGAGTGGTAATCCCACTCCTACTTCTGAACCGATAATTTCCGATCCTTCCCCTTCTCTTACTCCATTTGAGGGAAGTGATTTCATCTTGGAAGAGATCGAGGCTTTTCTTGCTAATGACTCGATTTCACCAGAAATTGATCATTCCGATTGTGACCCGGAGGAGGATGTTCTTTTGATTGAGACAATGCTAAACGAAGATCCCAACCCGTCCCTCCCTCTGATGGACCTTAAAATGGCTGACATTAAAGAAGTTTAGCCGTCTACTGAGAATCCTCCGGAGCTCGAGCTCAAGGATTTGCCTCCTCATCTCGAATACGCATTTTTGGAAGGAACCGACAAACTTCCCGTCATAATTTCTAAAGAACTTAAAGACGAGGAGAAGAAACGTCTCTTAGATGTGCTGAAGAAGCATAAGAGTGCCATCGCTTGGTAAATTTCTAATATCAAGGGTATCGACCCTCGTTTTTGCACGCATAAGATCTTACTTGAAGACAATTACAAACCGTCCGTTCAGCAACAACGACGGGTTACCCCGAAAATTCATGAGGTTATCAAAAAGGAAGTTATCAAACTCCTCGATGCCGGAATGATTTATCCAATCTCGGATAGCTCTTGGGTTAGCCCAGTCCACTGCGTACCGAAGAAAGGTGGAATAACCGTCGTGACTAATGAAGATAATGAATTGATTCCGACACGTCTTGTTACCGGATGGAGAGTTTGTATTGATTATCGTAAATTGAATGATGTGACTCGTAAGGACCATTTCCCACTTCCATTTATGGATCAAATGCTAGAACGCCTACGGGAAATGAGTTCTATTGTTTTCTTGATGGATTTTCCGGCTATTTTCAAATACCTATTGACCCTCCAGACCAGGAAAAGACTACCTTTACTTGCCCTTATGGAACATTTGCCTATAGTTGTATGCCTTTCGGCTTATGTAATGCTCCAGGCACGTTCCAAAGGTGTATGATGTCTATATTCTCGGATATGATCGAGAAAACCATGGAAGTTTTCATGGATGTTCTCGGTTTATGTAGATTCTTTCACTTCGTGTCTCTCCCATTTAGAAAGTATGCTAAAACGGTGTGAAGACACCAACTTGGTTCTAAATTCGGAGAAGTGCCATTTCATGGTCAAAGAGGGCATTGTCCTCAGCCATAAAATATCGAAATCCGGAATTGAGGTCGATAGAGCTAAAATCGACGTAATTGCAAAATTACCTTATCCCACCACCGTTAAAGGAATTAGAAGTTTTCTCGGTCATGCCGGCTTTTACCGACGTTTCATTCAAGACTTTTCTAAGATAGCCCAACCCCTGACCCACTTGCTTGAAAAAGATGCTTCGTTTATCTTCTCAAATGAATCCATCGACGCATTTAATATTCTTAAAAAGAAGTTAACGGAGGCTCCCATCTTAATTGCCCCCGATTGGGACTTGCCTTTTGAGCTAATGTGCGATGCTAGCGATTATGCCATTGGTGCAGTCCTGGGGCAACGCAAGCCTAAACACTTTCAGCCGATACACTATGCTAGTAAAACAATGACCGACGCTCAATACCATTATACGACTACTGAGAAAGAGATGTTAGCCGTCATTTACGCTTTTGAAACGTTTCGACCTTATTTCCTTTTGAAGAAATGCATAGTGTATACGGATCATTCGGCTCTTAAGTACCTTATGGCAAAGCAAGATGCTAAGCCACGCTTGATGCGGTGGGTTCTACTCCTTCAAGAATTCAATGTTGAAATTCGAGATAAAAAGGGAGCTGAGAACCTTGCTGTTGATCACCTATCGCGTTTAGAGAATCCCCATCAAAGTGTTTTCGAGAAAAAGGAAATTAACGAAGCATTTCCTCTCGAGACACTAGGGAGTTTATCACACTGTGATTCTATTACCCCATGGTTCGCCGACTTTGCGAATTACCATGCGGGGAATTTTATCCGTAAAGGGATGTCGTTCCAGCAAAAGAAGAAATTCTTCAAAGATGTTAAGCATTATTTTTGGGACGACCCCTACTTGTTTAAGATATGTGCGGATCAAGTGATCCGGTGGTGCGTTCACAGCAAAGAAGCCGCTGAGATTCTTATGCCACAATGGACCTACGGGGGGACATCATGGTGCCAACTTCACCGCTAAGAAAGTTTTTGATTCCGGCTTCTATTGGCCGATGATTTACCGGGATGCTCATGAGTTGGTTAAATCATGTGATTCTTGCCAGCGTCAAGGAAAAAATTCTAAGAAGGACGAGATGCCTCAAAATGCCATCCAAGTCTGTGAAATTTTTGACGTCTGGGGTATCGATTTCATGGGTCCATTCCCGTTTTCTCGTGGTAACAAATATATACTCGTGGCCGTCGACTACTTGTCTAAATGGGTCGAAGCGAAGGCGCTACCTACCAATGATGCCCGAGTTGTAGTGAAATTTCTTAAAAGTCTCTTCGCCCGATTTGGTGCACCTCGTGCTATTATAAGTGATCGTGGGACCCATTTCTGTAATGACCAATTCGCTAAAGTTAACCTCAAATATGGTGTCACAGATCGTCTTTCTACGGTATATCATCCAAAGACTAGTGTTCAGGTTGAGGTTTCCAATCGTGGCTTGAAACTAATTTTAGAAAGGACCGTAGGTGAACATCGTGCTTCATGGGCCGATAAATTAGATGATGCACTTTGGGCCTTCCGTACAGCTTACAAAACACCCATTGGGTGCACTCCATACAAGCTGGTTTACGGGAAGTGATGAGGCGAAAAATGGTCCGTTTTTAGGGGGTCATTTAAGCCCAAATTCGAATTTATTTGATCAAATATTGCCCTAAATCGTTCCTTTTGTGATTTTAGGTACTTTGGGAGTGAAATCTGGAAAAGGAAGCAATTCGGACGTTTTTAGAGCATAAAAGTGAAGAAAACGCCAAAGTCTTAATTTTCCATGTTGGGAACAGTAGGTGACGGCGTCAAGAGCAACTCCCTGATGGCGTCAAGAGCAAAATTCCATGACGATCCAGAAGAGATTTGACGGCGTTATGAAGGTAGGGCGTTAAGAGTAAAAGTCATGACGGCCTGGAAATGATTAAGTCTTGATGGTGTCAAATGTAGATCAAGGCAGTCCGAGATTAGTTTTGGCGGCGAGGAGACGGCGTCACCTAATTGGTCTTGACGCCGTCAGACCCCTTTTCCTATATATAGTTTTCTAATTTTTACACATTAAAAGAGAGAAGTTTCGGGAGAAACCTTAAGTACGATTTTGGTGTAACTTTACAGGTTTTTCAAGGGTTCCAACCCCTTGATACCTTGCATGTGTAATCAAGATAAGTGTTCTTTTAATTCAATCAATATGTCTATGTGTTGGTTGTCTATATCTTGTTCTTGTCTTAATTCCATCATGCTAGGCTAGATCTATCTTGTGTTTGCTTAGATCTAATGAAACCTAGATGTTGATTATGTGTTGATTACTTGTTTATTCTTGTCTTGGATGAATGATTTATATGTTAGGCTTAAGAAAACTGGCAGATCTCCAATTGGTAACATGCTTGAACTTCTTAAGAAACATGAACCGACGCGCACTAGGTCTTTATTAGTTGTATTTAATACATGAGCCACTGTTTACAATCCCTATAGTTGTGCTGGGCATGGTGTAGGAGGAGATAAGAGCTCATAGAATTGGGGAGTTAAGTGTGCCACCCCATGAATGGTATTAAGGAATACGATCCGTCATCCATGCAATTATAACAAGTAATTAACGTGTAAAAGATGTCTAGGGAGTAGTGAAATCTAAGTAAACACATTTTCTCCAATTACTGCTCACAACTTTAGTATAAAGTAGTTTATTTTCATTTTTAGTATTTTATTTTGATTGCATCTTAGTATTGGGTTAGTTGAATAGCAACTAATTCCGCCCAAATCCTTCAAACCCGAGATTTTAAATTGCTTTCTAAAAAATATAAAAATACAAAGATAATCTTCCCTCACCTTTAGAACTAGTATTTAGGCTTTCTAATCCTAGCGACACTATTCCTAGCTGAACGATCAATCCCCCGGTACTTGTCACTATACTATACTACAACGATCAGGTACACTCCCTGGTGGGGGTTGTAAGCTTCTCGAGATCCCTTGAGAGGTAAAGCCTGGTGCGATTCCCACTCATCAAGTTTTTGGCGTCGCAGCCCGGGGAATAGTTATTGTTTAGGTTGAATTTGATTTTTATTAGGTCTACTCATTAGATTCCTTTTTAGTGAGATTTTTATTTTCTTTTTATTAGCTTTCTTGTAGTCTATCTTTTTCTTTGTGCCCTTTGTTTGTGAAACCATTTTCATTTGTCTCCATGGCGGATGAAATTCCATTTAGATCATTAACTATAGAGGAACAATTAGTTTACTCGGATCGATTTGCCTCCTGTTGTTCCAATGAATTTTTAAGTGATCTTACATATATACAAGAGGAGATGGGTGTAAAGTTAGATGGGTTTGATGAATTCTATGCATGTGTGTTTTCAATTAGACGATCATTATCAGGATCAATTCCTTTTAGTGAGACCCTTTAGATGAATTTTGAGAAAAGCTTCCTAACCATAACCCATAAGTTCTACGAATTGGTGGATTTGTATGAGCGAGATGACCTAGTTTCTAAGAACATGAACTTAGTATCAAACCAAGATTATGATATGGTTAATGTTGAACTACCTAGTTGCATGAGCGGGATAGATTTAACCAAAACATACAACACACATGAGGTTAGAGTTGAGCCACCTAGTTGCATGTCATGGTTAGGTACTACCATAATACAAGATGAACACATAGGTGATATAGATGTGATGGAAGAGATAGTAGAAAACCCAAGCCCAATAAGTACCCCACAAGTCCTACCATCATTTGAGGCATACATACCGCCCGTGACTTACCCGGAAGAAGTAGAAGAAACTTTAGGAATTCCGATGGAGGTAGAACCCTTGGACCAGGCACAACTAGAGGATATAGGTTTGAATACTTGTAGTTATAACCTTACTCCTAGTTCTAGGGAATTTCCTAATGTTGATGAACCGGAACCTCAACCTTTACACAACTTTCCATCCTTAGATATATTTCTAGGAGACAAAAGAGGAACCGACCCACCCATCAACCAATATTATCTGGGTAGTTTTAGGATGAAGGAAGCCATTCACTCACCCCCTTCACCTCACGTGGCATATTCACACCCTAAGGGTGTGTATCGCTACTTTCACCCGCACTTAATCCTAAGTGTAGGCAAAATCTCCCCTATTTTCATTAAATAAGGGTAGAGTCAGGCTCGTGACTCGAACAAAAACAAGCGCTTCTTGGGAGGCAACCCATGTTTTGTGTGTTTTTATTTGTTTATTTGTTTGTTTGTTTGATTTTATTTGTTTCCGTATGCATGTTTTATTTTTATTGTTTGTGGCTCATGTTTCAAAGTAAATTGTGAAAATGCTTTATTTTGTTTTTAACTTCGTATTAATTGCATATAAAGGTATTTTGCAAAAGATAAGTGTAAGAGAGATCCAAATTTGTTTATAAGAACGAAATTGAGCATGAACCACAACAATATTAAATGGACATGTGTATTAGTACTTGTTAGAGTCAAATGCTTGTATCGAGTCATAATGAAGTTTTGCAGGATTTTCCAGGAAGTAGGACCAATTTTTTTCAGAAAATTTCCGGAAACTTAACATAAGAATTTCTGCAGGTCACTTCTGACGGCGTTAAGAGTTTACTCTTGACGGCGTCAAGTGTAAAAATCTGGAAATTTTACCGGTTTTGTTTTTCTAACAGAGTCTTATGGTTTTTGTGAATTATTAAGTTTTATAATCTCCAGGAGATCTGCAAATTTTATTCCACAAGCATTATATCTTATCTTGTTTTCTAGGATTTAGTAACTTATATAGGATGCCATCGATTTTACGCGAGGTTGTCTTGTCTATTTTGTCAGGTTTTACAGGTTATGTTTGACAAGAAGATGATTTATATTCTGGAAGGAAAGCTTTGATTGTTCATTTTCTTGGAGGAAGATTTAACCTGGCCACCTTATTATCCATACCGAGCGAATCAGTGGAGTATATGATTTCATTCTTTTTACTTTTTCACTTTTACATTCTTTACTTGAACATTGGGGACAATGTTCATCTTAAGTGTAAGGGGAGGGTAAAAAGATGATACCTTACATATGCACTTTCGCTTGAGTTTGTTTTGTTTAATGGTAGATGTGTAATAAAACTATGAGAAATACTTGTTAGTGCAATTTTAGCGCCAAATTTAAATTTTTTTACAACATTTAGGAGTGAAACTTTAGCCATTGCAAGCGTCTCATGGATAGGAGATTGTATGACTAGCACATAACCGTATATTCAGAAAAATTTTCCACCTAAATATGTGAGGTTCGCCTTTAGATTTGATAGGAAAAGCATTCATTATTAGTGCTTATGAGTGTACCGGTAGCATTTAGATTCTAGAAATTGCGTTAGTGATGCATCCCGAGACCGCTAGTGAGACTACATTCGTGTGGTAGGATTTACTACATGATAAGAGGCATTAGGATTACCCTTGTGTTAAACCCGTATTATAATTACTTGACCATTTAAGTCATATTACTTGGCTAGTTAAGTCAACTAATTTTTCCCACACCCTTAGCATTATACTCATTTTTAGTACACGAAACCCCTAGTACACCCCTCCGAGCCTATCTCTTCGTTTCTAACTTTAAGCATCTTACTTAAAGGAAGAATTTGTTACACCCCACTTAAATGTACAACCAAATCGCCTTAGCCTTCCGTGTATGCGCTCATTTTTAGTGCATTATTGTTATTTGTTAAACCCTAAGTTAACTATCTAATTGATTACATGGTTGCTAAGTCGAGTCATATCCTTGTACATATTGTTTTGGGACGATTGGGACTCATGGGTAAAGTACTTATTTTATGAAGTAATGGGGAAGAACATCATATATTACCCCCAAATGTACGTTAATCTTAAAAGTGCTCCAAGTGTTTTGATTTTCTTTATTCGAGTCATTAGAATAGTTGATTGTAAAATATGTAAAAATTCAAGTGTAAGGGGAACGTTCATTCCCTATGATGTATAATTTTGGATGGTAGGGTAAGAGTGTATGCAAAAAAAAAAAAAAAAAAAAAAAAAAAAAAAAAGAGAAAAAAACATACGGACTACCATCCCGTTTCATTCAATTGTTTATTTTATGTTTTTGTTATTTTTCATTTATTAGCTTAAGTTGAGTCTAGTCTTGGCTTAGCAACGCCACATTGTACATGTAATTAACCAAGATTGTTAACTCGCCACCAGTAAAACTTCCTTTATCCAACGTAACCGTGTATTTCATATCCCTACACCTAACGTTACAACCCTTTTAAAAGACCTCTTTGATAGTTTATCCTAGGTGCTTACGCCATGTGGTGGAGGTTTGATCCTTTTCCAAGCCTATGGTAATCTATTTTGCTATGACAGGTAGTGAGAGATATCTTTCGTTTCCATTTTGTAATTTACACTTTATTACACCCGAGAGATGTGAGTATCTAAACACTATTTGTGAGGTGCTTGTGTATGACCTCCGTGCTTGTCTATTGGTCTTTAGTGGAACGATTATTTGTTGTAATTACTTTTATATTAGTGTTAAATGACCCCTAACTTGTATTTTGAGTAGAATAAAAGCGCATTTGCTTGAGGACAAGCAAATCTCAAGTGTAAGGGTATATGATGAGGCGAAAAATGGTCCGTTTTTAGGGGGTCATTTAAGCCCAAATTCGAATTTATTTGATCAAATATTGCCCTAAATCGTTCCTTTTGTGATTTTAGGTACTTTAGGAGTGAAATCTGGAAAATGAATCAATTCGGACGTTTTTAGAGCATAAAAGTGAAGAAAACGCCAAAGTCTTAATTTTCCATGCTAGGAACGGTAGGTGACGGCGTCAAGAGCAACTCCCTGACGGCGTCAAGAGCAAAATTCCATGACGATCCAGAAGAGATTTGACGGCGTCATGAAGGTAGGGCGTCAAGAGTAAAAGTCATGACGGCCTGGAAATGATTAAGTCTTGACGGCGTCAAATGTAGATCAAGGCAGTCCGAGATTAGTTTTGGCGGCGAGGTGACGGCGTCACCTAATTGGTCTTGACGCTGTCAGACCCCTTTTCCTATATATAGTTTTCTAATTTTTACACATTAAAAGAGAGAAGTTTTGGGAGAAACCCTAAGTACGATTTTAGTGTAACTTTATAGGTTTTTCAAGGGTTCCAACCCCTTGATACCTTGCATGTGTAATCATGATAAGTGTTCTTTTAATTCAATCAATATGTCTATGTGTTGGTTGTCTATATCTTGTTCTTGTCTTAATTCCATCATGCTAGGCTAGATCTATCTTGTGTTTGCTTAGATCTAATGAAACCTAGATGTTGATTATGTGTTGATTACTTGTTTATTCTTGTCTTGGATGAATGATTTATATGTTAGGCTTAAGAAAACTGGCAGATCTCCAATTGGTAACATGCTTGAACGTCTTAAGAAACATGAACCGACGTGCACTAGGTCTTTATTGGTTGTATTTAATGCATGAGCCACTGTTTACAATCCCTATAGTTGTGCTGGGCATGGTGTAGGAGGAGATAAGAGCTCATAGAATTGGGGAGTTAAGTGTGCCACCCCATGAATGGTATTAAGGAATACGATCCGTCATCCATGCAATTATAACAAGTAATTAACGTGTAAAAGATGTCTAGGGAGTAGTGAAATCTAAGTAAACACATTTTTTCCAATTACTGCTCACAACTTTAGTATAAAGTAGTTTATTTTCATTTTTAGTATTTTATTTTGATTGCATCTTAGTATTGGGTTAGTTGAATAGCAACTAATTCCGCCCAAATCCTTCAAACCCGAGATTTTAAATTGCTTTCTAAAAAATATAAAAATACAAAAATAATCTTCCCTCACCTTTAGAACTAGTATTTAGGTTTTCTAATCCTAGCGACACTATTCCTAGCTGAACGATCAATCCCTCGGTACTTGTCACTATACTATACTACAACGATCAGGTACACTGCCTGGTGGGGGTTGTAAGCTTCTCGAGATCCCTTGAGAGGTAAAGCCTGGTGCGATTCCCACGTATCAGAAAGGCCTGCCATTTGCCCTTTGAACTTGAGCACAAGGCCTACTGGGCCTTGAAACATGCTAATTTTGACCTTCAAACTGCGGGTGATCACCGTAAAGTTCAATTGAATGAATTAGTCGAGCTTCGTGATCAGGCCTATGAGAATTCTTTGATCTACAAAGAGAAGACAAAGAGGATTCATGATGCTAAAATTAAAGATCGCGTCTTCAATATTGGTGATCGAATCCTTCTTTTCAATTCTTGATTGAAGATTTTCTCGGGCAAGTTAAAAACCCAAGTATTTCCTTATGGAACCGTTGAGCTTGCTCAATCTAATGGTCCCAATTTTAAGGTGAATGGTCATCATATCAAACATTATTTCGGAGGGGACATACCACCCATGGTTGTCCCGGATCTCCAAACTTTCCCCAAGGACGATTAAATTCGGGGATCGAGTCAAGCTCATGTGAATCGGTAATCAAAAACAAGCGCTTCGTGGGAGGCACCCCATGCTTATCCATTTTCATTTTCTTTATTTTCTATTTTCTAAGTAACGTGACGTGAGGGGGGCGACCCTTTCCAAACTCGTGTTTTCATGGTTGTTTGTGAATGTTCAGGAATTTCCCAGAAGTTCGAGAACTCTCATGCTCGTGGTTTGTCGTTCTCTCCACTCGAGTCTCATTCTTCGCTGCTCTTTCGGAAATTCACCATATCCAAAATCTTAACGACTAACGTTTATCTCTTGGCATACTTAATAAACGGCCTTAGATATTACGTAGGATTACCTTTACCCTTAAAATATTGAGGACAACGTTTCACTTTAGTCTGGGGGAGTAAATCTTCGATTCGATTTGACCTGTACCATCGTCTGAGCTGTTAACTTACGTAACTCCGTTTTCCACCAAAAATTTTAAATTTTTGTCACCACTTTATTAAAAAAAAAAAAAAAAAAAAAAAAAAAAAATGAAAAATGAAAAATGAAAAATGAAAAAATATATGATATGAATAATAAGTTTTGACACCTTGTTTTGACTTTCCTACTGGCGAGAGTAGAAATAAATGTTTCGACTTGACCGGGCGTGTTGAGCCCTAGCTCGTCTCCCTTAACCAATATAATCATAAGATTATGGCTAAGCATCCGCGGATCTCATTACTTGGGATTTTAAATTTGCGGAGATCGAGGAATGATAGAGTTTATTTAGAAGTTTCGTGCTAAACGTGGAGTAGTTGGATCTCTTTAGAGCCCACGAAAGGTACTTGTGGCCTCCTTGTTCCCATAAGCTTGCACACCAATAATAATAGATCTCTAGGATTAATTAAGGGTATACGGTTTGGGCAATACTTAGTTTTTTCTCGTTCCCAACAAAATCTCTGCATATGGGGGTTTAGTACACATAGGGGTACTGCCAGTGTTACGGTAAAATAGACTATTGTATCTTGCCGGTTCGCAGCCGATGTTGTGATCTTAGTAAATTCCATAGGACTCGGGGTTTGGCATATGATTATGAATATCAATAATAATAGTCCAACGCCAAATAAAAAAGCAGAGGAATCCAAAGCTATAAAAAGCAGCGGATAGAAATCCAAAGTCATAATAAAGCTCTTACATCTTGGCGGCTCATAAATCGTTGATTGTAAAAGAAATAAAGGACTAAGGACCAAAGTATTATTAAAGTGCTTATGATTATGCAAAAATGCCAAGCTTCGACTCCGGGGGTTTCCCTAATAAAAAGCTTCCGTTTCGGGTATCAAACATGGTATGTCTCTGTCGTAAATAAAAAGGGGACCTCCACAAATCGTGTTAAATCAGAGACCTTCATGTGGACCCAATTTCTGTATGCAGGGGTTTTCGAGGGAAAGTTTGAAAACTACTTAGCGTTCAAATTTTGTGCTCTTATCGGACTAATAAATATTGAAACGAGAAAATATGAAGCAATTCATTTCTCATAAATTAAAATCTTGAGATACAAAACTTAGGACCTGGGGACAAGAGGTAATACACAATTAACTTTTGTGGGTAGTGTTAGCACCTAACTTGTGGATAAACAATGATCTCGATTTTACGCTTAGTTTGGGAGCTTGTGAAAAATCAAGGATGACGATTTTTATCCGTACGGTCTCTTCTCTGTGAGAAGTGTTTCTACTCGTTGACCCTGAAAGTTATCAACAGATAAGAATTGATAATGAAAGTCAAGGCAAACTGTCACCTATCAATAATATATTAGTATGTTGTCCCACGATTCCGGGGATATAAAGAACGTAAAAAACGAGCTTATAACGAAAAAGATATACGCGTTTGAAATCCGGCGAAACATATATATCATTTTGACGGCTTTTGCTATAATAAAAACTCTGTTAAAAACTATATTTTTCGAGTAACAACATTTGGAGTTATATTTCTTATCCGTCGAGGCACGTACGATTAAAAGTTAAACAAGACGACATCTAGACATTATTACTAGGTTTTCAAAAATGCCGAGTGATGAGTGATTAATCAAACATCCTTTTTAGGCCTTAATTCAGACCAAATACACCAAATACTAACCAAATATGCCAAGAGAATGTGTGTTTTTGTATTTGTGTATGTGCAGGTACGGATATGTGAAAAATAAACAAAAACAAAGCCAAAACCGACAAAAACGAGCACGAGATTGGAAAAAGGTCAAAAGCCGGAGCCGGGGAAGAAAAATGATAAGAGAAAGCTCATAATGTCAAAAGAAACCCTCAGGAATTCATATAATGCCAAGATTGGTCCCTGGTGAAAGATTTGAAGAAGTGGAAATTTCAGTTCCTTAGCTTTCAGAAAAAGACAAAAATGATCCTTTGAAGAATTTTTAAGAGAAAAAGTCAAAAGTGGTCCTTCATGAATTGAATAAAGTCAACAAAGGCCCTTGGAAGTTAATTTTGATGAATTACAGATTTGGTCCCTATGGTTGGGAATTTTACAACATTGGTCTTTGTTTAATTATACTAATCCTATACCAAAAACATAACCGGATCCACTAAACTACACAAAGCCCTTACACCCCGAGCCCAATGTAAAACCGGTCCAAGCCCACTCCCATTTTACTCTTACCCGTATACCCCTTTTTAACCCGGTCAAACCTTACCCCAGTCAACACCCCTTAAATAATAAAAACATCCCCAAACCAAATTTTACCCGCGCCCCAAATTAACCAGAACATGAACCCTAACACTATTCACCTTAGTAAATTTCAAAATTCACTTCATTTAAGGGCAAAATTGGACAATCAAATGGCTTCTAGAAACCCCTGACATGTCAGGGAATTACACGCTGGCAATCCACATCAATTTTCGTGCACATGATTGGGTGATGATTTGATCTAAGGGCTGAGGATTTGAGGATTGGAGGCCACGTTCATCCAAGGGCTAAGAAAGAAACACAACAAGCACAACATCACCTGGATAGCTGACTAGGATTGCTAGAAGCTTCACCAAAGGCTTCCCCATTCGTGTATAAATACCCCCTCCCCTTAGTCATTAGGTGTGCTCTTTTTTATGTATTGTTATTCAGTCAAAATCACTTTGTAATGTTTTATTGATTAATGAAAATTTTAGTTCTGTTTTAATTCAAGTTCTCTTATTTTCATTTACATTTCTTTACTGCTTATTTACTTATTATTGTTTTAGTTTATTGCTTAAGTTTTACATTCTTTTATTTACTGCTTACAATCCTATTCTAGTTTCTGTTATCAGCTTTTATAAACTAATATATATATATATATATATATATATATATATATATATATATATATATATATATATATATATATATATATATATATATATATATATAAAAGTTAAAAAAAATATATATAAATACATTTCAATTTAGTTTTTACATTTGAATTTAGTTTCATTTAACTTGTTTCTATTTTTACAAACTTAAATCAGTACTGTTTCATAAGTTTTTTTCAAAAACTAATAAGTCAATAGACAGTCAAACATTTGAGCTTATTTCAATAAGCTGAGCTTATTTGGAGAAAGGCAGCCATAAGGAGTCCCATTGGCCTGTCAAAAGACAGGCAAGCACAGTGAAACTCCCTCTGTTGTGCTGAGGGAGTATTAGCTTTGTAAGTTTCCCATTTTCATTTTTCTATTTCTATTGAATCATTGAGTGTTTAGTAGTGTAGATCTATTATTCCTAGTTTATTTCTGTTATTGCATCATTAGTAGCATAGATATAGCATATTTGATTTTTAATCACTGTCATAGTTGAGTATTGTGTAACTGTTTCATTGCTTCATCATCTTGGATCTATGTTTCTGCTTTAGTTTGTGTTTGTGCCTGAGTTTTTGAGTATATTTGAGTTATTAGATCTTTGTTGATATCGTGTTGGTGGTTTGGATTGAATAGAACATTCATTTGTCTCATATAGACTCAAAACAGTTACATTCAGGGGTGTTTGGATAATTGAAGTTTGCTGGTATTAGGTTGATTCAGAGGTTGTTTTCTGGTTTAGACAAGCTACTGAGGTTGAATTATAGCTTAGTTTAACATAATAATAAGTAGTCATTTAATCAAAAGTCAAAATCACTTTTATCTCTTCATAACATCTTATCTGTCAAGTATTTAGGCTGCATAATCATTATAGTAGTAATATTACTTATAGGTTTAGCTTATTTCACTTATAAATTAGGCTTGTATAACATTCTCAGTAAGATTTAAGAATTTATAAATCAATTTAGTCAAATCATATTTGAAATCAAAAAGTCAAATACAATTTGAACTCAGGTTTTGTACAGATTTTTGTGAGCTTTTCTAGTTTTCAATTTTAGTTGGAATTACTTTTTAAAAGTTTATCTGTGGAGCTTAACAGTTACTTTAACTAATTCAAAAAGAAAATTGAGGTTTGACACTTGTTTGCTTATTGAAATAATGCCTTCAAGTTGACTGTTTGGGCTTATTACTCCCCTGCACCACAGGTTTTTGGTTCAAGTTTTAGGTAACAAGTAGGGCAGCTAATCAGCTTGCGAGTTTGATATCTTGGTGTTTTTAGAAACTCAGTAGGTTGGAGAACATTTTGCCCCCATAAGTCCACTCTGCTCAGCTTATTAGCCCTGCTTATTTGGCTTATCAGTTGAGTGGATTGAACATAGGGTCTGATTTCATAAAGTAGGGCTGCATGTGCCTAATATTGATCATACTCTGAGTTTGTTTGTTATTCTAAGCTTAATATTGCTTATAGTTGCTATTTTCATTGATATTTGGCATCTGGCTTATTTTCTAGTTGCTTATCTGCTTATCCATTTTAGCTTATTATAACTGTTTTGGTGTTTATCTGTGTTGCTGAGTGTCATTTGGCCTTAGTTCTTTTCCATTGAGTTTAAATAAGTCTAAAATTCATCTTAAGATTTTGGTCAACTCTGGGTCAGTAGTGCTTATCAATAAGCGCTTCTTAATAAGCCATTAAGCACTTCTAGTGCTTATTTTTCAATTTTTATATTTTTTCTAGTTTCAAAATATTATTTTAGATTTTCCCTGAAATTTTCATATTTTTCTGAGTTGATTTGCTATTTTTCTTATTTAATTTTCATTTTTAATCACTTTTTGTTACTTTTTAATTACTAAAAAATCCAAAAAAATAAAAAAAAAGGTAAGAAAACTCCAAAAATATTTTATAAATTCATTTTCATTTATTTTAGAATTTCAAAAATTTATTTTTCATTTTTCTCACCTTATTTGCATTTTCTTTTAATTATTAATTAGTTTAAATAGTTTTTAATTCATAAAAAATAAATAAAAAGTCAAAAAAATATTTTTCTTTTTCTCAAAATTTTCTGGTATCATTTTTAACTTTTCAAAATTATTTTCAAGTCCGTAGGAGTAGTGTAGCTTAAAAGTCGCGTTTTATTTCGTACGTTTACGTTTTATTTACGTTTAAGCTTACGATTTCGATTCTACGTTACGTTTTTAGTTTCCTTACTTGAATTACATGTTTAAGTGATTATTTGTGCTTCATTTACTATTTCATTAGTATAATCTCATTCAAATCACTTTTTACCACTTTCACGACACGTTTCACGATTCGGGAATTCGAAATTCCATTCATCCTTCACACGGACTACGACCTCGGGTTATCCGTATTTCTTTGCGGATCTCTTGAGTAATAACTATACTATATATAACTTGATTTTTCACGAATCACCGAGCTTAAACATTAACACTTAACGTACAATATTTTGCTACTAGTTTTGCGAGGTCACTTTGGTCATATTTTTCAAGTTATGAAAAGTGCCATTTTACAATGAAAATATTATATTTACCAGTAGAACACTAAACGATAAACGTTATTTTTCAAAAACGACAAGTGGTATTGATAACGTACGTATAAGCATGTGTAACATTATTTCATGAATTAAAGTAGATCGATCATATCATTCATATAGGTTGAAGTTAGAGATTTCGCATCATCTCAGTGTATCTACTTTTGTCATCATAACCATTGCATCAGGTGAGTCATAGCCCCATTTCCAATACTTGTTTTAACTCTTTGGGGGAGATACATGCTTACATATACTTTGATAATTTTATAAGTATATGAGTAACTTACATGATTCAAATCAATTTCCTAATTAATATTTACCTGATGAAGTTTATGATTTAAGATTTGATATATATATTTTACTGGCAAATTGTTTAACTAGAATACTGAACTCAGATCATAATGTTTCCAAAATGATTATTGTGGCATGATGCTTGACTATACTATAACATCCTGAATGATTCCATTATCTCTATAGAATATTTCTATGTTTCAACGGAAATAATTACTAGGAAGAGCACAAATACTCTAGTTACATCATTACCTTGATATTGCCTAAGTTAACCTTATCGCCATAAAGCCCCTCTATCATGAGCCATTAATCACTTGATGTGAGCGCGAATATAGTGAACAGCTTCGAAACCTGTTGAGGCTTGACATCCTATCCCACTAATACTTGACGGAATGCCTTTTGGTTAGTCGTATTAGTCGTGATACACTATATTTGAGTAAAAATAGGAATTGACAAATCACCTATTACACGAGGGCAACATTATCATTGACTTGATAATCACCTCCGTTTTTACGGTATTTTGTTAATGTTTTACGTGTCATGAGGCTTGGGGCAATATCTATAAGAAAATATATGTCTTCAAACATATATCTAGATACAGCTGTATAGGTAATTGACCAGATTTGAATTATAAATCTCACTACATTAATATCATGAGTTTCCATCTCATGTTAGGATTATGATCCAATACTTGAATTTGATTGAATATATATGATTTATTTGTGATTAAAATCAACATCACTCAATACTTGTTCAATCACTATTAGTATTCGTTACAATTATTACTAAATACTATTGAATCCATTGAAATAAATGGTTTTCCATTAAACTCTATGAACTCTCCAACCTTTGTGTTGACACTTTTAAGCATGTGTATCTCAGGTAATTAATGGAGCAGGACAAGACACGGAGTGGGCATTTATTACTCTGATAAATTAAAATGGTGTAAAAATCAAATATGTCATTCTTACAAACCTTTATATCTTTTAACGAGATTTTAAATCAAAGATTTCATCTTTTATCAAAAATATTATTTGAATGACAAATAACTTACAAAATCCATCTTTTATGCCGTTTTATGTGATTGTGACTTCGATCCTCCCCGTAATACCCAAATTACTTTTCCGCTCCTAAACCATAAATTTGGGGGTGTTACAGCTTCACCCAGAACCCTCGACTCAGTCCTGAGTAGGACAACATGGAATTAACCATCTCCTTCAGTACCCTATTTTTCCTTTCAGAGATACCATTTTGTTGAGGAGTATAGGGAGCAGTCATTTCATGGCTTATACCAACAGACTGAAAATACAGAGTATCCATGTACTCACCTCCCCTATCAGTCCTGAATCTTTTGATCAGGGACCCAAGTTGCAACTCAACTTCAGTTTTAAATACTTTGAATTTATCTAATGTTTCATCCTTGGTATGTAATAGATAGACATAACAAAACCTAGAAGCATCATCAATAAATGTCACAAAGTACTTCTTATTCCCTAAAGAGGGAGTGGCATGCAAGTCACACAGGTCAATGTGTATAAGCTCCAAGAGCTCAGTCTCGCGTTTAACACCTTTAAAAGGTTTCTTAGTAATTTTGGTCAACATGAAAGTTTGCACTTTTCAGTATCCGTGTCAAATGCTGGGATTAACCCATCTGTAGACATATCTTGCATCCTTTTAAAATGTACATAGCCAAGTCTAGCATGCCACAGGGTAGAGTCATTCAATTTAGAGGTTGACATAAAGGCTGAATTAACAATGTTCGTAACAACATTAAGCGTGAACATTTGATTACACAAATAGCCAAAACCAATAAACACACCAAGGCTGTTGACTCATTTCCCATGTGAAGAATAGAACCATCATTCAGTGACTCGTAAGTCTTGAACCATCTTCTATCTTTACACACATGAACAGTTGCTCTAGAGTCAACCCACCACGCCACATCATCATCCTGCACATAGTTAGATTCAGATACATATGTAACATAATAAACCTAAAAAGTTTTATTAAACATATTCTGACCTTTCAGTGAGTTGGACAAAACTCCACTCCCTGAACCTCTAGTGCCTGAACCATTGGATTTACCTCCAATCTTAACACCTTTGCAATCCCTTTTAATGTGACTTGATTTGCCACATTTCCAACAAGTAGTTGTTACCTTCTTGTTAGGATCAGCCCTTGTGTTATCCTGATGTTTACGTTTGCCTTTATTGTCATTGTACCTGGTGGAATTGTTATGTTCCACCATATTGACAACAGATGCACCAGTAGCGTTGCTGCTCTTTGGCTTGTCATTATCCTGCGCCCTGAGTGACTCCTCAATACACAGATGACTACCCAACTGAACAAGTGTCAGTTCTTCCTTCTTATGTTTCAAGGTATGCTTGAAATCTCTCCAAGAAGGAGGTAATTTGTAAATGATACAAGAGACTGAAATAGCCTGATCCATGTTCATTTTATGTTGTGTAAACCTTCCAAGTATTCCAAGAAGTTCATTGTATTGTTCCATAACTGGTATTGAATCAGTCATTTTGTAATTTGTGAAATTACTTACAAGAAACTTCTTACTTGAAGCATCCTCAGCCATATATTTGGCATCCAAGGAATCCCATAGTTCTTTGGAAGATTCAACATTCTGATAAATGTCAAAGAGAGAATCAGACATACCATTGAGGATTAAACCTCTGCAGACATAATCATCATTCTCCCATTTGCTTCGATTCCTTATCTGTTCCACAGTAGCATCATCCCCATGATCCTCAGGAATAGCAGTGCTCAGGACATACACCACATTCATACTTGACAACAAGAAGTGCATCTTCTTTTGCCATCTTACGAAATCAACACCTTCAAACTTTTCCAATTTGGAAAAGTTAGCAGCCATATGCCTCATAGCAGCAACCATTGATTATCACAGAATAGTTTACTTTGATTGTTGGTTGTTAAGAGCCCAGAACAGGGTGAAGATAATCAATATCCCAACTACATACCAAATGAATGGTTACCGGATATCACTTGGAATCGTGTTATCACTTTCCAAAGTAAACTATTCAACCCTAATGGCTAGGTATCATGAATATCTACTTGGGATAAGACCAAATGTTTGTTAATGATTTAGGCACAAATCAATAACCCTTTGCGTTTTGTGTTATATGTTTTTCTGTGTGTCTATTGCAGTTGTGTTTGATCACCTATTTATAGGTAAGATCACTCAAACCTAGTCAATGAAATTAATGAGTGATTAACGGCCCATTAATCACTCATAATTAGCCTCCATAATAATAGGTATTAGTTGTTACACGACCAATTAAACATGGTCATTAATACAGTTATAACTGCTACTTGAATAGGTCAAAACAGTTACAATCAAAGTTTGAATTCAGTCCAGTGAGTTAATCATACTCACTGATGAGCTAGTCCCTGAAAGGGTTGCTCCCTGATGAGATCCTTCTACCAGAGCTGAACTCATCATCCTGATGAATATCATTCAGTCCAGAGTGTCACTCACTAAAGAGTAAACTCACTCAAATTCATCACACACTGAATAACACTAAACCACTATCAGAGTCAGGGTGTTCAGGACCTGATGGGTGTACACTCCGTACCTCCTGGCGCATTACCAGGTGTGAACTGATCCCTCAAGTGCACTAAATTTTCCAACATGACGGACCCAGAATTTCAAAAGGGTGTTGCACAATTTATTTTTATTTTTTATTTTATTATAATAATAACTAAAAATCACATCATAAGAATTTTTTAGTCAAACTAAAGTTGCACTATAAAGAAAATAATACAAAATCAGGAGTTGCACATACCAAAAAACGATATATTTTGAAAAAAAATTACACTGTGTGACTCAAAATTGAATATGACTCGTGTCACGCCTAGCATCCATCCCGTCCCGTCCGAAACTTCAGGAATTTTATTTTCTCTGCTCTTGTTTAGTTAGTTTATTTAAAGGTAAAGTAAAATATCGGTTTTTGATTTTACTTTAGCCTTGGTTTCATCACTAATTACTACTGTATGTATTGATGGTATTGATATAAGATTCGAACATAATATTTACACATATTATGCATTACTAATTAGTACTAGTGCTCGCGTATTGCGACGGCGGATACCCTGTAAGTAAATATATTTTTGTGAAATGTTATATGAAAAATTGTTACAGTATAATACTAAAATAGAGATTATATCAATATATAACTCATATTTGCCATAGAACTAATGAACAAATAATAGTCATCCTTTTTTTTTTATCTAAATTAGTAAAAAACCATTTTCCACATTTTTTCTAAAACAACATATCTTGCAAACGGTAAATCTTCATGCTACAAAAAAAATATTGCGACGAGAATTAAATCATCTTTCAATAGATATGCATTGTTATATACTTTCAACGAACTTTTTTTTTCGACAATTTTTTTTTTTAATTTCCGCTCAGAAAAATCATATATGATTCGTAAAAATCATATATGATTTGATTTTTATAAAAATCACATATGATTCTTACGAATCATATGTGATTTGTAAAAATCATATATTACACGTAAAAATCACATATGATTTGATTTTAACGAATCACATATGATTTTTAACAAATCACATATGATTTTTCTGGGCGAAAATTCTGAAAAAAAAAATTCGTCGAAAAAAAAAATCGTTGTTGAAAGTATATAACAATGTATGTCTATAGAAAGATAATTTAATTATCGTCGCGATAGTATTTTTTTTCGTGTAACGATTTATGGTTTGCGAGATATATAATTTTTATTTTTATTTTATAAAAAAAAATGAGTGGCTAGAAATGGTTTATTGGTTTTATGGCAAATATGAGTTCTATATTGATCTTTTGGCAACTAAAATATAACAACAAAATAAGTATTGGAATACAAACATGTAATAATATGATGCTCGCACAATAGGATAAAATGGTCTAAGAGCAAGACCACGTAATGATTGATAATTTATTAATAGTGATTGCATACTTTATAACATTCAAAACATCATGCAATTATAGTAAAAGAATTCAAATATAAAATATCATTTATCATACACAATCAAAATTTATTACAAAAATTACAAATATCATTTATCGTTCAGTTAATTGCATTAAAATATGTTTGTATGTTAAAAACATGAATTAAAATGGTAGTTATTATATGGAAGCTTTTTTTTTTTTTTTTTTTTTTACGTAAAACATGTATACAAAAAGTACTTTAAAATGTTGTAACTAATGCTACTATGTTATAACCGACACAATTTCATAATAAGTAAGTGTGGTGGCTGAAAATTTTAACACTTCCTTATTTATCTGGTTCCAAATGCTTTATAATTTATAATAGTGATTTGGAGACCTAAAGTTGCATGCCACTAATTCATTGGTTGTAATAATAGGTAAGAGTACTTCACAATCAAATGAGGTAACTCTACATATGTTAGGCACAAAGTTTAGGTCATCATTTTCCTATAATTTAGTATAGATGTCGCTGATTTAACCTTGCTTTTGTTTAAGAAAGGGAAAATTGTCCAAAAATACATCCAACTTGCCACCTTTTACTATTGTATGCTATGAACTTTTTTTTTCCTATTGTATACACGAACTTTCTTAATCTTCCTATTTCAGCCATGAATCTGACGTGGTATGGAGTTAATTACATAAATTTACACGAATCGTCCCTGTGGCTCAAAACAATTACACCATTCGTCCTTGAAATTACATAAAAGGTCCATGTAGCTCAAGAGTTAAAATATTTGCATCGTTAGTCCTCATTGAGTTAAAATATTTGCATCGTTAGTCCTCATTGACTATTCTTACGTTAAAATATTTGCATCGTTAGTCCTCATTGACTATTGAGTTAAAATATTTGCATCGTTAGTCCTCATTGAGTTAAAATATTTGCATCGTTAGTCCTCATTGACTATTCTTATGTTTTTTATTTGTTTTCGTCTAGAGTTTAGGGTTTAGGGTTTAGGGTTTAGGGTTCTCTAAACCCTAAACCTTAAACCCTAAACCCTAAACCCAAAACCCAAAACCCAAAACCCAAAACCATAAACCCTAAACCCAAAACCCAAAACCCAAAACCCAAAACCCTAAACCTTAAACCCTTCTGCTCCAAATCATTAAAAGTGTAAAACACGAAAGTTGTCCAGAATAATGTTTTATATCAAAACTCGTGGGATTTTAACCTGAAATTGCAAAACAATGACTGTTTCCTACCAAAATTAAGCGGTTTTTGACCAAATTCATAACTTATAAACTTATAAACACTTGTAAATTTCATAAGCTATAAGTTGTGTAAATCATCAAACTTATAAGATTTACAAGCGTTTATAAGCGTATAAGTTATTGATGAGTGCTCAAACACTCATCATTTTTTGTCAATCTGAACTGCAAAAGCATTTAAAAAAACTCAAAAAGGCATCAAAATACTGAAAATATCCAAAAATTATGTTTTATATGTTTCATATGCAAAATGAGTGAAATCAGATGAAAAACGATCAAAGTTTGCAAAATTGGCAGTTTCAGTCCCTCAACTTTCAAAAATTGGCAAAAATAGTCCTTGAGCACTTATTTTAAAAGAAAAGTCACCAAAGGTCCTTTTGAAATTATAAGTTGTCCTATTTAGTCCTTTGGTAAAAAAATTTAAAAGTTTTGAGAAATTACAAGTTTAGTCCCTGGAGTTTCAAAATTGACAAAATGGGTCCCTGGTGAAATATTTTTGAGGAAAAGTCAACTTTGGTCCTTGGGAAATCACAAGAAGTCAATATTAGTCCTTGGATGAAAAGTTTCAAGAAAATACAGTTTTGGTCCTTCAAGTTTGAAAATTGGCAATTTTAGTCCCTGGGAATTTCAAAAGTGAAAATTTGCAATTTCATCCTTGGGTTATTGGAATGTGGCAAGTTTGGACCTTAGGAGTACTATGGGAAAATGGTAAAACAGCCCCTTGGATTTTCAGAATATTACATATATGGTCCTTGTGGGTTTTAAGTATAAATAAACAAACAAACCCAACCATAAACCAAATCCAAAACCCCAAGCCCACCAAACCAGGCCCAATGTCTATTTTATTAATAAAATCCCATCCAGGGTCAAACATCAGTCAACACCATCACCTTCCCCTCTTTCCCTGGTTTTCTACTTCCATGTTCCCCCTCCATTCCCTCACCTTCTCCACCTACTTGTCTCCCACAACTCTCCCCAACATTAATTACCCTCACCCCTCCATTAATACCCTCACCAAACCACTCCAATGGCCAATATGGGTCAAATATGATTTTCTCGCCAAAACAAGATGGATGGCCAAGATCATTTAAAGCTAATCCTACGGCTCCAAATGAAGGTGGGATTGAAAGAGCAACACCCCAAGACCTATAAAAAGCAAGAAAAAAGACAGGAGAAGTAGTATTAGTTTTAGAGTAGAATAGTGTGGTGTCGATTTTAACGTAGTTTATAATTTATGTTGATTTCCTTGCTTTCTAAATGTAATTTAAGACTCATTAGTGTATGTAAAAGTTTCTTTAATCATTTAATTAAGCCCTAAGTTTCTTTATCAGATTTTACTTAAAATACTCAAGATCTCATTTCAATGTTAACATTGTTAAGAATAGTTGTCAAGTGATCCAGAAGCTTACTAAGGCTCATTATAGCTTTACATAGCTATTGGTGAGCTCATTGCTTCCATTTTACTGTCTCATTATCAAATGCTCAAAAAAGGTCCATAAGTCAACAAAAGTCAACAAAGTGTATTATTATGGTAAGGTAATGCAGAAGGATGTTTGTGGTTGTTTTCTAGGTCATTCTGCATGGTAACAAGCTTTTATGAGCTTTAGGCTTCTGATTTGAGGTTTGTAACTTTAATTTTCATCAATAATCATTCCTGTGGTTAACATACTAGTCTCACTTATCTATGTGTGCTTGAGTCCATTGTTGTGCTTGTTTCCTGTTTAAGATAGCATGTATCTTGTCCCTATAGCTTTCACTTTAGGTTAGAATCAGTATAAATTGCCTTAGTCCACATCTGCCTCACAAACCTTTCAAAGCTGTTAATAGACGGGGTGTTTGGATTAGTATTGTACTAGGTGGCCTTGTTGTTGTATCATTGTTATTTTGGTATTTGTGAGTCACCTTAGGTTAATTTAGGTCAAGTAGAGGTTTAAACACTAGTCTCATTTGACAAAAAGTCAAATTACTAACTTAAGCACCCTCACAGTTAACTGTGAGGGAATTGAGTTCCATAAACCTCCAAACTAGCTCATAACTTATAGCTTTAGATTAGATTAGCTTTCTTTTGGCTTATTACATGTTTCTCAGCTTATTAGATTAGATTCAAGCTCACCAAAGTCAAAAGTTCAAGTTCTTACAAAAAGTCAATTTTAACCTTTGGCAGAAAATCCAAAAGTTCTAAGAATTGTTTAGAATTTTGTGTGTGGATTTAGGATTTGTGCTTTTCACCAGTTGTTTTCCTCCAGCTAATCTTTAGGAATCAATAATTTGTTTATTTTTTAGACTTTTGTTGTGGCTTATTTCCTTGTTCAAACAGACCTGCAGGGCAAGGTGTGTGCCCTGCACCATGAATCAGCCCAAACCACCCCTTTTCAATAAGCCATAACTTGCTCTTCTGTGGGTCCCACAGCATGATTTTTGGCTTTTTATAAAGCCAATAAGCCCATGTTCAAGGCTAAGTGCTTATTTTTTAGTTTGTGGCTTATATGCTAGGGCTGCACATCCTTTTCATTTTGTCCAATTTGCCATTTCATGCTGAGTCATCAGGTTTTGTATCCATATTCCAAGCCCTCCCTTGCCTTCAATAGTGGGTCCCAGAGGATGAGCCTTAGCTTTTTGAAAAGCTAATAAGCTCAACTTATTGGATCAGCATTTTATTTTGGCTTCGAAGCTCTACTGTGGGCCCCACAAGGCCTGGAAGTTGGGCCATTTGGCCTGTTTGGCACTAAGATTTGGCTAAACGCTTATTTGATTTTTGCAACTTATATCTTGTGCTTATTTGGTCATTTATTGTTTATTCCTAGTTGTTGCATCCTGTAGTAAGTTATTGTACTGGTATGTGTTAATTCACATACCTTTTCATGGCCAAATACCAACCCAAATAGACTAATTATGCTAACAAATGCCAAAGAATGTGTGTTTTTATGTTTGTGAACGTCGAGGTACGGATATCTCGTTAAATGACGAAAAACAAGCAGAAATCAACAAAAACGAGCATGAGAGTGGAACGTGTGCAGTTCAGTCATTGAAAGTCAATTCAGAGCCTTAGAAGTCCTCAGAGATATGTGATTTGTCAGTTTTGATCCCTGATTGAAGATTCATGAGTTTGTCAGAAGTGGTCCCCTAAGTTCCAGATTTTGGCAATTTTAGTCCCTAGAAGATACTTTTCAAGCTTATGATATCTATAGCCCTTGGATTACACTTTTGAAGAATGACAGATTTGGTCCTTTGTATTTCAGTGTTTACACTATTGGTCCTTGTATATACCATTACAAAATCTGAAAATAAAAATCAAAGCCTAGTCCAAATGATAAATAAAGGTCCAAACCAAATAATAAGCCAAAGCCGAAAACCAAAGTCTAACCCAAGCCCAATCACCCATCCGGTCAAACCACTTAACCACGGGTCAAACAACGTTATTATATTATTACCCGCCCCCTTTTTCCCCCAATATTACCCAGGAACGTAATATCAAGAACACTAATTTACCCGTACCATAAAATTACCACAATTAAGGGCTTAAAAGTCAAATCATGGGTTTCTAGAAGGTGTCAGTGATGTCAGAAGGGTGTGAGACCAAAAGAAACACAAAGGAATGTCACGTGGCAGCTCATGGTTGGTTCAAACGTGTCATCAGGTCAAATCCAAGGGTGGATAATGATATGGGAATGATTGGAAGAGGATCAAGGGCTTAAAATGTGTAGAACCGTAGAAGGGGGGGTGAATACGGTTTCCTCAGCTTTTTAGATGTTTAAAAACTTTAAGCCAAAAGAAAACCAAGTGGTTGTATAATCAATCCAACAACCACTATCACAACCTAAGTATATAAAGCAAGTAAAGAACACAACGATATATACTGGTTCGAGATGGGGGGGTTTATACCATCCGTACGTCCAGTTGCGAATCCACGACTCCGATACTATTCACTAGTATAATCCTTTCGGTGGACTACAAACCGTTACAATTCACTCCACCGATATTCACCAATATCGATGCTCACAAAGAAGGAGTTACTCACCAACGGTATTCCGCCCTCGGAAACCACCCAAAAAAATCTCACGATTCGAATTTACCTAAGGATCACAAAGATCTCTACCAAGACTTCCACCCGGAAGTATCAAACCCCAACTAGATCCCCAATGATCTAGGCTTGGTCACCAAGACACAAGACTTCCCTTACAAACAATTGAATGAATGAATGAATGTTTGTTCAATCAAGTCCTAACCTAACCTAGAGACTCGATTGTAGTAGAAAGGATAAAGATAAGAAGACCCTCGACACAATCACAAGAGTGGATTAGGTTCTTGTGATTCTTCCCTTGCAAAGATATGTGTTCTTCCAAAGATGTTAGTGTGAAAATCAAGAACACAAGATTAGAGATAGAGAGATTGAGATATTTGAGAGTGTTTAGAGAGAAAGAATCTAGAGAGAAAGAATAATGGCAAGGGGTGAGGAATACAAGAGGCAAGGCATGGTATTTATAGGCAAAGACCCAACTTGGGAATATTTTACCGAGGCCGGCACGTCACCCACGCGTTGACGCGTGGGAGGCGTGCCAGACATCCAGGGAAAATATTCCCGAGGCTTTGGGTGTTTGGCATTATAAATGCCTTACCTTGCTAAACCCCCAATTGTACTTCACACTAAACCTTAATATTAATCATTCTAAGGTTTACCAACTCAAATAGCCAATTTGGAAAATCATTTGTGAAGTGTTTAAAGAGAAACCAAATTACAAAGGGTTTAAAGTGTAGATAGGGTAATTTGGAAGGGGTAGAAGTGAGAAGAATATGCCAAGGAATATTCCAATGCTTGGGGGGAAGAATGTGATGGAGGGTTGAGATGAAATGGTCTGAATTGAATGGCTAGGATCAAAGGGAGCCTCCCTTGGTTTTCAAATAATTTGGCATGTGGAGAAATGTAGATGGATGAGATGATCTCATTAGAGATGGATGGCTAAGATCAAGTATGCCTAGGTTAGGGTTGAAGATGATATTCTAAGGAATATGCTTTGCTTGGGGGGAAAGGAGAAATGGAGGGTTGAGATGGTTTCATTTGAATTGGATGGTGGAGATCAAAAGCATGTGGTGGTATAGATAGAAGAGATTGGATGGATGGTTGAGATGAGTTTAGTTTGAATTCAATGGTTGAGATCAATCACATGTGGTGGTATAGGGAAGAGAGATTGGATGGATGGTTGAGATGTGTTTGATTTGAATTCAATCGCTAGGATGGGAGGAGCCTTATTAGGGTTTCAAATAATTCCCCATGTGTTAGAAATGAAGGGTTGAGATGTGTTGTAAGGGATTGGATGGTTGAGATGTAGTGTGTAAAGGAATATGTAAGGGTGTAAGAGATTGTGTAAGAGAATATTTGATTTGGATATGATTGATTTTGTCTTTTGTATAAATGGGATTTAGAGAGCATTAAGGCATAATCTAATTGTCATTAAGAAGAAAAGGTTTAGACAATTAAGATTATAAGTTGAGAAAATCATCGGTTACTTATAAGTTCAAGTAACACAATGTCGAGAATCCATAGTTTCATATCTCGTGACTTTCCACAACTCGACGTTCTCAACTAATACCTTGGTTCAAACAAGTTAAGTGCTTTGCCTTAATGTAAAGCATAACCCAAGTGGGAAAGGATGCATTTACGCAAAGTGACCTTTGACTTAGTTTGACCAATAAGGGAGTAAACCCGTTACGTAATTAGAGAAAACGTAAGCACGGGATATGAGCATATGGATGCTTCAACACGATGTTACATGATATACATAAGCTCCCTAAGTTTAGAAAAGCCCTGGCTAGAGGCGGTAGTTAGAAAACATGAGTTGGCGTTTTTCCCGTAAATGGGTGTATTAAAAATGGGATTTCTCAAATCTTAAAACTCATTTCGAGTGTTCTCAATTAAGCACATAACATATTCATACCTGTATTGAAAGATCCACATTTGTCGGGTAAGGGGAAAGCCGACTTTCTAAATTCGCACGGAATCATACAGACTCCTGGCGCGTCACCCGCGCGTTGACGCGCAGGCAGCGTGCCAGGAGCAGACATTGGCTCCGGCGATTTTGAGCTAACGTTTGTTATTTTATGTGTTTCGATGGTTTATTTTTCATCATTAAAACATAAAGAGATCTTGATCATGTTGCCTCAACAATCTCCCCTTTTTGATGATGAAAAACAAAAACCGAAAGCAGATAAAATTATCAAACTTAGCGAAGACAAAGCGCGCCTTTGGTGTAGCTTGCGTCTTGACCTTTGCCTTGTAATTTGGTGAAGCCTTTAACATTACATGAATGGTCTTCACACTTCTTGCTTTCTTTCTCCCCCTTTTGTCGAATCAAAAAGGCGGGACATCCATTTGAAATGGGAAAGTAGCTTGTTTCCGTGCTCCCCCTTGAACATAGCTCCCCATAGATCGTTGCTCCCCCTTATCCAAGGCAGGGATCCATGGGTCAAGAGCCTCGCCTTTTGCGGTGGCCTAGCTATACATAGAAAGCACAACATGCAACCAATAAGAAAATCCTCACATGTGAAAGTTCCAAAATGGGTTAGGTTACCATTTTGAGATTTGCAACATGGGTTAGTCCACAATATTATATATATATATATATATATATATATATATATATATATATATATATATATATATATATATATATATATATATATATATATATATATATATATATATGTATTTGTCCCATACGACTCCAATAACCAATAGTTGAGCATGACAAGGTTGAGAGAAGTGCATTTGTTATTATAATAAAGCATGAGAGCTTAAAGTTACACCAAGATCATAGTACCAAGAGATCAAAGAAACACAAAATACACATAATGCGTCTAACAAACACACTTAGACAATACATGTTAAAAGGAGACTATTTCTTGTCATTCACAAGATTGTCCTCACATGTGTCAACACCCCTATCTTGATGCACAATGCATGTCATATTTGAGGCTAATGCTTGAAGCATTTTAACACCGTCATGAAGAGATTTGAGCATCTTACGGGTTTCTTCTCTATGATCCTTAATAGCATTAAGCATGTCAATTGTGTTTTCGCAACAAATTGCATGATTGCCTTCACGAAGTTTTGGGCTTAAGGGCTTCCTTATCTTTTCACAAACTTCTTCATCACCAATTCCCTTAGTAAGGGGTGATGCGGCTTGAACATTTTATGGATAGTTCCAAACATCATCTTGCAAAAGTTTTCCAAGGTTGATCCTAGGAAATTGTTGTTGATTGTTTAGCATAAACCACTCATTTCCAATCCCATCATTCTTGGTTGTAGCTTGAGGGACAACATTGTTGTTAGCAATTTCTTCACTTTCATTGTTTCCACTCAAGGAATTAGTGTCATTACTTTGGAGGATGAAATTGTCAAAAACATTGTTTGGAGAAAGTGGTTGGTTATTCATTTTTAACTTAGATTGAGATTTTAGATGTAATGCTAGACAAGATCGCTAATCCTTAAATAATAGTAAAGTGGGATTTAGATATGAATGATGACACTTATTATCCAACGGGTATTAAGGCAATTAGTACCAAGATTCTTCATTGGGTATACAAATTGTGAAGATCAAGAAGAAGAGAATATATAGGAAAGATAAGTGAGCATGGATCACATGATCATGAGAAAAGTTATTCAAAAAGCAATGAGTGATCTAGTTGATTATTAAGTTGTGATATGTGGACAAAATACATATGCTACCTACCATTAAGAATGCATCATAAATCGTTAAGCTATGCATCAAATTTTAAGCAATGAGACATTATTCATTAAAATTTGGGTATGTAGCATGTAGTTTATCATATAAGAAGAACAAGATGAATTTGATATAACATTTTGAACATAAGTGTGAGTTGTGAAGAAACGTCATATTTAAGGCAAAATTATCAAGATGAATCAAAATAATTTTGTGTCAAGTTATCTTGTTCAAGCACATAGTATAGACATGTAGAATCTTGGATACTTATCAATCATAGTTTGAATAATGAATTGATGCATATCTTTCCTCTTGGAAGACATTTATAAGATCTTCCATCCATGCCTCCACATAAACCTTTAATCACATAAGCTCTAATAGCACCTAAAGATTGTTCTCCTAAGATGCATCTTTTAGCATCAAACCTATCCCAAAGCAATTTGGACTTTTGAAAAATATCATGCCAAAAACTTAGACTTGTTTGTTTTGTGACCTAAGGGTCCTTTTATTCAAGTCACCAATGACTTGTTGTATAGGATGACCCATCACTTCTCTCAATTCCTTAAGATTGCCTTCATCCGACTCATTAACTTGTAATGTTGGCGACCTTTCTTGATCTTGAACTAAAGGTTCGTTGATCACATCATCTTCTACCGAAGGAGATGATTTAGGCTCGGGCATGCTCTCATCAAAGGTTACATTGAGAGATTCCTCAATCCTCATTGTTTCCTTGTTAAGCACTATGTATGCTTTACTAGTTTGAGAGTATCCTAGGAACACACCTTCATACGACTATGGGTCGAATTTGGTGAGATATTCTTTGGTGTTAAGTATAAATACTTTGCAACCAAATACTCTAAAATACTCTAGGGATGGTTTTCTATTCCTAAGTATTTCATAAGGTGTTTTATTAATTACCTTTCTTATGTAGACTCTATTAAAAATGTAACAAGCAATATCTAGGGTATCACACCAAAACTTTTGTGGAATGGATTGCTCGTCAAGCATTGCACGAATCTTATTTCTTAACTTACGATGTGTTCTTTCAACAATCTCATGCGATTGAGAAGTGAACGGGACCAGTAAGTTATAAGATATTCCATGTTGTTCACAAAAGGTTCCAAATTTCATTTTATCAAATTCGCTACTATGATTTGTTTTAATTGAAACAATTGAACAATCAAGTAGGTTTTCAAGTTTCTTTCTCAAAATGTTGAATTTATTTAAAACTCCATCCTTGTTTTCTAAGAATAATTTCCAAGTGTAATTTGAATAATCATCTATGATCATTAAAGTGTAGAAGTTACCTCCATAACTTTGGATCGGAGATGGACCATACAAATCCAAATGAATTAATTCTAAAACTTTACTAGTTGTCACTTCCTTTATATTCCTATTATTGGTTTGTCCTTGACTCCCTAGACATGTATCACAATAATGTCTTTCAAAGCTCAACTTTGGTAAATTCCGTACTAGTTCGTTAGAAGCTAGGTTTTGGACTAACCTCATATTAGCGTGACCTAATCTCCTATGCCAAAGTGTTGAGTTGTCCACCATGGACGAAAGACATATGTGTTGCTTAGAGTTATCACCTAACTTGCATGTATATAAATTATTTCTCCTATGACCTTTAGCTAACACAACACCATTTTTACTAATGGTGCAATCTACCTTAGTAAATTTGACCTCACAATCATCATCACATAATTGACTTACACTAATCAAATTGAAACTTAGACTCCTAACATGCTCAACATTGGAGATTTCTATGGAGTCATGAAGGACATTACCTTTGCCGACAATTTTGCCATTAAGTTTGCTTCCAAAAATGACTTGATTGCCATTATACGCCATGTATGATGTGAACAATCTTCTATTCCCGGTCATGTGTTTAGTGCAACCACTATCCACTACCCACTCATCCGGTTGTAGATCACTTTTGAGGCAAACCTACAACAAAAGTACAACTCATGCCTTTGGTACCCATTGTTTCTTGGGTCCATTTTGGTTAGCATGTGCCCAAGTTAAACATTCTTGGGTCTTGAAGCAAGACACATAATTTCTCAATACCAAATTTAGAAAAGGCGGACCAAGGATTGTTTCGATAGTCATTTTGAGTTTGATAACTTGGTGTATAGTTATGATATGTTTGAGGTCTAAAGAATTTTTAGTTTGAGTAGGATTTGTCTCTCCATTGATAATTGTTGTATTGGTATTGAGAAGACCTTTGACCATAGTTATAGAAATTTCTTCTTTGGTTATTATGAAAAGATGGTCTTTGGTTGTATGAGGTAGAAGATCTCACATTAGGTGTAGGCAAAAGTGGTCTATTATTTACTCGAGGTTGTGAGTATCCAAATCTATTGCAAGAGCTTGAGTTAGAAAATTGTTTTGGATTCTCTCTTTTTGCAATGGAAGCTTGATTACCTCGAGTACTTACAAGAGGTACTTGAGGAGTAAATGGTTTAATGACATTGTTTAATGGAGATCCAATTTTCCTCAGGGGCCTGGCGCGTTGACGCGTCAGCCTCGGGGATTTTTGGAGCCTCGTTTTCTTTAGCATTTACAAATGTTATTGGTTTTGTTAGGCTTATAGGAGTGGTTGTACCTTGTTTAAAAAATCCAAGACCTCCCTTATCTTGAGACACGTTTTGTCGACTTATTAGTTCTTCTAAATCATTTGTGCTCTTTTTATATTTTGAAAAACTTAGTGATTCTTTTTGATGTTCCAAAACCTTTTCATTCAAAGAGTTAACCTCAAGAGTGAGTATTTCACAATTTTTACAAGGTTCAATCATCCCTTTGCAATATTTTAGTGTTTTCACTTTACTTTCAAGTTCACAAACTGTAGAATATTCATAAACATAAACACGTATGGTTTTGTGTAGAATGGATCGAATAGATGAAGAAATCTAGAGAGAAGATAGAGAGAGAGAGAGAGACTAAGAGTGGGGAGCCTTGAGAGAAACTAGAAATGTATTAGCTTGTAATGAAAGGTCCAACCCTCTCCCTTGGGTGGGAGAGGGTATATATACTACAATACTTAGTGCTCCATGAAACGAGCTGTAGAGTGAGCTGACAGAGGGTAAAGACCCGACCCACTCTACGAATACTATTTACATATATTAACTACTAATAAACTACGTACTAACTATAATAAGGATAATTCTACGAGCTACGTAATGCTTAGCAATACTTGGGGTGACCGAGTCTTTAACTGAATAATCGTATTCCTAACAATCTCCCCCTAAGGGAGGTCACCCCAGAAGATAAGTACGGAATTCTTGCATCCATGAAATCTTGTAGCTCGTAGACTTTGATTCTTCAAACATATCTTTGCACATTCAGCAGCAGACTCTAGATGGCTTGTTCAGTGAGTTGGATGATCATTGGCATTACTTCGAGTTCATCATCCAAATGAGTATCTGCAAGTCATCTTAGAGTAGTAATGTCTCCATGTGATTTTAACATCTTTGAGTTGACATGCTCACACTTTTCTGGATCATGATCTTCTGCATCAGAGTTGTGGAAGCATAGATGAGGCCTAATCAATGATCATGATTTCTTAGATAGTGATGTTGAAGTACGAGCATGTGGTGATGGATCAGCATCTTTTCTGCAATCGACAGCAACCGTCAGAATTTCCTGCAAGCAGTCAGTTAGCAATAAATCATCCGGTACTTATAGGTTTGGAATTAGAGATTGTCAACAGCGTAGTGTGAAGACTCCTTCTAACCCTTACCCAGACCGTTCCCAATCGGCAAACCCTGAAAGGATTCACACGACCTACCTAAGTAGATCAACGATTGGGTAAGTCACTGGAGATCACTCCATGACTGTTGACAATTTATTACTCCCCCTCAATCGATGAGGGAGAATGTTAGTGTCAGTTATGATGAGTTTATAAATGATTTAAAGTTTAACGAGAAACTCATGAAATAAAAAATCATGTACTGACACATAACATTTGATACCACACTACTTATGACGCACAAGATAACTGGTGGTGGTGGTGAAAGAGTTGTTGTCGTTGCTGCTACCGATGTTGTTGTTGTGGTGAAATCAAAGCCAGTCAATGAAGTTTGAACATCTGGTCAAATGGTTAGAGCAGGAGCAGGCACATTCACATCAGCCATGGAATCTGCATAAGAGTATCAACAAAGATATGCATACATGCAGATTCACTCTTAATTAATTGCTACCACGTAGCAGCTAGCCTACTCATAATACCATATTCATATCATGATCAAAGAACATTCAAGCAACTCATCAAAATGCTATCTAGCATGAAGAGAAACTAGCAATCATGAACATTCATTGCAAGTTTCTATCAAACATAAACAACAATCACTAACATGGCAATTCACACATATTTCCAACATTCAAATCAGGAGCTTAGGAATAAGATTCTAACCCTGTAACTACATACCTAAGCAAATCCTGAGAACACGAACACATAATCAACAACAATCAAACAATTATCAGCAAACAGCAAACGAAACACAATCAATCAGATTATACGAATGCCAAAGGAGAGAACAAGAGCATCAAACACAATGGTTTTCTAACATCATTAAGATTATAGATTTTAACGTATTTAGGGGATTAAGCGAGGATACCAACGTGAGACAAATGGACCTTCTAGTTACATAAAGATTCTAGTTACATAAAGCTAGGAAACTATACGCAAATAGCACATAATGCCCTAAACTTTCTAACAACTAACACATTTGTCCATTTAAGATAAAGCTTAGTAAGTTCCTCTTCAACTAATACCCCATTAACAACAAAACCTTTTCTAACAATTATGAGACAACCAAGAAATCCGTTTGATGATATAAAATTGGAAATCACTCTCCCCCTCAATTGATGACCCATTGTCATTAATTGAGTGACAAATTTTATGAGGTATCTAAGACTGATTGATTTACAAGCAACACGTTACCACCATGTATCACACAAATAATTTTCCGAAGAATCATAGAAAGAAAATTATTTGTTTAAATAAAAAGAAGACTTCTCTTCTTAAACAAGAAATAATGCACTGAAACGTACATTAGATCGAAAAGGCACGAATATAAAGTAATTCATGCCTTTGTTAGGAACAGTCGTCTTTTTGGTGACGAACTTTCCCCAATATTAAGACCGGGTTGCTATCTGAAGTAATAGTAAACCATAGTTATGAAGTCCGGGTTGTAGCCTGAAATGACTACAAGCCATTTTTTTTTTCTTTAAGAATATTTTGAGAAACGACATGTTTTAGAAAAAACTTTATTTGAAACCGAAAAACTCTTGCTCAAGCATATGTATGTTTCCGTGTCATTATTGAATGACATTTCTAGAAACGTACATAATATTGATTACGCAAGAGACATGTCGGGAGAAGAATATTTTTGGATTTTTATGATTTTTCTGATTTTTTATGGGTTTTATAGGTTTTATATTTTTCTATTATCTTTATGGTATAAAATATATACAAGGATATGTGAAGCAAAACCATTTCTCCTCATTTTCTTCCTGAAGATGTATGAGAGATACTGGCGAAGGACTCTACATTCCAAATCATGAGAGAATGAATTGAAATCGTTCTCTTGAGAGAGCCTTCGTGAAGAAATCTGCCAGCCGAAATTCTTTCCTCACGAAGTAAAGTTCCACTACCCCATTCTCATATTTTACCACACCTTAGGAGAATCCGTTTCCCAGGAGAAATTTTGACAGTATATCAAACCATGCCCTAGGCGTCTGTTTTAAGCCAAAGAGAGCCCTTTTTAGACGATAGACATGGTTAGGACGATAAAAAATATACAAATCTTTCCGGTTGACTGAAATAAAGAACTTTATTCAGCTCGCCATTTAGAAATGCAATTTTCATATCCATTTGATAGACCGTCATGTTCTGACTTGCAGCATTGGCGAGAAACATTCTGATAGCTTCAATACGAACAACCAGAGCGAAATAATCCTCTAAATTAATGCCTTCCTGTAGACGATATCCCTTAGCAGCAAGCCTTGCCTTGTTTTCAGAACGACATAATGCTCATCAAGTTTCACTTTGAAGATCCACTTAGAGCTATAATCACTGCACAGTCTGGAGGTAGTACCAATTCCCATACTTCAAGTCGATCGAACATGCTAACTTCATCTTGCATCACATTAACCCAATAGTCTTTAGAGACAGCAGTCTTGACATCTTTGGGTTCGACTTTGGAAAGTACGGAATTATAAAAGCACCATAAGGCAAAGGTGGTAAGTTGTCTTCGTGTGAACACTGGTCGAGAAAGATTCCTGATAATGTTATCAATCGGATGATCATCGGTCCATTTTCTGAGATTTTGATGTGGTTGAGGGTAGGAACCTGAAGAGGTCATGTTTGCATTCCTTGAAGAGGATGTCTCAGAAGAGGATTCATGAGCAAACAGGTTTTAGTACAGAGCATCTTCAAGAGGAGCAAATGAATTCACTTCAAAAGAATAGTCGACTGCAGTGCCTTGATGTATTTAAGGAGATTGAAGGTTTGACTATGATGGTGAGTAACTTGCAGATTGAGCATCTTGATCAATTCAAGTAGACACTGATGGACCATTTGAGTTGCACAGAACTGGAGCAGCGGCAGCTGGTGGTGTCAGTGTATCATCAGTAGGTGTCTCAAAGTATTCATCAAACATTTGGTCAAACTAGATCTTCAAATGCTCATTTGTAGGTGATACATAAGGTACATGCAGGAGTGGGATTCTGTACAAGACCTGAATTGATTGATTCAGGAGACAAAAGTTTAGACGCGGGTCCTGCACTGATGTGTACAGGAGCCATATGCTCAGTCAGCTCAACGAATGTGACATGAATGGTTTCCAGGATTTATCGGGTTCGTTTGTTGTAGACTCGGTATCCCTTACTATCTGGAGCGTAACCAACGCAGAATCCAATACCAGTTTTAGCTTATAACATTCCCAGATCTTGACTGTCATTTTGTAGGGTAGCATAAAGCACCAAACACAAATAGAGAGGAGAGATCCGGTTTCTTGCCATATATCAGCTCATATGGAGTTTTGTTGTGAAGAGTATGTATCAGGTATCGGTTTTCGGTGTAACAAGCTGTAGCAATTGCTTTCGCCCATAGGATCATCGGTGCCTTGGAGAAGTAGAACGAGTTGTTTGTTGATAACCTCCTTTCCATTGTTTGTCCGAATGATTCTGACGGTTATGTGAGTCTTACTAGCAGTTGTTTGATGAGTTTTATGATAACTTCTAGAGTCACGTCCTTGGTTCTCAAAAACTTTACCCATGTAAACCGAAAGTATTCGTCGACAACAACGAGTACACATTACTTCCCATTTATACTCTTCACACTTATTGGTCTGCCTCGGTCCATGTGAAGGGTGTAAAGAACATCCTTGTTGGTGTTGACAATTTTGGGTTTATGAGTATGCTTCTTTCGTTTACCCAGTTAACAAGTCGAATGAAGAAGTTCTTTTTCGAACTTTAATCTGGGTAGACCTCATACAAAATCATTGTGAGCAAGATCATAGATGGTACCAAAGTTCAAGCGATTAAAACTTTGTTGCCATAGCCACGATTTGTTCTTTGAGGTCTTTGAGAGAAGGCAAATAGGAGAGGACCGCATCACGACTTCGATAGAAAAGGTGTATAGATTTGTGCCATGACTGTCTTTAAGAAGATCAATACCATCCAATTCTCAGACGAAGCATGTGTAATTTTTGAAGGCAATCTTCAAGATCGGAATCAAGATATTGACCAACAGAGAACAGATTATGCCCAAGTCCTTCCACGTAATATACACAGGAAATTAGCTATCTCCAAAAACATAATCTCCATAACTTATAATTAACCCAAAATGATAGTTCCCGAATCTAACTGTCCCGATAACCTTATTCACGAAATTCTCGAGCCCTGAGCGATCCCAATCATAGGTTTAGAGCAGCCTGAGTCCAAATATCAAAGGACGAAATGTACGACCTGCATTTGGAAACAGACAAGAGCAGAAAATTTGGAGCGTCGGATCCCCAATTTGAGTTGCGTTCCAGTTGGTTAGTGCAAACAAGTTCTGGAGCTACTAAGACCTTAGGTGCATTCGTTTCAATGGTGGAAATTTCATTAGTAGATGCAATGGGCCTAGTTAAAGGAAATTGGGTCTCCAAAGGGAAAGTTCTACCAGTTGGCTTCCATTCCTTAATAGGCACTACTTTAGAGTTGGTTATCCTAGTTAAAGGGCACTGTTCTCCTAAAGTGAATTTCCTTCCTGTGGGCTTCCATTGATAACCAACATTGGCAAACAGTTTACCTGTTGCTTTCCAAATTTTCTTACTTTGTTTAGCTCTCCAAACTTTCTTAACTGGGGTTTTGTAAAACGACTTCAAAAATTTCTCAACACATTTATCATGATTACTCGAAATTATGCATTCATTACATGTTTTGCAACGTGAATTTGGTTTTGAATTATGACTCATTTTGCTCAAGTTGGACTTAATGTTCCTTATCGTCTACTTTCTTTTTAGGAACACTTTTAGCAGGTGAAGTCCTATAATTCCTTCTATTTCTCCTTGGTTTGGACTCTCTAGCTTTAGTGTTACTATTTACTTCTGTAGACGGACTAATGGGAATTTTAGTCTTTTTCACTTCCGGTTGCTGAACATGTTTTGATGTGTTGGGATCTGAAGTTTCCAAGGGTACCTCAAAGGTAACATGCTTGTTCTTAGTCATAGATGATGATGCAGTAGACCTATCTTGCTTGCTATCAATTTTAGGACATGTACCAATAACATATTCTAAGAGTTCCTGAGATCTATTAGTGAGAAAGCAGGTACCTACAATAGCATCATCAAGTGGTTTTACTATCCTATCCTCTTCAATGGTTTCACGAAGCAAGTCAAGGCACTCCTTAAGATGTTTAAGATAGTCTCTATGAACTAACTTATTATTCCTAAGGGGAAGAGGAATATTCACAGCATCAATTGCGTACTTCTTACAAGCAGAAACCTTTTGAACAACATTATCACAAGTGATGATTGGCATTTTCCCTTTCACCTGAGTCTTTAGATTCTCAATCTCTTTAAGCAAAGAAGTTATCTTTTCATTGTTTATATCACGTGTGATCTTAATTGAATCATATAACTCTTTGTAATGTTGTTTAACTTTTGAATTTTCAGCACGAAACCAATCATGTTGCAATTTATTAATTGTATCATGAAATTGAAAATTCTGAGAATCTATAGACTGTGGTTTTTGGGTGCTAATCACATCACTCTTGTTTGACTTTAATTGGGCAATTTGGACCCTCAGGTTCCGAATCGTGTTAGTGTGAGCTTGAATCTTTTCATCACGTTTGGCTAATTCAAAATATGCATCAAATTCAGGAGCATCCGAAGATGTCTTGGCATTTGAGATTTTAGTTCTTTCTTCTAAATGTTGACACTTTAATTGCAAATTAAGATTATCAACCTCTAGTTTCAACAAATGCCTGACCATGTTATCATGGTCATCATTTTGAATTTTCTCACGTAATTTTAAATTCTCCCCCTCAAGCTCAACAACACGATTCTGGAAAGCGGTCAATGCAATAGACATCTCATGAAATTGGCAGGCAGATAACGTAGAATCAGTAGCAGTATAAAATACGTCCTGAGCAACACATTTAGTAATCAAATTCTCATTCATGATGAGAATATTTTTTCTCGCAACTTCACTGCATTTAAGATCAATTGCCAATTGTTTACCCTCATTTTCCACATCTTTAAAAACCTTTTTCATTTGAGTCACATCATCATTAATGGTATTTTTAAGGCCCTCAAAATGTTCTTTGAGAAGTTTGAAAAATGGCATGACTTCAGTAAGGTAACATTGTTTTGTTTGCTCAAAACCTCTTTCCCCTTCAGTAATACCCGTTGGTGTTATTCTCTTTTTACATGTTTTATCAAAATCAGCGAATAATTGACCAATGACATATAAGGCAATTAGTGTATTATTTTGCGTGGGGAGGGTGAATGGTACAAGGTGCCTAGATGTATTCAGGGATAAATCGTTGGGTCAGCAATCCTAAAGATAGTGCGTGTGTTACCCACAATTCTTTCAGCTTTCATTTTTTCTATGTCTATGTTCCAGAAGACTTGCTCTAGAGTAAATTTCTTTTGTGGGACAAAGACAGCTAATTGAGTATCTTCAGAGTAATCATAATTGTACAAGATTTTATTAGCTATGCACAGGGGATCCTTTAATTTCTCAGCTAGTTTTTCTCTGGTTCTATCTTCTATCTCATTGCCCTCATCATCGGATGTAGCATCAGGAGGGGCATGATTAGGCTCAAGCACAATGTTTGCATCATATAATGCCAGTTGTGCACCTATACCGCTTCTAAGGAAATTCTCTTTTGGCTTAGTAGAATCCTTCTCACTATGATCATCACTCAACTTCCTATGTTTATGCATCATTTGAGCAGTTTGAATGGTTTGGCCTTGCGTGTATAACTTATCCTCAAGTTTATTTTTTAGGATTTTAAGACTAGAGAAATCATTTAGGAGTTTTGTTTCCTTTTCTTTGAAATCATGTTTGAGTGTGTTTAAGCCATTCTGAATCTCCTATTTTTGTTTAACAGTTTGATCCAGTTGTTTTTGCAAAGATTGTAACTCCTTTTTCAATGTTTCTCGCTTAAGATTATTTTCAGATATGTATGCACGCATTTGCCATTCCATGTTCTGCTCACGTCCAGTGAGTTCAAATCTAGCACGTTGTTCATACATTGCCACCTGATCCTTAAGGATATTAAATCTAGTGGTCAAGGAGTCATCAGGGTTATAGGCAGTGTTCTCATGCAACTCACAATCATCATTTAAAACAGAAGATGCACTACATTGTACAACAGACACTTTATTGTGTTTCATATGTTGTTCACATGAGTCAACATTGCTATTTCCCATGTCAACAACATCTGAATCGACATCGTTTGTCGGTTGTACTTTGTTAGGAATCTTTTGTTCATCAACAAAGTTACACAGTTCGAGTACCTTAGCACAAGACACATGTTCTTTTACCGGTCTGATATATGCATCCACATCACGTGTAGGAGTCATTGAACTGTTCGTTGTGTCAAGCTTATCAGTCTCAGATCCTCTGCCTTCGGTGACAACTGTCCCAGCATCCGATGCTTTACCTGAACCCACAATATTATCACTTGATTGCTCCCGACATGCCTTCACCTTGTCTTCATGCTTGAGTTTCTGTTGTGCTCTTTCCATAATGTACTCCTTCACATTACCCATGAGTTGGAGTAGCGTGACTCTGAAAACGTCAACTTCAATTCCTGTATGAGTAGCAAAGCTATTTTTCGTCATTTGACACTCATGATCATACTCCTCAGTGAAACGTGAATCAATGAACGCTTGGAGTTGGTTGTTGATTACACAGAATGCAGCCATAGATCTATCTTCAGAAAATTCACTCTTTTCAAGTTGTTGTTGAAGTTGATCTAAGTGTAGAGTCATTTTGACTGTGAAAGTCTCAACATTTTGACCAAAGAGTGTTATGAATGCACGATTGAAACCTCCCAAGTATCCAGGTTTTGCAAAGAGAACCTTGAGATGTGAATGGAGTGATCGAAAACATTCAATGCGACTATTCATTGCATTATCGGGTAATTTAATTGGCTGATGAAGCACATTATCATTAGAATTCGAGCACGAAGGTTCCATAGCAGTGATTGTATGTTATTTAGTCGTAATTTGGTTAGGTAGATGCAAGTTGTTACGGTGAAATTTTTTGGTCAGAAAACTTAAAACCTCAATAACTTCACTCCGGAGATGATTTGGGCCTCGAAAAATTCGTTTCACGACTTTGTCGTGAAACCTCACAATATTCAGCCTGTTCCGGACGTTTTAACAGCTAATTCGCTGAAAACGGAGTTACGGTTCAAAAGTTATGACCGTTTGAAGTTTCGACGTAAAAAAGTCAACTATGGTCAAACAGAGTTAACCGCAGGACCAGGCAAGGTAACCGCAGGAAAGGTAACCACAAGGTGAGATAACCGCAGGAAGTGACTAACCGCAGGGAGTAACTAACCGCAGGGAGCAACTAACCGCAGGGAGTTAACCGCAGGAGAGATAACCACAAAGATCTAACCGCAAACCACTTAATCACAGAAAGCTAACCACAATGAGCTAACCGCAGACCACTTAACCGCAGAAAGCTAACCACAATGAACTAACCGTAGACCACTTAACCGCAAGAGCTAATCGCAGTACACAAAAATCCAAATCTGTCACTTTCCTTGCGATTTGTTTGTATTCCCAAAATAGTAATCGCAGCAAACTAACCGCAGAAATCAGAAACTAAACGCAGATAAGCAATGCAATAGTAGAATTAACCGCAACTATGAAATACGCCCAAAATCAAGTCCAAACTTCAAATAGATTAAAGATATGGTATAGCCAACTGAAACACAATGTACAACTAACACCAATGATCATAAAAGTACATCACTAACATGTCAAATAACACAAGAAAGATCAAACCAAGGTGTTTTACAAGAATGTGACTTCAAACTCACAAAACTACACAAAACCACATCAAATCCAATTCAACAAGGCCCTAAGATGAAACCTTGGCTCTTGATACCAATTGTAGAATATTCATAAACATAAACACGTATGGTTTTGTGTAGAATGGATCGAATAGATGAAGAAATCTAGAGAGAAGATAGAGAGAGAGAGAGAGAAAGTAACAGTGGGGAGCCTTGAGAGAAACTAGAAATGTATTAGCTTGTAATGAAAGGTCCAACCCTCTCCTTTGGGTGAGAGAGGGTGTATATACTACAATACTTAGTGCTCCATGAAACGAGCTGTAGAGTGAGCTGACAGAGGGTAAAGACCCGACTCACTCTACGAATACTATTTACATATATTAACTACTAATAAACTACGTACTAACTATAATAAGGATAATTCTACGAGCTACGTAATGCTTAGCAATACTTGGGGTGACCGAGTCTTTAACTGAATAATCGTATTCTTAACACAAACCCTTTCTTTAGATTTAATATTTTCTAGTTCAAGAAGATGTTTTTCTTTGAGAGCTTTATCAAGGGTTTTTCTAAAATTATCATTAAACTTAACTAGTTCCTCATTCTCCTTTTGCAAATTGATAGTATCTAAGTTATTAGAAGAGGAAGGGTTTAGAGATACCTCAAATTTTTCTTGAGCTATAAGACACGTAGCATCATTAGTTGGTGGGTCCTCATCTTCACTATCACTCCACGCTCCTCCAACGAATGCCTTGTTCACCCTAGGCTTAGGGCATTCATTGATGAGATGACCATTTTCTCCGCAATTGTAGCATCCTTGGGTGAATCTCGAACATTCACCAACCTTTTTGTTATCACCACCTCAGTTCCCCCCAAAGTTGTTCCTTCCACCATTATCTCAGTTTCCAAACCGATTTCTTCTTCCAAAGTTACCACCTTTCCTAAAGAACCTCTGAAAGTTCTTAGCCATAAGATTATATTCTTTGTCATCCATATCATCTTCTTCATTGCTATCCTCTTGACCATCACTATCATTACTAGTTTGAGTACTAGTAACTTTACCTTTAAGAGCTAAAGACTTAACCTTCTCCTTCTTGTCTTTGGTACTCGCCTTGTCGTTCTCAAGAATCATCTCATAGACTTTGAGATTTCCAATGAGCTCGTCAAGAGGTAGTTCCTCCAAATTCTTGGCTTCTTCTATGGCCGTCACCTTTGGCTTCCACTTCACCAGAAGTGCTCGAAGAAACTTTCTCACATGGTTCTTGTTATAGAAGCTAGGATCAAGAGCCGTGAGACTAGTGATTATAGCATTGAACCTTGTGTACCCATTATCAATGTTTTCTTCATTCAAGATCAAGAACTTCTCATATTTTTGTATGAGTAAATCGATCTTGCAATCTTTCACTTGAGAGTTGCCTTGATGAGTGATGATGAGAGAGTGCCAAATTTCCTTGGCGGTCTTGCAAACATGAACCCTCTCGAACCCCTTCGAGGTAGAGCATTATAGATCAACATCTTGGCTTCATCATTTTTATCAAGCTTTCTTCTTTCATCATCATTAAGATCCATATGTGGCTTTTTCACCAACAACTTTGTTTCCGAGTCTTCCACCATAAATTCAAAGTTGCCATTTTGGATGATTTCCCACAAATCAAGATCTTTGGACCTAACATAGGTCTCGAATCGGGTTTTCCAAAAGCAAAACCCATCGGTTTCTAGCAAATGTGGTCTTTGCATAGAGCACCCCTCAACATAGTTCTCTTGAGCCATGGATCTATATTCTACTTTACCAAAAATCTTAGTTAGGATTTTAGATTTTTTGGAAAAGAAGTTTTTGACTTAAAACGACTTCTCGGGAAGGCTTTAATGCTCAAAAACTTGAGTATACCACTCTGATACCAATTGTGGAACCGTAGAGGGGGTGGGGGTGAATACGGTTTCCTCGGCTTTTTAGATGTTTAAAAACTTTAAGCCAAAAGAAAACCAAGTAATTGTATAATCAATCCAACAACCACTATCACAACCTAAGTATATAAAGCAAGTAAAGAACAAAACGATATATACTGGTTCAGGATGGGGGGTTTATACCATCTGTACGTCCAGTTGCGAATCCACGACTCTGATACTATTCACTAGTATAATCCTTTCGGTAGACTACAAACCGTTACAACTCACTCCACCGATATTCACCAATATCGATGATCACAAAGAAGGAGTTACTCACCAACAGTATTCCGCCCTCGGAAACCACCCAAAAGAATCTCACAATTCGACTTTACCTAAGGATCACAAAGATCTCTACCAAGACTTCCACCCAGAAGTATCAAACCCCAACTAGATCCCCAATGATCTAGGCTTGGTCACCAAGACACAAGACTTCCCTTACAAACAATTGAATGAATGAATGAATGTTTGTTCAATCAAGTCCTAACCTAACCTAGAGACTCGATTGTAGTAGAAAGGATAAAGATAAGAAGACCCTCGACACAATCACAAGAGTGGATTAGGTTCTTGTGATTCTTCCCTTGCAAAGATATGTGTTCTTCCAAAGATGTTAGTGTGAAAATCAAGAACACAAGATTAGAGATAGAGAGATTGAGATATTTGAGAGTGTTTAGAGAGAAAGAATAATGGCAAGGGGTGAGGAATACAAGAGGCAAGGCATGGTATTTATAGGCAAAGACCCAACTTGGGAATATTTTACCGAGGCCGGCACGTCACCCACGCGTTGACGCGTGGGAGGCGCGCCAGACATCCAGGGAAAATATTCCCGAGGCTTTGGGTGTTTGGCATTATAAATGCCTTACCTTGCTAAACCCCCAATTGTACTTCACACTAAACCTTAATATTAATCATTCTAAGGTTTACCAACTCAAATAGCCAATTTGGAAAATCATTTGTGAAGTGTTTAAAGAGAAACCAAATTACAAAGGGTTTAAAGTGTAGATAGGGTAATTTGGAAGGGGTAGAAGTGAGAAGAATATGCCAAGGAATATTCCAATGCTTGGGGGGAAGAATGTGATGGAGGGTTGAGATGAAATGGTCTGAATTGAATGGCTAGGATCAAAGGGAGCCTCCCTTGGTTTTCAAATAATTTGGCATGTGGAGAAATGTAGATGGATGAGATGATCTCATTAGAGATGGATGGCTAAGATCAAGTATGCCTAGGTTAGGGTTGAAGATGATATTCTAAGGAATATGCTTTGCTTGGGGGGAAAGGAGAAATGGAGGGTTGAGATGGTTTCATTTGAATTGGATGGTGGAGATCAAAAGCATGTGGTGGTATAGATAGAAGAGATTGGATGGATGGTTGAGATGAGTTTAGTTTGAATTCAATGGTTGAGATCAATCACATGTGGTGGTATAGGGAAGAGAGATTGGATGGATGGTTGAGATGTGTTTGATTTGAATTCAATGGCTAGGATGTGAGGAGCCTTATTAGGGTTTCAAATAATTCCCCATGTGTTAGAAATGAAGGGTTAAGATGTATTGTAAGGGATTGGATGGTTGAGATGTAGTGTGTAAGGGAATATGTAAGGGTGTAAGAGATTGTGTAAGAGAATATTTGATTTGGATATGATTGGTTTTGTGTTTTGTATAAATGGGATTACGAGCGGATTAAGGCATAATCTAATTGTCATTAAGAAGAAAAGGTTTAGACAATTAAGATTATTAGTTGAGAAAATCATAGGTTACTTATAAGTTTAAGTAACACAATGTCGAGAATCCATAGTTTCATATCTCGTGACTTTCCATGACTCGACGTTCTCAACTAATACCTTGGTTCAAACAAGTTAAGTGCTTTGCCTTGATGTAAAGCATAACCCAAGTGGGAAAGGATGCATTTACGCAAAGTGACCTTTGACTTAGTTTGACCAATAAGGGAGTAAACCCGTTAAGTAATTAGAGAAGACGTAAGCACGGAATATAGGGCTTAGGCTAGTGATTTAGGTGTGGAGTTTTGAGTAGCAAAACTCTGCCAATTTTACTTCAGAATTGTAGTTTGCTTTAATTTCAATTGTAATCTTCTTTTATTAATACAAATCAACTTTTACTCTTTTCATTACTGCTTATTGTATTTTGCAAGTTATTAAATAGCTTTTACTTCTGTCTCAAATAGTTTAAATCAGTTCATATTTCTTTGTTTTCAAATTATTACTGTTTCATTTAAATAGTTTTAAGAAAATCAGAAAAGAAAAGAAAAATATATAAAAAGTTGTTTAATCTAGTCTTCAAATTTTTAGTTAAGCTTGTTTGTAGCTTCTTACATCTCATATAAGCTCTGAAAAGCTTTTGTGAGTGTAGAATTTATTGCTCTGTTTCATTAACTAGTTGGTCAAAGCAAGTCAACTATGGAAGATTAGTTGAATTTCTGGTGAATTGCTGATAGCTTGGGATAGCCAGGGAAGATCCCAGCCTATCTTAAAGATAGGCAACTGTGGAAAATCCTCTGTTCATGCGGAGGATGTATTTGTAAGATTTCAATTTTTAAATTCCACTAAATCTTATAGCATAGAGTTTATATCTGAGTAGTTACTGTTTGATTGTTAAATGTTTGATGGTAATTCAGTTAGTTTAGTGACATTTGAGATTGCTTGAATTAATTGAGTAGTTATATTGAATTTGAGTTAATCATTGAATCTAAATTGATTAAGTTCTGTGGTATTTCCTTGATTGTGATCTGTGGATTTGATATTTGGTTGTGCTTTGTGGAAACTTAGAGTTTCTATTGTTTATGTAAGTGATAGGTAGTTGAATTTGAGCCGTGGTTGTTAATTTTGAGGTGTTGAGATCATAGTTGTAGTGCAAATTGAGGGTTACAGGGGTGTTTGGATTATTGTTCTGTTGAGTATAGTAGTAGTTTGATTGCTGATTCATAGTTACATATAAGTTTCTGTAGTGTAATGATATAGATTTACTTCATAAAATCAGTATAGTAGTTCATTAAAAGTCAAAATTAGGTTTCAACTAGCTTCACAGTTAGGATATAGAGAAATCAGTTAGTGGTATTGTTGTAGTAGTTGTAAATTGGTTCTCAGTAGCTTAGTTTAGCTTATTAAAAGCTTATTATAACTATTAGAAGTAGATTTGCTAAATAGAAATCCAAATTAGTCAACTAGTGTAGGACTTAAGAAAGTCAACTGTTTATTGTATTTTGTGATTGACTGCTGCTGAACTTGGGTGATTTTAAAGCATAATTTGATAGTTTATGACAGAGATTTTTAGTTTCTTGGCATTTCAGTAGTATAGTTGAACTTTTTCCCCCTTAGTTTTGTTTCTTAGAGCTTATTTGGACTAGCTACTTGGTCCTGCTTATCAGTGTTTTGAGATTGATTTCTGTTTTGGAACTCATGGCTGTAATTGTTTGATTGAGTTTGTGATTGAGTTTTGAATGCATATTTGAGTTTTGTTGGTTATTTTGAGCTCCACAGAGTGTTTAGTAGTTGAATATACTGATCCTGAGTACTGGCTTATTACTGTTTCTCATTTTGCTTATCCATTAGCTTATAGCCCAACTGCTTATTGCTTGTACCTACTGCTTCTGTGCTTCTTTCTGCTCATTTCTGTGTTCCATTATGCTTTTAGAGTAAAATTGCATCTGTATTTCAAGTTTGGTTTAGTTATGTGGCAAGTGCGTATAAATAAGCACTTGCCATAAGCTGTTTTAGCTCAAATAAGCACTTCTGCTTATTATTTTCTTTTCAAAAATTTTCTGCAAGCTTTTTATAATATTCTAGATTTTTTGTAAATTTTTCATATTTTTCTTAGTTGATTTGATATTTTTCTTAATTTTTCTTCAATTTTAAATCATTTTTAATAATCAAAAATCTATAAAAATTCAGAAAAAGCCTTTAAAAATATAAAAATATTTTAGGAAATTCTTTTATAATATTTTAGATTTTTCAGAATAGATTTTATATCCTTCCCATTTATTTTTACAATTTCCTTTATTTTTAATTACTTTTTAATTCAATAAATAGAAAATAAATCATAGAAAATAAATAAAAAGTCAAAAAAAATATTTTTCTTTTTCTCAAAATTCTTTTTAATAATTTAAGATTTTTAGAAACTTGTTTCATAATCGTAGGATCATTTTTAGTATAAAAGTCACGTTTTATTTCGTACGTTACGTTTAAATTTCGCGTTTGCATTTCTGTTTTCTAATTTTTGACACTTGTGCATACTTAGCTTGTACTTACTGCATAGTTCACTATTTCTTTTCATATTTTTGAATTTCACCATCACTTTTCACTATTCACTATTCACTTTTCACTACACGATTCACAATTCGATAATTCGAGGCTCCATTCGATTTTCGTTGGGAGAACGACCCGGGAAATACTTTCCTAAGTATTTCTTTGGAAAATAAGTAAATACTATAATTTGTAAAATCAATTTTTGGCGCCGTTTCCGGGGAAGGTCGAAGTGAGTTTTTGAATATTGTTTTGAAAAATCGTGTTTTGTTAAGCCTTCCTCTATTTTGTATATAAAAATATAAAAATTGAAAAAATCTAAACACTTTTCCTAAAGTGTTTACAAAAATACCAAAAAAATAATAAAGTTACAGCCTCGACTCTCCCGTGGAAGGGAGGGCGTTGTAAACCAAAAAAGTCTTACAATATAACAAAAACATGAAATTAGTTGTTTATCGGATTATTTCAATTACTACAACCGATTAAGCGGGAAATACGGAAACTAAGACATTAAATTGCTAGTTGAAGAGAGAAGCACTCTTCTTTCCCGTCCCGTCGCGCGTGGTTTGAAAGAAACGGTTTCAATTAACGTAACGTTTTATAAAAAAGAAAAACAAAAGAAATAAAAAGTTTTTGAGATAAAAAAACATAAAAAGATTTTCCTTTCTCTTTTCTTTTTCTTTTTGATTTTGTTTGTGGTGTATGCACACCCATTCTTCTTTTGAGAGTCTTACGTCTCCGTTTTCAAACCCCGAGCGGGTTTTACGACATAATAGTCGGGTTCATTTCCTTGACGACGAGGAGATGAACCAAAACGAACAACACAACGGACCCCCGCCGATGGGTGGTCCTTAGCACAATGTTATCCCGCCGATGGGACAACAACCGGCTTTTGATCCACGTCCAATGGAAGAACAACTCCAATCACCATTCAATGGTGTGAGGAGAGCTATTGTGATTCCGAACATCAATGCCAACTTTGAGATCAATCACGGATTACTCAATTTAATCACGGGTATATCCTTTCACGGGTTTAATAACGAAGACCCGTATGCTCACATCAGAAATTTCACCGACATCGCTGAGACCATTAGAATGAACCATGTTCCTCACGATGTGGTGAAATTGAAGTTATTTCCTTTCTCCTTAAAAGGGGCAGCCCGAACTTGGCTGGAAAAGGAACCGCCCAATTCGATTCACACTTGGAATGATCTTGGTTCCAAGTTTGTGAATTATTTCTATCCTCCCTCTAAAACTTCTAATCTACGATCCCAAATCTTTCGATTCCAACAAGCTTTTGATGAGTCATTTAGTGAAGCTTGGGATCGATTCAAAGATTTGTTGGAAAAATGTCCTAACCATGGGTTTACCGACCTTCGGCAGATTGACACTTTCTATAATGGGTTATGTCATGTTGACCAAGACTCACTCGACTCTGCTGCGGGTGGGAACTTGTTGGCTAGAAACACAAATGATGCTTTCATGATAATTGAGAATAAGGCTCGTGTGAGAATGTCTAGAAATAAACCTCATAATGGTAAAAATAATGATGAAATGATGAGTATGTTATTGGCTCTTACAAAGAAAGTTGATGCAATTTCAATTGAAAATCAAACCATCAAGTCAATGTGGTTAGTCATGGTTGTGAGACTTGTGGTGGTCCACATTTGTATTATGAATGTCCGGCCACCGGTGCCTTTTCTCATGAGAATGCGTATGCTGCAAATATGGGTAACAACGGTTACCAACCTCAAGGAGACCGTAATCTCCTCAGCTACCGTTCCACTCATTTTCTTGGACCACCCGTTCTCGAACAACCAATCCAAGTCAATCAAGATCATAATTTTGTGAATCATAATAATCAAGGAAACCAAAATCAGAGTCGAGCTAATAACGGTTTTCAAAATCATAATCAATGGTTCAAATCCGGGGTTTTCATGGTAATTACAATCAAGGCCCGCCTCAAGGGAATTTTCAAAACCAAGGAAACTATGGAAACCCTGGGAATCTTCAGAACACTACTCATGGGAATCAGAATCATGGTAATTTTCAAAACCGTGGGCAGAATTTCAACAATAATCAAAATCAAGGTGTTATTCAAAATCCGTCGCCCACGGATGAGTTGATTAAGCAATTGATTCAAAGTCAACAAGCATTAGTGGCTAAACATGATGAAACAACAAGGTTGTTTGCTAATCAAATTAGTGATATTAACAAACGTTTAAATGATCGACCCTCGGGTTCGGGTACTACTTCTCTTCCAAGCAATACAATCGCAAACCCGAGGGGCAAGGTTAAGGCGATCACGACTCGCAGTGGTGCTAAATATGATGGACCCACAGCTCCTACTACCTCTTCTTCTTCGTCTCCGCCTAAGGTAGTGGACTGTGAGACCGAGGCAACAAAAACCCGGTTCCTCCTATTAATAATGGAGGAGCTGAAAACGTCCAACCTCCGGTTGTCCAAGCTTCAAGAGATAAAGAAAAAGTCGTTTCTGAAAACAATGTGAAATACAAGTCAAAATTGCCATATCCATCACGATTTAATGATGAAGAGCTTCGTGCAAAATCAGAAAAACAAATGGAAAAGTTTTTGGATATTTTTCAAAAATTGCATTTTGATATAAGTTTTATGGATGCTCTTGTGTACATGCCAAAATTTGCCTCAACGTTTAAAAACCTCATAAGTAATAAAGAGAAATTGCTTGAATAGCCGAAACGCCGATAAATGCTCAATGCTCTGCGATTCTTCTCAAGAAGCTTCCCGAGAAGCTTGGAGACTCGGGAAAGTTTCTCATTCCTTGTTCATTGAAAGATCAAGAGGTTTGCAATGCCCTGGCCGATTCAGGTGCAAGTATTAACCTTATGCCATTATCGATCTATGAACAACTTGGAATGGGGGATCTTAAACCGACGAGAATGACTTTAGAGCTAGCTAATCGATCGATAACTCATCCGGTTGGAATTCTTGAAGACGTTTTTGTTCGTGTGAATTCGTGTACTTTTCCGGCAGATTTTGTTGTTGTTAATTTCGAGGCTGATCATAGAGTTCCTCTTATACTAGGGAGACCATTTTTGTGAACCGCAAAAGCCCTAGTAGATCATTTTGAGGATACTCTAACTTTACGACATGATGATGACATAATGATTTTTCGAGCCGATGCTTCTAAATCAAAGAAGTATTCTGTAAAAAGCGTTGATGTTTGTGATTATTCCTTTGATGATTTTGTGAAAACTTTCATCTCCGACTCTTCCCCATCATTTCATCCTACTAAGGAATATGATTCTTTTTGGGAAGAGGTCGATTAATTCCTTGCTATTAAAACGATTCCGTGTTCTGAGATTGATGAACTTTACTTTGATTCGGAGGGAGATATTATTTTTCTTGACAATTTGTTGAACGGTGAACCGTTAATCCCTCCGGATAAAGTTAAGAAAAAGGTTGATCTTACAATTAACGATCCTCTAGAGCCCGAGCTCGAGGAATTTTTACCCGACTTTGAGAGTTTTTTCTTTGATACGACTGAGGAGATTTGTGGCAATCCCACTTATTGTCCTGCTTTTTCTTATCCGACTTATGAAGCTTTTCAATTCGATATAGATCATACGGAAGAGACGAGTCGTGGCAGTACCACTTCTCATGCTCTTATCTCGCTTCCAGAGTATGAATCATTTTGTTTTGATAAGATTGAATGTGATTTTGAAAAGTTTTCTAATCCAGAATATGAAAGTTTCAGTTTTGATTATGAAATTGATCATGATCCGGGTGGTGTTCTTAAAAATAAGAGTTTAATGAAAATTTTATCCCATCCCTCCCACCCGGGACAGTTTTTGAGATGAGCTTGAATGATAAGATTCATAATTCTACAATTATGAAGTTTTCTTTTGATGATGATGAGTTTTTCAAGATTGTTATCATGTCATTCTTGCCATTTGTAACATTTGGTGTGATTTCTCTTATCCTTCACTCCATCGGGAGTGAGGATGTTCTTTTTGACCCTGGTATCGTTTCTAATAGTTTTCACTATTAGAATACCATCGGTTATCTCTTCGGGGTGGAATTTTCAAATAATTCATATGTTTATCCAAATATTTTGACTGAAAGCCCGATTGAGATTATTTTTCCACGGATTTTTCCCCAAGGACGAATTAATTCGGGCATCGAGTCAAGCTCATGTGACCCGGTGAACAAAAACAAGCGCTTCGTGGGTGGCAACCCATGCTTATCCAATTTAATCTTCTTATTTTTCTTATTTATAACAAATAACGTGAGGAGGGGTGCGTCTTCTACTTTTATGTTCCGTGGTTGTTTGTGATGTTTGTTTAGGGTTGTCCGCGATTTATGATGACTCTCGTGCTCGTTTTCTTCTCTCCACTCGAGTTTCATTCATCAGTGTTTATTGGAAATCCTATATCCGTGAATCTTATCGACTAACGTTTTCTTTGGCATAATTAATAACCGGCCCTAGAATTTTGTTAGGATTGCCTTAACCCATAAAAACATTGAGGAAAATGTTTCATTCTAGTCTGGGGGAGGGTGAATCTTCGATTCAATTTGACCTTGCATTTTTCACAATGTTATGTACTCTTGTAACTCCGTTTTTCCATTAAAAATAAAAAATTGAAAATTGAAAAATGGAAAAGCACAAAAAGATGTGAAAAAGTTGTACAAAAATATAATAAAGTTTGAATAAGTGTTTTGACACCTTGTTGACTTTCTTGCTGGCGAGAGTAGGAATAAATATTTTGACTTGACTGGGCGTGTTGAGCTATAGCTTGTCCCCTTAACCAATGATAATCACATAAACTTGTGCTAGTTTTGTACATCAGGAGCTAGAAAACGCGAATTCTTCTTCTAGAATTTGCAAGTTTCCGTAACTGACTTTATATATGCGTGGCTAATTATCGGCTAAGTATTCGCGGGTTTCGTTTCTTGGAATCTTAAATTGCGAAGAGTGAGAAATGATAGAGTTTATTTAGAAGTTAGATGCTAAACGTGGAGTAGTGGTTCTCTTTAGAGCTCATGAGAGGTACTTGTGGCTTTTTACTCCCATAAAATATGTCACCGATATATAATAGATGTTCTAGGTTAATTAGTGGTATTTAGGTTTGGATAATATTTAGTTCTTTATTTTCTTAAGAAAATTTTTGCTTTAGAAGTTGGGTACATATCAAGGAACATAAAAAATATGATCAAAAAAATGAAAAAATCAAAAGTCAAAAGTCAAAAGTTGATTATGTATGTGGTTTTGGAGCTACCCGATAAGCTTCCATTGATGTTATGAGAAAAGTCAAGAAAGGAAAAAATGAAAATTATGAAAAAAGTGAAAAATGAAAAATGAAAAATGAAAGTTGAAAGTTATGATGAATAAGTGTTTGAATGTAAATAAGTTGTTGGTGCGTGAGGTGCATGTGGATGATTCTAAATTGGACATATGAGGTGCACGTGTAGTACTCCGCAACTTATATTTATGATATTGTATGTACCAAAAATTCCATGATGTGGACCGAATTTCTATTGCAATGGTTCTTAAGAGAAAATGGATAACTACTTATTGTTTAAACTTAGGTGTCACTATCGGACTAAAAATTATTGAAACGAGAAAATATGAAGCAATTCATTTCTCAACAAAAATAAAATATTGAGATACAAAAACTTAGGACATGGGAGTAAGGAGTTTCCACAAGTAACTTTTATGAGTAGTGTTAGCATCTAATTTGTAGATAAGCTGTGATCTTGTTTGTACGCTTAGTTTAGGAACTCGTGAAAAATCAAGGATGACGATTTTTATCTGTATGGTCACTTCTTAAATAGAAGTGTTTCTACTCATTGACCCTAAAAATTATTGCATAATAATGAAAGTTCAACAAACCGTCACAAGTATATAGTATGAAAAGTACAAAAATAAAAGTGAAAGTGGAATAAAGGAAAAATTTTAGAAAACGGAGCGGTTCAAGGAATAAATGATTTTATTACTTCTTTTGAACCTCCTTGCTACTTTACAAAGTTAGTAGGAAGAGTTATAAAGTTATTTATCCCAAAAGCGTGAATTGACCACATTGCGTAAGGACACAACAATACTTTAGTCTGGGGGATTTTGGTATGTGTTAATTTACATACCTTCTCATGGCCAAATACCAACCCAAATAGACTAATTATACTAACAAATGCCAAAGAATGTGTGTTTTTATGTTTGTGAACGTGCAGGTACGGATATCTCGTTAAATGACGAAAAACAAGCAGAAATCAACAAAAACGAGCATGAGAGTAGAATGTGTGCAGTTCAGTAATTGAAAGTTAATTCAGAGCCTTAGAAGTACTTAGAGATATGTGATTTGTCAGTTTTGATCCCTGATTGAAGATTCATGAGTTTGTAAGAAGTGGTCCCCTAAGTTCCAGATTTTGGCAATTTTAGTCCCTGGAAGATACTTTTCAAGCTTATGATATCTATAGCCCTTGGATTACACTTTTGAAGAATGACAGATTTGGTCCTTTGTATTTCAGTATTTACACTATTGGTCCTTGTATATTTCATTACAAAATATGAAAATAAAAAACAAAGCCTAGTCCAAATGATAAATAAAGGTCCAAACCAAATAATAAGCCAAAGCGCAAAACCAAAGTCTGACCCGAGCCCAATCACCCATCCGGTCAAACCACTTAACCACGAGTCAAACAAAGTTATTATATTATTACCCGCCCCCCCCCCCCCCCCTTTCCCCCCAATATTACCCAGGAACGTAATATCAAGAACCCTAATTTACCCGTACCATAAAATTACCACAACTAAGGGCTTAAAAGTCAAATCACAGGTTTCTAGAAGGTGTCAGTGATGTCAGAAGGGTGTCAGACCAAAAGAAACACAAAGGAATGTCACGTGGCAGCTCATGGTTGGTTCAAACGCGTCATCAGGTCTAATCCAAGGGTGGATAATGATATGGGAATGATTGGAAGAGGATCAAGGGCTTAGAATGCATCAAAAGAAACACACCACATGGATTGCCAAGCTGGCAATCCGTGGATACTTATCTCCTCACTTGTAGTATAAATATAGGGCTTAGGCTAGTGATTTAGGTGTGGAGTTTTGAGTAGGAAAACTCTGCCAATTTTACTTCAGAATTGTAGTTTGCTTTAATTTCAATTGTAATCTTCTTTTATTAATACAAATCAGCTTTTACCCTTTTCATTACTGCTTATTGTATTTTACAAGTTATTAAATAGCTTTAACTTCTGTCTCAAATAGTTTAAATCAATTCATATTTCTTTGTTTTCAAATTATTACTATTTCATTTAAATAGTTTTAAGAAAATCAGAAAAGAAAAGAAATATATATAAAAAGTTGTTTAATCTAGTCTTCAAATTTTTAGTTAAGCTTGTTTGTAGCTTCTTACTTCTCATATAAGCTCTGAAAAGCTTTTGTGAAAGTAGAATTTATTGCTCTGGTTCATTAACTAGTTGGTCAAAGTAAGTCAACTGTGGATGATTAGTTGAATTTCTGGTGAATTACTGATAGCTTGGGATAGACAGGGAAGATCCCAGCCTATCTTAAAGATAGACAACTGTGGAAAATCCTCTGTTCATGCTGAGGATGTATTTGTAAGATTTCAATTTTTAAATTCCCCTAAATCTTATAACATAGAGTTTATATCTGAATAGTTACTGTTTGATTATTAAATGTTTGATGGTAATTCAGTTAGTTTAGTGACATTTGAGATTGCTTGAATTAATTGAGTAGTTGTATTGAATTTAAGTTAATCATTGAATCTGAATTGATTAAGTTCTGTGGTATTGCCTTGATTGTGATCTGTGGATTTGATATTTGGTTGTAGTTTGTGGAAACTTAGAGTTTCTATTTTTTATGTATGTGATAGGTAGTTGAATTTAAGCTGTGGTTGTTAATTTTGAGGTGTTGAGATCATTGCTGTAGTGCAAATTGAGGGTTACAGGGGTGTTTGGATTAGTGTTCTGTTGAGTATAGTAGTAGTTAGATTGCTGATTCATAGTTACATATAAGTTTTTGTAGTGTAATGATATAGATTTAACTCATAAAATCAGTATAGTAGTTCATTAAAAGTCAAAATTAGGTTTCAACTAGCTTCATAGTTAGGATATAGAGAAATCAGTTAGTGGTATTGTTGTAGTAGTTGTAAATTGGTTCTCAGTAGCTTAGTTTAGCTTATTAAAAGCTTATTATAACTATTAGAAGTAGATTTGCTAAATAGAAATCCAAATTAGTCAACTAGTGTAGGACTTAAGAAAGTCAACTGTTTATTGTATTTTGTGATTGACTGCTGCAAAACTTGGGTGATTTTAAAGCATAATTTGATAGTTAATGACCTAGATTTTTAGTTTCTTGGCATTTCAGTAGTATAGTTGACCTTTTGCCCCCTTAGTTTTGTTTCTTAGAGCTTATTTGGACTAGCTAATTGGTCCTGCTTATCAGTGTTTTGAGATTGATTTCTATTTTGGAACTCATGGCTGTAATTGTTTGATTGAGCTTGTGATTGAGTTTTGAATGCATATCTGAGTTTTGTTGGTTATTTTGAGCTCCACATAGTGTTTAGTAGTTGAATATACTGATCCTGAGTGCTGGCTTATTACTGTTTCTCATTTTGCTTACGCATTAGCTTATAGCCTGATTGGTGTAACAATTCACATTTTCTGGTTAATTACTTTTCCCGGAAAATTTCACTATTCATTTTTACTATTCATTTTTCCCGAAAACTTTCCCGAAAGTTAATTTTTATTTGAAATTCTCGAGTGATAAATCATTTCCATGGCAAATTAAAAGTTTAACTTTCATAAGCTCACTTTCGTGAAAGTTATTAAGGAATTACACGTTTTAGGGTAAAACGACATTCAGAAATTCTACGCACAACGAAATTCGACCGCGTTAAGTGACCCCGCATCAGAAAAATGTTTGACACACTCATGATTTATTTGAGAATTAATCGTGACTGAGAAAAACATGACCAAAGACTTCCCGGCAGGTCACCCAAGCCTGTACTACTCTCGCATGAGCACGCTTAACCGTATGGGCGATTAACCGTTAGACCACAAAACGCGTTTCTAAGACGATTTGAGTTTTCAACTTATTAGAAAAAAAAGTCAACATATTTTTCCCTCCTCCATTGACCAAAAATCATCCCTTGATGTTATAAGTCATTCCTTGATTTTTAGGCTTACGGTTTGATGTCTAAAAGACATTTAATACCAACCGACACTAGACTGAGCCCAGTCTAGACATTATAAGTCATTTTAAATCATTTTTATCACATTAGAAAAGTAACATTTTACTTTTCTCAATTTTACGCAATATTCGTACGTTTTACGTATTACGCGTTTTAGACCCGTGTTTCCAGTTTTTAGCAGGGTTTTACCACCCAAATGGAACCTACCACTCATTTTATATTTTATTATGGGACATATGGACATGTCTAACAATACTTTAAAGTTCCATAATTTTACGACACCCGGTTTTACGTTTTGAGGCCTAATCATTTACGGTTGTCATTTCCCGGAGTCAAAACTCTTCCTAATACTTAGGATAATACCAAGCAAAGTCCACACCTTGTCCCCCAAGTTTAGGAACTGACCTAGGGGGGGGGGGAATTCAGCCTTGTGTGTCTTGATCTCATGCTAGGAGCCTTAAGATGTGAACATGTGTTCAACTTGGCCTCCAAGTGTTGACTAGTCAACAATGTAACCTCCTCATTTGCATATAAATGCCTCTCCTCCCACTCCTTGACCATATGAACGACCCACACACACAACACACTTCATTTTACTAGTTTACTTCAAGTTCCATCCAAGAAATCAAGTGCAATATCCATACATAAACCCTAGTTTAGTTTTGATTCATCAAAACTACTTCAAATCCTTAGAAACTTTGGTGATTTCTCTTGAGTTTGAATCCACTCAAGTCACCTCAATTTTCATCATCTCTCTTTCAAGATTACAAGAGTAGAAAGATTGCATGAAGTGAAGTGGGTTGAAGCAAGTCTATCAAAGTCCTATCCTTACATGTTAACTTCCTTTCATCTTTGAAAGCCAAAAGTTGTGAGCCAAACCCTAACTTGATTCTTGTTAAATAATCATGTTCATGTTATTTACATGTTATACTTGCTATATTATGTCTTGTAGTTATGTCCATGATGTATAAAAATGATTAAAACAAGTTATTGTTATTGATTGTTACAACAAGTTACTAAAACAAGCAAACTAGTGACTTTCTTGGTAAGACCTGATCAAAATGGTAAAAATATGATATTTGATCATTACATATTACAGTAGAGGACTTAACAAGGAAACCGTAGCAACTTGAACCACCCAAAACGAGTATACGAGTCAAAAGTTACGCCCATTTGAAGTTACCAAAACTTTGCGGCAAACTGCCAAATACCATTCTGATCAAATTTGGGTTTTGAAAGTCCCACTTCTGGTCCGATTCATCAAAAAGTTAAAACACGAAAGTTGTCCGGAACGCCGTTTTCGTTCAGGAACAAAGAAGCTCGAGACCTAAAAACACTTTCCGAGTGATAAAATTCTTCAAATTCTAAACAGCCCATTTTTAGGCGAAAGTCACAAGATTATGGTTATACTTTGAAAGGAACAAGAGGTCTTATGACCTATAATCAAGACCACAACCATGGCTAGAGCCAAGGTTGTGTCTCATGACCTTGAAACAAGGACCAAAGGTCATGGCTAGACCATGACGAAATGACCATACCAACTTTCATAGGCGTAAACATGAAACAAAGAGTTGACGAGAACTTGAACAAGCAATTTGGATCTACTTCACTTAAAAGGGAACCATGAGATATTACCAAGAGAAAATGGTCATACAAAACTTATGAAACATACCCTAATAACAATCTTCATGTACTAATAAACTTTCCTAAGTTTATTCAAATATCGGACATGTAACCTTTCGGATCAAAACTTATATCTATATATTTCATCAACTACTACAATAGTAGGGAGCCTCATGTGAGGAGATCATTATGTAAGCCGTCGAGTTGAGTTGTGGATTTACGAGTTAAAGTGTCCTGGCTCCTCGAACGCTTACTAACATGACTTCTGAATTATGTCGGCCCGAACGGTAGTAAACGATATACAAAACATACATGTTTCACGAATCTTTTCTTTCAAGGACTTACAATATACATCATACCACATCATGGACTATAATGCAAGATATATATATATAGGCACTACTTCATATTCTGTACTCAAATCCTAAGTCGCAACATTCTATTATAGGTTGCTCGTAGAAACCTTCACGATTCAACCGTTACATTCATTACTTGCTATCTTAACTTAAGGTGAGTTCATAGCCCCACTTTACATTACTTCATTGTTTTACAAACCCTTAGGGAGAATACATGCTATTTTTAACCGAGCACAATGTTTTTAAATTGTATGCTTGCCTGATTGTTTTATTATCACTAAGTACCATCCTTGCCAAACCGAGATCCCATATTATGAACCATTTAATCACTTGCGAGGGTTACTTGCAAGTGAGCGCGAATATTGTGAATAGGCCTATTGGGATTGACGAATCCCATTTGTATTGACTAAGTTCAAACAAATGCATTAATATTTGAGACATTAGGTATGACGGCAAAGTACCTACCGGGATAACTCCGCCGATTGATATTGGTACCCGTTAACGTTTTGGTGTCATAAGCTTAGTATTTGATAATAACTGTTCCGGGCGTGTAACAACGTGGCCCATATTTGTTTTCCAAACATTGGTGTGAGCCTATAACTCACACTACCAACATTTTGTGTTCAAACATTAAACAAACTCTATGAATATCACTCAACCTTTGTGTTGACCTCTCAAGCATGTATTTCAGGTTCATGACGATCAAGGATGGCACGGAAGGGCACGGATACTCAAGAGGGCTATAAATTTTATTATCATTCAAAAACTCATTTATTATACATTGTAAACATGGAACCAATTGGGACCTCATTTTGAAATCTCTGATATTTATACAATTTGAATGATAAATCTTTTAAAACGACTCAATTGGAGTTCGTTTTCTATTATTGTGACTATTGTGCCGTCAAGTAACACTCAGTTCGAATTCCGCTGCAACCATGAATTGGGGGTGTTACAGATTGGTACCAGAGCCATGGTTATAGAGAAACGGGTTTAATTGAGACCTAAACTATAACCACATGTACAAGCAAAAACATTTTATAGCCTTCCGCTCTCCGTGTCTTCCATCCTCCAGACGATTATGGACTTAGTAGGCATGTTATGATACACAAACATATTAGTATATTCATATATACCCATTTTGACCATTTCCCCGTAGACATTTTTATGCTACACAAACATAATTGCATATTGATATATGTACCCTTAACATAATTGAGCATTTCCCCGTAAACATTTTGTGCTACATGAACACATATAAGTATATTGATATATACACACTAGGCATTTTATGCTACATGAACACATATAAGTATATTGATATATACACACTAGGCATTTTATGCTACATGAACATATTAGTATATTGATATATAAACTCGGTTTATTTTCAATCATTTATCTAAACAATGGACTAAACATATCTGTGTATGCCTATTCTAAGGCATTTCGGCACAGCCACACTCTCCCAATCATGTTCCTACTCCAACATTATATGTCCAAGACATTGTAACTAATTACAATGGTCTCATTCACTTTTCAAGACATTGTGAGATACAATGGTCTCATTCATTTTCCAAGACATTGTGAGATACAATGGTCTCATTCATTTTCCAAGACATTGTGAGATACAATGGTCTCATTCATTTTCCAAGACATTGTGAGATACAATGGTCTCATTCATTTTCCAAGACATTGTGAGATGCAATGGTCTCATTCATTTTCCAAGACAATGTATGATACAATGGTCTTAATCATTTCTCAAATGTTTTGAGTCACACAACGGTCTAACCTACTTCCGAGACTTTGTGTTTTGTGCAAATGGTCTCTAGAATTATTCCATCACATCATCAATATCATTTCTTATGATATCAAAAACCCGTCACAATCTATCGATTTCAAAACAAGAAATATGAGATTTCTAAAGGACAAACAAATCCATCACCTACAAAAGCTGAAGTTCAGCTCTACATTCATCAAAGTTTTCTTCTGAAACCTTCATTATAAAAAGTTCGTAATCCTGGCCAAGTATGTTCTATTTTAGAACTACTTAAAACTTCCTTTCCATACGTACCTACCCTTACTATCTTCTATGCAATGGAATATGAAAACATACGTTACAAGTCTTGTATGGACGGGACTTGCAACTTAAGGGTTTGACATCGCCTTTGTTTAGTGGACAGTTTCCCAAAAGCAACGGACATATCAAAAGTATACCTAGTTTAGGTATTTGAAAATTTTATCGAACCTTGGCTAAATATAGACTAGTCACCTATATTTAACCTAGGGACAGTGGAATATAGTCTGACTAACTATATTCGACTTAGAATTTTCAAATACTGAGAGTAGTTGTACTAGGGTTATGTTTAGATTGATTTCCTACATGAACATGATAAACCACCAGAATACATTAAAACAATCTAGAGACACGATAGTGCCTTACCACTCAGCGAAATCTTAACACTTTATTTGTACTACCTAACTTCATTCTTGAAAATTTTCATTTATGAGATAATCCGAACGACTATCTTGGGATAGTTATCAATTCTTCTCTTCATCCTGTAGAAGTACCATCCTGTTTAGGATACCATTCCATCATAAACCTTTAAAAAAAAATCTCTTAAGATTTTCAAAGCAAACTTGACATCTCTACCAATATTAATGGTAAGCATACACTACACACTTTTGTTCATCAACATATCACAACATTACCTTCACAACCGTGGCAAACACAATCTCATTAACAGATCTTTATGCACTTTTAAAGATCAAATCATCCTTAGTTACACCACAAGCACCCTCATCAGTTTTACAAGATTGAATATTCATCTTGTACTTTTGGAACATCAGTATCATCTCGTAATACACTACCTTGTAACTCACCGGCTAAGTATGAATGTTGTGTCGGGAATTCTTGAGTAGGAAGATTTATAATGTCCTTATTTGAATGGATTGGGATGCCTTTTCATTTAAATAAAGAAATTATAAATCATCGAACCATACGTTTATATTCCTTTAGTTACATTGTTTGGGATGCCTTTCTATGTAAATAAAGAATTATAAACAAGTGGGCTTATTTATATCCGAAATAACATAAGTATGAAGTCAATAAACACTAGATACAACAACAGATTACCTACTAGGCTATGATTGCAACAACTATCCCAATTTCCATTAGTACGAGATTTACATTTTGGTTTTCATAATGATAGTGCAATAACAAACAAACTCATTACGGGGCCATGTAACCATACGCATGCGCAGTCGTACCAAACTCATTGCGAGGCCATGTAACCATATGCATGGGCAGCCGTACAATTCAAACAGGACTTGGTCCAACCACATGTTCAACGCTTATTCCATGATTCGATTCTTATATCAATTGCTATTGATACTCGACAACTATATCAAGTTCTATTTTGATATTCAACTACTATATCAATTCCTATTAATATTCGACTGCTATATCAATTTCCTTTGATATTCGACTATTACCATACCTTTCCTACATAAAAGTAAGCCTCATCCTACGCCATACACTGAAATGACAAATCAAACTACATCACTGGTAATTCCAGACTTTGTTCCTCATAAGTAACCACACATCTTTATCGACACCACTCCAACATATGACACACATAGAACTTTGGGACGAAGTTCCCCGTAAGGGGTAGAGACTGTAACAATTCACATTTTCTGGTTAATTACTTTTCCCGGAAAATTTCACTATTCATTTTTACTATTCATTTTCCCGAAAACTTTCCCGAAAGTTAATTTTTATTTGAAATTCTCGAGTGATAAATCATTTCCATGGCAAATTAAAAGTTTAACTTTCATAAGCTCACTTTCGTGAAAGTTATTAAGGAATTACACGTTTTAGGGTAAAACGACATTCAGAAATTCTACGCACAACGAAATTCGACCGCGTTAAGTGACCCCGCATCAGAAAAATGTTTGACACACTCATGATTTATTTGAGAATTAATCGTGACTGAGAAAAACATGACCAAAGACTTCCCGGCAGGTCACCCAAGCCTGTACTACTCTCGCATGAGCACGCTTAACCGTATGGGCGATTAACCGTTAGACCACAAAACGCGTTTCTAAGACGATTTGAGTTTTCAACTTATTAGAAAAAAAAGTCAACATATTTTTCCCTCCTCCATTGACCAAAAATCATCCCTTGATGTTATAAGTCATTCCTTGATTTTTAGGCTTACGGTTTGATGTCTAAAAGACATTTAATACCAACCGACACTAGACTGAGCCCAGTCTAGACATTATAAGTCATTTTAAATCATTTTTATCACATTAGAAAAGTAACATTTTACTTTTCTCAATTTTACGCAATATTCGTACGTTTTACGTATTACGCGTTTTAGACCCGTGTTTCCAGTTTTTAGCAGGGTTTTACCACCCAAATGGAACCTACCACTCATTTTATATTTTATTATGGGACATATGGACATGTCTAACAATACTTTAAAGTTCCATAATTTTACGACACCCGGTTTTACGTTTTGAGGCCTAATCATTTACGGTTGTCATTTCCCGGAGTCAAAACTCTTCCTAATACTTAGGATAATACCAAGCAAAGTCCACACCTTGTCCCCCAAGTTTAGGAACTGACCTAGGGGGGGGGGGAATTCAGCCTTGTGTGTCTTGATCTCATGCTAGGAGCCTTAAGATGTGAACATGTGTTCAACTTGGCCTCCAAGTGTTGACTAGTCAACAATGTAACCTCCTCATTTGCATACAAATGCCTCTCCTCCCACTCCTTGACCATATGAATGACCCACACACACAACACACTTCATTTTACTAGTTTACTTCAAGTTCCATCCAAGAAATCAAGTGCAATATCCATACATAAACCCTAGTTTAGTTTTGATTCATCAAAACTACTTCAAATCCTTAGAAACTTTGGTGATTTCTCTTGAGTTTGAATCCACTCAAGTCACCTCAATTTTCATCATCTCTCTTTCAAGATTACAAGAGTAGAAAGATTGCATGAAGTGAAGTGGGTTGAAGCAAGTCTATCAAAGTCCTATCCTTACATGTTAACTTCCTTTCATCTTTGAAAGCCAAAAGTTGTGAGCCAAACCCTAACTTGATTCTTGTTAAATAATCATGTTCATGTTATTTACATGTTATACTTGCTATATTATGTCTTGTAGTTATGTCCATGATGTATAAAAATGATTAAAACAAGTTATTGTTATTGATTGTTACAACAAGTTACTAAAACAAGCAAACTAGTGACTTTCTTGGTAAGACCTGATCAAAATGGTAAAAATATGATATTTGATCATTACATATTACAGTAGAGGACTTAACAAGGAAACCGTAGCAACTTGAACCACCCAAAACGAGTATACGAGTCAAAAGTTACGCCCATTTGAAGTTACCAAAACTTTGCGGCAAACTGCCAAATACCATTCTGATCAAATTTGGGTTTTGAAAGTCCCACTTCTGGTCCGATTCATCAAAAAGTTAAAACACGAAAGTTGTCCGGAACGCCGTTTTCGTTCAGGATCAAAGAAGCTCGAGACCTAAAAACACTTTCCGAGTGATAAAATTCTTCAAATTCTAAACAGCCCATTTTTAGGCGAAAGTCACAAGATTATGGTTATACTTTGAAAGGAACAAGAGGTCTTATGACCTATAATCAAGACCACAACCATGGCTAGAGCCAAGGTTGTGTCTCATGACCTTGAAACAAGGACCAAAGGTCATGGCTAGACCATGACGAAATGACCATACCAACTTTCATAGGCGTAAACATGAAACAAAGAGTTGACGAGAACTTGAACAAGCAATTTGGATCTACTTCACTTAAAAGGGAACCATGAGATATTACCAAGAGAAAATGGTCATACAAAACTTATGAAACATACCCTAATAACAATCTTCATGTACTAATAAACTTTCCTAAGTTTATTCAAATATCGGACATGTAACCTTTCGGATCAAAACTTATATCTATATATTTCATCAACTACTACAATAGTAGGGAGCCTCATGTGAGGAGATCATTATGTAAGCCGTCGAGTTGAGTTGTGGATTTACGAGTTAAAGTGTCCTGGCTCCTCGAACGCTTACTAACATGACTTCTGAATTATGTCGGCCCGAACGGTAGTAAACGATATACAAAACATACATGTTTCATGAATCTTTTCTTTCAAGGACTTACAATATACATCATACCACATCATGGACTATAATGCAAGATATATATATAGGCACTACTTCATATTCTGTACTCAAATCCTAAGTCGCAACATTCTATTATAGGTTGCTCGTAAAAACCTTCACGATTCAACCGTTACATTCATTACTTGCTATCTTAACTTAAGGTGAGTTCATAGCCCCACTTTACATTACTTCATTGTTTTACAAACCCTTGGGGGGAATACATGCTATTTTTAACCGAGCACAATGTTTTTAAATTGTATGCTTTCCTGATTGTTTTATTATCACTAAGTACCATCCTTGCCAAACCGAGATCCCATATTATGAACCATTTAATCACTTGCGAGGGTTACTTGCAAGTGAGCGCGAATATTGTGAATAGGCCTATTGGGATTGACGAATCCCATTTGTATTGACTAAGTTCAAACAAATGCATTAATATTTGAGACATTAGGTATGACGGCAAAGTACCTACCGGGATAACTCCGCCGATTGATATTGGTACCCGTTAACGTTTTGGTGTCATAAGCTTAGTATTTGATAATAACTATTCCGGGCGTGTAACAACGTGGCCCATATTTGTTTTCCAAACATTGGTGTGAGCCTATAACTCACACTACCAACATTTTGTGTTCAAACATTAAACAAACTCTATGAATATCACTCAACCTTTGTGTTGACCTCTCAAGCATGTATTTCAGGTTCATGACGATCAAGGATGGCACGGAAGGGCACGGATACTCAAGAGGGCTATAAATTTTATTATCATTCAAAAACTCATTTATTATACATTGTAAACATGGAACCAATTGGGACCTCATTTTGAAATCTCTGATATTTATACAATTTGAATGATAAATCTTTTAAAACGACTCAATTGGAGTTCGTTTTCTATTATTGTGACTATTGTGCCGTCAAGTAACACTCAGTTCGTATTCCGCTGCAACCATGAATTGGGGGTGTTACAATTGGTCCCAAATGGTCAACCTAAATTGACCAGGTGAATGGTCAACTAAGTCAAACATCTCAGACCAAATCTCCGTGGAAGTATAGTGTTTCCCCGGGTCGTTATGTCCCGACGAGGTGTGGATTGTAATCAAAACGGGTTCGTGATCGGGTGAATTTGGAAAGGAAAGGGTTTTAAGTGAGTTGTATGATTACACTAAGATATGGGGAATGAAAATAACTTAGAAACACTATATTAACATTTACTGATGATCAGATAACCTAAAAACGTAATCTAAAAACTTAAAATCAGAATTTGCTTATAAATAAGCAGAAAAATAAGCCAAACGGCTTAAATAGAAGCTATCACTTTATTTATGTTTTTGGTTTTTCTTAATTTAACAAACTACTTTTACAAACGTAACCTAAATTTAAAAACGTAAAAGTTATTTAAATAAAACGCGAATTAAAATCAAAATAAACGCGAGTGCGCAAAATAAAACGTGAAATTTAAGCTACGCTAACCCTACGGACATGAAAATTATATTTTTACGATCCTAACGATAAAAGAAAATTTAAAAAAAAAGAAAATTATTTTTTTGACTTTTTAATTATTTATTATTAACTAAAAACTATTTTTAACTATTTAATAATACACTAAAAATTAAGAAAATACAAAATAAACCTAGAAAAATGAAATTATAATTTTGAAAAATCTAAAATATTATAAAACTAATTTTAAAATAGAAAATATATTTAGTACACTATTTATCTATTTATTATTAATTATTTATTATTTATTAATTACTAAAACTACTTTTGATTTATTAAAAATACTAAAAAGGCAAAGAAAAATCTGAAACTTTTAGGAAAATTTTAAAATACAATTAAGAACTTAAGAAAATTAAAATCTCCTGAAAAAGACACCAAAATAAGCAAAATGGGCAATAAGCTCTTACAAATAAGCACTTAAAAGTAAGCAAACAATGCAATTAATTACCAAAAGCTAGAGTACACTACAACTAACTTATATGAACTTAAATTAACTTAAAACAACCAAAGAAATGCTCAGAATAAGCTAGAACTAGCAATTAAGCAAACTCACAAACCATAAGCCAAACTGGCCTGAGAGGGTACTTACAGCCCTCTGTGGGGCCCACCTGAGGGATCAGGGGATCAAATTGAACCTTGATTCTGAAAGCCAGCCAGGTAAGCTACCCAATAAGCTAAAGATCAGCTTGTGGGGTCCACTAAACAGGCCTAGGTGATGGCTGGAAGTTGGGTGTTTGGGACAGCTTTCATGGTGAGCATTGATCTAACAGTTGAGTCAATTAAGCAATAGGGGATTAACCAATGACAAAAGCAATTAAATTCCATTACAAACAACACTGATAAGCAAAAAATCTAACAAGCAATGATCAAAGACAATCAAATACCCAAGAAGCCTAGTGCAAACTGATGCACAGACCTGGGAGCAGGGCAGTCCTAATGGGCTAACTTTGGCCTGAAAATAAGCTAGCACATGATAGGCTGATTACACAAAAAGGCAACTCTCCTAAAGACAAGATAACACAGATCATATAACAACAAGTTGAACAAATTTGAAACTTATTAAGATGCTTACATGGGAACTGGTGTGAAGGCAGCTGAGACAAATCAAATAAAAATATATGCAGACCTGCTCTTGTGCTTAGCAGGCTCAATAAACCATCCAACAAGCCAGAACTAACCTAGATAAGCTGCAACTAATGAGTTCTATACTACAAATTGACAATAAAAACTAAATCTAGGCCTAATCCTAACATGAACTTAACTGAATTTTGAGTGGAAGGGGGAGCAGTGAGGACTGCAACAGTTGGGCTAACAAGGGTATAGTAGGCTAGGACTAGCTTTCCTATGGCGTTTTAAACTGCCAAGTAAGTACTCCTTACTAAAGATAACTTAGCTAAGAACTCTTATGCCAATTTTCAAAAAGAGGGGAGCAATTATGAGCTTGTTACAACAGCTTACATATGAGCTGGGTTAAACAACCACATCACACAGGTCTGATGAGTGAGCTTTCAAGCTCAAAACACTCTGACCAAACAAGCTCTATACTCAAGAATAAGCTTAACAAAAAGAGGCCTATACTATGAACTAATAATACAACTAATAACAAATCCTAATTCTCACTGAAACTCACCTAATATTTAATCCAAAAAGAGTTCTGTGGGACAGTTATGGCCTGCTAACTGGGAGAGAGCACATGGGTGAAATGGAAGATTTGACCCATAAAAGTCAAGTGCCTAGCAGAGAACAATCTCTCTAACCAATAAAAGACCTATTTGAAATACCAAGAACAACTTAAAATGACTTACACTCAAATCTATCCTAGCTTTTAATGAAAACAGATTTACTACAAATCTTTTGGAATTTTAATGAAAAGCTTTTAAACTACTTTAGACTACTAAAAGTTACTCTAACATTGCTACTATACTATTTGGAAGCTGACCTAAAAGGGAAGTTGAAGCAGAAACAGCTTATAGACCACAAAAGATCCTTGTGCCAAACACTAGTTAACTTCAACTGTTTGTGGATTAGTCCAATGAAAACTCAGTTGAACCAAGGCATTTTAATCGTAGAAGTTTAACTACAACCTAAGTATGATAAGTGAACTAGTTCCACTCAGAATAAGCAATTTTAAATAAGCTACCTAAGAAAAGCTAAATCTAACTAATGTGACTGAAAAAACTAAACATGGCATTCCTAAACTTGTGACTGAGCATATTAGTAAATAGTAAACATAAATAAGCCTTAAGCAACAATAATAAGCAGTAAATGAGCATAGATTAAGCAGTTTACAAAAGCAAAGAAAATAAGCGAAAACAGAAATTTTGAAAAGCAATTGATATTTGAAAATGGGGAATCTTTGATTAATTGGGAATGTAACTTACAACACTGAATTGAAAAAACTAAACTAGATTAACTAAAACATAAACTAATTAATTCTTAAATACTACATTACATAATTGATTAACTACTAAAGTCTACTGCCCTCTCTCTGCCTCTTTCTTTTCCATTTTATACTCCCCTTCTAGGGTTTCTGAGAGTCCTCTTGTCCTTTCTCAGCTTCTTTCTGAACCGCTTGATTTCTCACATTTGATCCTGACCGTTTGTTCTTTTGGCGGGAAAATGGAGATATTGCACTTTGTCTGTTAGCTTTTGGCAGGGGTACAATTCTTGGATTGTAATGGAGGAAAGTAGAAGTAGGGGTGGAGTGGAGTAGGGAGTGTGATGATTGTGTTGGTTTTGCAGGTTTTGGAGCAGGGGTAGGGTTCACGGGGTGGTTTTTTGGGGGGTGAGGTGGAGTTATGGGTTGACCTAGGTTTGACTAGGTATTAAAAACGGGGGGAATTAGTTTTTAGGGTTGGGCTTTTGTGGAATGGGCTTGGATAAGGTAATTTGTTGGATTGGGTTTTATTTTTGGATAATAATAATAATAGGATCCGTTTGGTTTGTTTGAAATTAAGCACAAGGACCACGTTTGTATTTTTCTGATTTTGAAGGGTGGAAAGTGCAAACTTCCCAAAGTTATCATAAGGACCATTTTTGCCATTAATAAATAGTACAAGGGTTAAAATTATTAATTTTCCATTTTTTATAACCCGGGGACTAAATTTGACACTTTTGAAACATGGGGGACCAAAGTTGTAATTTTACCATTTTGAACTTTAAAGGATTAATTTTGACAACTTGTGAATCCCCAAGGACCTTTGATGATAAATTCCTTGTTTTGATTAACCAGGGACTATTTTTGACTCTTTATGAAAGTTGGGGGACTGAAATTGCCAATTTTGCCAACTTTGTACGTTTTTCATTTGTTTTTACTCATTTTGCATCTAAAACATATAAAACACAATTTTAAAATATTTTTAGTATTTTGATGCATTTCTGAGTGTTTTTGTATGTTTTGCAGTTCAGATTAGACCAAAAATGATGAGTGTTTGAGCACTCATCAATCCCCCACACTAAACTATTGCTAGTCCCTAGCAATAACTCTTTTGAAAACTTGATGGATTTTAAACTCTTTACCAAAAGCCATCACTTCTGGAGTAGCCAGGTGTGAGAACTGTGGTACACCTGATAACCGTGTGATTTTGAGCAAACCACCAGCTGTCAACGGATTTGATTAGTCTTTTACCAGAACCCGTTTGCTCCTGGACTAGCCAATCCCTTTTGTCGCTTAGACAAGGCGGACTGATTACCACAAAAATTTTGAAGCACCAGTGAAAATTTTTTAAAATTTTTGAAATTTTGGCAAAAACGGGGGTATTATATAGTAAAATATGATAAAATTCGCTAGAATAGCGAAATACCCCCCCCCCCCCCCCCCCACACTAAGCATGAATATTGTCCTCAATATTCAAAGTACCGGCTATTATGCCGACATTTTGAACGTAAAAGGGCAACATTACAAGCTAAGCGTGGAAAACACCATTTTGTATTTTCACTTTTGAAATCATAGCATGGGGGACTCCCCCACACTTAGGGTGAAAACCCAATATGAATGCTACTGTTTTTGTTTACTGAGTCGCTAGCTTGACTCGACCCCGAATTCATTTGTCCTTGGGGAAGCATGATGTGGAAGAGATAATCTCAATCGGACTTTCATTCAAGATGTTTGGACAAACATTTGAAGCACGTGAAAGTTCCACACCGATGAGATAAGTATCCGGCTCAAGATAATGGTACATGAAAATGCAGGGATCAAAGATGGTATCTTCATTCCCGAAGGAGTGAAGAAGAGAAGAAGTCACCTTATAGGTGAAGAAAAGGAAGAAAATCATGATAAAAAGCATGATTTGATCTTCTTCCTCGAGAGCAGGCTCCGTAGCCTGAGTTTGGATTACACGGGTTAAGCTCGTAAACAACCCGGGAGGGTGGGTGGGAATTTGCAAATTCTCATGATTGAGTGCATCTTCCCCCGGGCTATCAAACTCCAGAGGAGTCATGATATGATGAGTGAGTTCACCGGAGAACTCCTCATGAAGAGAATTATTCACAAGATGTGAATTTGTGAACTCATGTTCCATTGTGGACTCATCACAATCCTCGTCAAAGATTGGATTATTAGAAATCATAGTGAATTCAGATTCGAATTCAAATAGAGGATTGGTGAGAGTCGTATTGAATGTTTCGGGAACAAAGAGATTATCATTCTCTATTGGACTGTTGGGATCAGAAGTGAGTGACGGATCATGATAAAGGAGACTTTCAATTTCTCCCAGATCGGCTTGGAAATCGAGGAGACCATCATCACTTTCCAATGAAAGTGGATCGATGTGAGCAAGTTCATCAGCGAACTCCTCAAGAAGATGATCAGCATCAGAATGTGGAACTGACGCCTCAACATACTCGATGTCTCCATAAGATGTACAATTATCGCTACAATCGGAGAAAGTCTCAAATTGATCTTTAGGACACTCAATGGATGAAGGAATATCACATACATGATCCAAAGTTCCCTGTGACTCTCTCGGGATTGGGACAAGGATCTCAACACTAGACTTTATTAATTCGTCTGATTCCTTATTGGGAACAGTGCTAAGATGCTCATCCCCCATGTTTAGAGAGTGAGTGTGAACTTCGGGTGTGATATCAATAGACTGAGGGAGTTGAGAAGGACTAGCAGACATGGGTTTTATAAATTTCATTTGTTCTTCTGCTATTAATTCTATCATAGTCTTTTCTCCCTGATTTTCCGAGGAAGGAATCACAACAGATGAACTTGATGAATCCTCACAAAATTGAGAAATATCAAGGGTAACTTCATCATCATCGTCGAGAAGAGCAGCATTGCGAAATATGGCACGTGTTTTAGCTGCTTGTTCTAAGACAAGTAATTCCTCCTTGCTCAATTCGTTTCTAGCATCTCGTTCTTCAGCAAGTAATTCTGCCATGGATTTCTCACGAGAGTTTTGAAACGATGTAGTAACCAACTCCTCCTTAAGTTCTTTCAATAAATCAAGAGCCTTTAGTAGAAGGTCTTGCTAAGTATCTTGAGGAGTTGTGTGAATCATTTGGTATTGTGGAGGTGGGTCTGAAAACGAATAGTCGTAATTGTTACAAGGAAATGGATTCCTTGTTTGACAATCCAAGCTAAAGTGTGGACCTCCACAGTAATCACACCAGTGAAACTGATGTGGCTGTGGATTGTAAGTGCTAGTTATAATCGTTACCAGGAAACTGCTCATAGACAAGCGTGTTTCCCGATTGACAATTAGAACTGTAGTGTGAACCACCACAGTACTCACAACAGTAAAACCGCTGAGACTGATGGTGTGGTAGTTGGTGGAATAAATCAATCGTGTCATGGTAGGAATAGGGATCTTGGTTATAGACAGACCCGTTTCCTGACTCTACCATGCCACAACCGGGGCAATTACCACCATTATAAGAACTACCACACCACTGGAAAACCAGAAGGTGTGGATGAGACATAGAAAGAATCAAAAGGTTTGGGAGGGTAAGAGATGAAGAATCAAATATGTGAGAGGGTAAAGGAGAATGTTTTTGGATTTTTGGATAAACATTTTGTACAAATAATAAAGAAAATGTTTTTGTGTTTTTGTGTTCTTTGAAAACTGAGTTTAAAATGTTTTCGGGAACAGTTTTGTTTTTATAATAAGAAAATATGAACAAAGGATGGTAAATATACAATGAGTGTATATCCAGATTCACTAATCTGTAAAACCGTTTAGAATACGCACACAGCCTCCCCGGCAGCGGCGCCAAAATTTGATTGGTCCCAAAGGGTCAACCTAAATTGACCAGGTGAATGGCCAACTAAGTCAAACGTCTCAGACCAAATCTCCGTGGAAGTATAGTGTTTCCCCGGGTCGTTATGTCCCGACGAGGTGTGGATTATAATCAAAACGGGTTCGTGATCGGGTGAATTTGGACAGGAAAGGGTTTTAAGTGAGTTGTATGATTACACTAAGATATGGGGAATGAAAATAACTTAGAAACACTATATTAACATTTACTGATGATCAGATAACCTAAAAACGTAATCAAAAAACTTAAAATCAGAATTTGCTTATAAATAAGCAGAAAAATAAGCCAAACGGCTTAAATAGAAGCTATCACTTTATTTATGTTTTTGGTTTTTCTTAATTTAACAAACTACTTTTACAAACGTAACCTAAATTTAAAAACGTAAAAGTTATTTAAATAAAACGCGAATTAAAATCAAAATAAACGCGAGTGCGCAAAATAAAACGTGAAATTTAAGCTACGCTAACCCTACGGACATGAAAATTATATTTTTATGATCCTAACAATAAAAGAAAATTTAAAAAAAAAAAGAAAATTATTTTTTTGACTTTTTAATTATTTATTATTAACTAAAAACTATTTTTAACTATTTAATAATACACTAAAAATTAAGAAAATACAAAATAAACCTAGAAAAATGAAATTATAATTTTGAAAAATCTAAAATATTATAAAACTAATTTTAAAACAGAAAATATATTTATTACAATATTTATCTATTTATTATTAATTATTTATTATTTATTAATTACTAAAACTACTTTTGATTTATTAAAAATACTAAAAAGGCAAAGAAAAATCTGAAACTTTTAGGAAAATTCTAAAATACAATTAAGAACTTAAGAAAAATAAAATCTCGTGAAAAAGACACCAAAATAAGCAAAATGGGCAATAAGCTCTTACAAATAAGCACTTAAAAATAAGCAAACAATGCAATTAATTACCAAAAGCTAGAGTACACTACAACTAGCTTATATGAACTTAAATTAACTTAAAACAACCAAAGAAATGCTCAGAATAAGCTAGAACTAGCAATTAAGCAAACTCACAAACCATAAGCCAAACAGGCCTGAGAGGGTACTTACAGCCCTCTGTGGGGCCCACCTGAGGGATCAGGGGATCAAATTGAACCTTGATTCTAAAAGCCAGCCAGGTAAGCTACCCAATAAGCTAAAGATCAGCTTGTGGGGTCCACTAAACAGGCCTAGGTGATGGCTGGAAGTTGGGTGTTTGGGACAGCTTTCATGGTGAGCATTGATCTAACAGTTGAGTCAATTAAGCAATAGGGGATTAACCAATGACAAAAGCAATTAAATTCCATTACAAACAACACTGATAGGCAAAAAATCTAACAAGCAATGATCAAAGACAATCAAATACCCAAGAAGCCTAGTGCAAACTGATGCACAGACCTGGGAGCAGGGCAGTCCTAATGGGCTAACTTTGGCCTGAAAATAAGCTAGCACATGATAGGCTGATTACACAAAAAGGCAACTCTCCTAAAGACAAGATAACACAGATCATATAACAACAAGTTGAACAAATTTGAAACTTATTAAGATGCTTACATGGGAACTGGTGTGAAGGCAGCTGAGACAAATCAAATAAAAATATATGCAGACCTGCTCTTGTGCTTAGCAGGCTCAATAAACCATCCAACAAGCCAGAACTAACCTAGATAAGCTGCAACTAATGAGTTCTATACTACAAATTGACAATAAAAACTAAATCTAGGCCTAATCCTAACATGAACTTAACTGAATTTTGAGTGGAAGGGGGAGCAGTGAGGACTGCAACAGTTGGGTTAACAAGGGTATAGTAGGCTAGGACTAGCTTTCCTATGGCGTTTTAAACTGCCAAGTAAGTACTCCTTACTAAAGATAACTTAGCTAAGAACTCTTATGCCAATTTTCAAAAAGAGGGGAGCAATTATGAGCTTGTTACAACAGCTTACATATGAGCTGGGTTAAACAACCACATCACACAGGTCTGATGAGTGAGCTTTCAAGCTCAAAACACTCTGACCAAACAAGCTCTATACTCAAGAATAAGCTTAACAAAAAGAGGCCTATACTATGAAATAATAATACAACTAATAACAAATCCTAATTCTCACTGAAACTCACCTAATATTTAATCCAAAAAGAGTTCTGTGGGACAGTTATGGCCTGCTAAGTGGGAGAGAGCACATGGGTCAAATGGAAGATTTGACCCATAAAAGTCAAGTGCCTAGCAGAGAACAATCTCTCTAACCAATAAAAGACCTATTTGAAATACCAAGAACAACTTAAAATGACTTACACTCAAATCTATCCTAGCTTTTAATGAAAACAGATTTACTACAAATCTTTTGGAATTTTAATGAAAAGCTTTTAAACTACTTTAGACTACTAAAAGTTACTCTAACATTGCTACTATACTATTTGGAAGCTGACCTAAAAGGGAAGTTGAAGCAGAAACAGCTTATAGACCACAAAAGATCCTTGTGCCAAACACTAGTTAACTTCAACTGTTTGTGGATTAGTCCAATGAAAACTCAGTTGAACCAAGGCATTTTAATCGTAGAAGTTTAACTACAACCTAAGTATGATAAGTGAACTAGTTCCACTCAGAATAAGCAATTTTAAATAAGCTACCTAAGAAAAGCTAAATCTAACTAATGTGACTGAGAAAACTAAACATGGCATTCCTAAACTTGTGACTGAGCATATTAGTAAATAGTAAACATATATAAGCCTTAAGCAACAATAATAAGCAATAAATGAGCATAGATTAAGCAGTTTACAAAAGCAAAGAAAATAAGCGAAAACAAAAATTTTGAAAAGCAATTGATATTTGAAAATGGGGAATCTTTGATTAATTGGGAATGTAACTTACAACGCTGAATTGAAAAAACTAAACTAGATTAACTAAAACATAAACTAATTAATTCTTAAATACTACATTACATAATTGATTAACTACTAAAGTCTACTGCCCTCTCTCTGCCTCTTTCTTTTCCATTTTATACTCCCCTTCTAGGGTTTCTGAGAGTCCTCTTGTCCTTTCTCAGCTTCTTTCTGAACCGCTTGATTTCTCACATTTGATCCTGACCGTTTGTTCTTTTGGCGGGAAAATGGAGATATTGCACTTTGGCTGTTAGCTTTTGGCAGGGGTACAATTCTTGGATTGTAATGGAGGAAAGTAAAAGTAGGGGTGGAGTGGAGTAGGGAGTGTGATGATTGTGTTGGTTTTGCAGGTTTTGGAGCAGGGGTAGGGTTCACGGGGTGGTTTTTTGGGGGGTGAGGTGGAGTTATGGGTTGACCTAGGTTTGACTAGGTATTAAAAACGGGGGGAATTAGTTTTTAGGGTTGGGCTTTTGTGGAATGGGCTTGGATAAGGTAATTTGTTGGATTGGGTTTTATTTTTGGATAATAATAATAATAGGATCCGTTTGGTTTGTTTGAAATTAAGCACAAGGACCACGTTTGTATTTTTCTGATTTTGAAGGGTGGAAAGTGCAAACTTCCCAAAGTTATCATAAGGACCATTTTTGCCATTAATAAATAGTACAAGGGTTAAAATTATTAATTTTCCATTTTTTATAACCCGGGGACTAAATTTGACACTTTTGAAACATGGGGGACCAAAGTTGTAATTTTACCATTTTGAACTTTAAAGGATTAATTTTGACAACTTGTGAATCCCCAAGGACCTTTGATGATAAATTCCTTGTTTTGATTAACCAGGGACTATTTTTGACACTTTATGAAAGTTGAGGGACTGAAACTGCCAATTTTGCAAACTTTGTACGTTTTTCATTTGTTTTTACTCATTTTGCATCTAAAACATATAAAACACAATTTTGAAATATTTTTAGTATTTTGATGCATTTCTGAGTGTTTTTGTATGTTTTGCAGTTTAGATTAGACCAAAAATGATGAGTGTTTGAGCACTCATCATAGCCCAACTGCTTATTGCTTGTTCCTACTGCTTCTGTGCTTCTTTCTGCTCATTTCTGTGTTCCCTTGTGCTTTTAGAGTAAAATTGCATCTGTATTTCAAGTTTGGTTTAGTTATGTGGCAAGTGCTTATAAATAAGCACCTGCCATAAGCTGTTTTAGCTCAAATAAGCACTTCTGCTTATTATTTTCTTTTTAAAATTTTTCTGCAAGCTTTTTGTAATATTCTAGAGTTTCTGTAAATTTTTCATATTTTTCTGAGTTGATTTGATATTTTTCTTATTTTTTCTTCAATTTTAATCAATTTTAAATCATTTTTAATAATAAAAAATCAATAAAAATTCAGAATAAGCCTTTAAAAATACAAAATATTTTAGGAAATTCTTTTATAATATTTTAGATTTTTCAGAATAGATTTTATATTTTTCCCATTTATTTTTACAATTTTCTTTATTTTTAATTACTTTTTAATTCAATAAATAGAAAATAAATCATAGAAAATAAATAAAAAGTCAAAAAATATTTTTCTTTTTCTCAAAATTCTTTTTAATAGTTTAAGATTTTTAGAAACTTGTTTCATAATTGTTGGATCATTTTTAGTATAAAAGTCACGTTTTATTTCGTACGTTACGTTTAAATTTCGCGTTTGCATTTCTGTTTTTTAATTTTTGACACTTGTGCTTACTTAGCTTGTACTTACTGCATAGTTCACTATTTCTTTTCATATTTTTGAATTTCACCATCACTTTTTACTATTCACTTTTCACTGCACGATTCACAATTCAATAATTCGAAGCTCCATTCGATTTTCGTTAGGAGAACGACCCGGGAAATACTTTCCTAAGTATTTCTTTGGAAAATAAATATATACTATATTTGATCATATCATCTACCCTTGTGTATTCATGAGATGGCTTTTTGGTCAGCTTTTGCATATACCTCGAGTCCTAATAAGCTTAACTTCTTAAACTGTTAAGCACTTGTACATCTCAAGTGCTTAATTTTAAGTTTCCAGCCAAGTCTCTTCATTAAAGTTTGCTAATTTAGGTATTTAAATAGTTTGGTAAAGGAAAATTTCAAAAAAGTCAAAATTTAAAATAGTGATAGCTTCTATTTAAGTCATTTGGCTTATTTTCAGCTTATTTCATAAGCAATTTTCATTTTTATAATTTTCTTAGGTTCCTTATATCTTAAAATAATTTTATTAATTTTTTCAGATTTTTTCTCTCTTTATTTAATACTTTTCATAATTTAATTTAGTTTTTAATAATTAACAATTAGTTAATAATTAATAATAATTATTTAAAAAGTCTTAAAAATATATTTTCAGTTTTAAAATTGGTTTTATATTATTTTAGATTTTTCCAAATTTAAATTTTATTTTTCTAAGTTAAATTTATAATTATTTGTATTTTAGTGTAATTTAAATAATTAGAAGTAAATAGGAAATTGGTAATTAATTAATAATAAATAATTATATAGTGTAAAAATTAATTTTCTTTTTCTAAAAATTATCTTTTATTATTAGGATTGTAAAAATGTAATTTTCATGTTCGTAGCTATTTTATTTCTATAAAACTTGCGTTTTATTTTGTACGTTCACGTAACTTTAAACTGAATGTACGCGTTTTTAGGTTTTAAACGTTTCTGCGTTATCCAATTTTACAATCTTGTTAATATAGCTTAGTTAAGCTATTTCCTTGTACATTTCAGTAGTATAATCAATCACAATCCCTTTTTCTGTCCAAACTCACCCGATCACAAACCCGTTTTGATACCTTTGCACACCTCGTCGGGACAGAATGACCCAGGGAACCCCTGTATTCCGCGAAGATTGACTCTAAGCAGTTTGACTTTGTTGACCAATTACTTGGTCAATTTAGGTTGACCGTTTTGCATCAATCAAATTTTGGCGCCGCTGCCGGGGAGGTTGTGCGTGTTATTCTAAAGGGTTTGCAGATTAGTGAATCTGGATATACACCCACTGTATATTTACCACCCTTGTTCATATTTTCATATTATCATATAAAAACAAAACGGTTCACGAAAACATTTTAAAATCAGTTTTCAACGAACACAAAAACCCAAAAAGATTTTCTTTCTTATTTTCAAAATGTTTATCAAAAATCGCAAAAATATCCACCTCTACCCTCCTACATTTTTTATTCTTCATTCCTTACCCTCCCAAACCTTTTGATTCTTTCTATGTCTCATCCATACCTTCTGATTTGTGAATGGTGTGGTAGTCCTCATAATGGTGGTAATTGCCCTAGTTGTGGCATGGTAGAGTCAGGAAACGGGTCTGTCTATAACCAGGATCCCTATTCCTACCATGACACGACTGATTTATTCCATCAGTTTCCACACCATGAGACTCAGCAGTTTTACTGTTGTGAGTACTGTGGTGGTTCACACTACAGTTCTGATTGTCAATCGGGAAACACGCTTGTCTAGGAGCAGTTTCCTGATAACGATTATAACTATAGCATATACGACTCACAGCCACATTGTGAGTACTGTGGAGGTCCACACTTCAGCTCCGATTGTCAAACAAGGCATCCATTTCCTTGTAACAATTTTGACATATCGTATTATGACGAACCCCCACCTCTGCCAATTCCACAAAGTCTTCTCCTTGATCTTTTGGATTTAGTGAAAGATTTAAAAGGAATCATACATACCCCAGATAATCCAAAACAAAAATCGATGGAACAATTGTTAGCTGAAGAACAGGCTGCTAAAATAAATTCCCAAGATCCCATTGAGAAATCTATTAGGGAATCAATTGAAAAAGAAAAAGCAGCCAGATCTAGCTCTAGATTTTGTTTCATTCCTGAAGACAGTGATGAAGAAGATACACTTGATATTCTTCAATTTTATAAAGATTCATCAGATGAAATTCCATCAGTTGAGATTCCATCTCAATCTACTGTTATCACACCCGAGGTTCTCACTCACTCTCTGAGCATGGTGGACGAGCATCTTGACACTATTCCTAAAAAGGAATCTGACGAATTCATAAAGTCTAGTGTTGAGAACCTTGTCCCAATCCCAAGAAAGTCATAGGGAATTCTTGATCATATGTGTGATATCCCTCCTCCTCTGGTCTTCCCTAATGACAATGTTCATATGTTCTTCGATTCTAATGATGACGACTCGTTATCTTGTGGAGACATCGTTTTCATGGAAGAATTGCCTTCTGAGATAGTCAGCTTAGGAGAAGAGAATGATGAAGAGACTGACACTGAAATCCAAGAGTAAGCTCTTCGTACTACATTACTGAATGTCAGTCTTCTCATTTCTAAAATCGAGGCTTTCAAAGAGAAACCTATTTCATCTCCTATCCCCAATAAGGATAGCGACATTTTTTTCGATGATCCTATACCGGAATTTGAAGCCTTTCATTTTGATCATATGAGAGAGAAGATTAGTGGCAGTACCACTTCTCATTCTCAAATTTCTCTCCCCGAATATGATTCATTCACATTTGAGGACTTCTCTTGTGAACTCGCTCATATCATATCTCCACCGGAGTATGATACCTTTTACTTTGATCTAGAAAAAGGTGATCTTTGTGTTCTGGAGGGAAATATTAACCCTCAGAATTTGCGTGATATCAAAATCCCATCCCTCCCACCCATTATATGTCTAGACCAAATGAGCTTGAATGATGAGATTCAAGATATGGAAATTATGAATTCTTTTTCTGATGATGATGACTTTATCTTGATTGTCATCAAGATCTTTCTTCCCTTCTTTACCTACCGGGTGACTTCTCCTGTTCTTCATTCCTTCGGGAATGAAGACATTATCTTTGACCCCGGCATCACCGCTTATAGTTTATACTATTTAAAAGCCGGGTACTTATCTCATCGGTGTGGAACTTTCACGTGCTTCAAATGTTTTTCTAAACATCTTGAATGAAAGTCAGATGGAGATTGTCTCTTCCACATCTTGCTTCCCCAAGAACAAATGAATTCGGGGTCGAGTCAAGCTAGCGACTCGGAAAACAAAAACAGTAGCATGTATACGGGGTTTTCACCCTAAGTGTGGCGGAGTGCCCCTGCTGTTGTTACCATGTATATATAAATAAATAAAATAAAGTGAAAAATGGTGTTTCCATGATACGTGGGAATCGCACCAGGCTTTACCTCTCAAGGGATCTTGAGAAGCTTACAACCCCCACCAGGCAGTGTACCTGATCGTTGTAGTATAGTATAGTGACAAGTACCGGGGGATTGATCGTTCAGCTTAGGAATAGTGTCGCTAGGATTAGAAAGCCTAAATACTAGTTCTAAAGGTGAGGGATGATTATTTTTGAGTTTTTATATTTTATGGAAAGCAAATTAAAATCTCGGGTTTGAAAGATTTGGGCGGAATTAGTTGCTATTCAACTAACCTAATACTAAGATGCAATCAAAATAAAATACTAGAAATAAAAATAAACTAATTTATACTAAGGTTGTGAGCAGTAATTGGAGAAAATGTGTTTACTTAGATTTCACTACTCCCTAGATATCTTTTACACGTTAATTACTTGTTATAATTGCATGGATGACGGATCGTATTCCTTAATACCATTCATGGGGTGGCACACATAACTCCCCAATTCTATGAGCTCTTATCTCCTCCTATACCATGCTGTTGATCCCAGTTGAGCTTAAACGATCTTATATAGAAGTTAACTTGAATGAATACTTAAGCTAATACGCGGAATATAAAAGCTTAACTTAAGAAGACTTATGATTCTCTTTCAACACTTCAATATTATTAATACGAGCACTCAACAATGCTAGGGTTTTACAACCTTGAAGTGAATAATAACACGTACATAAACTAACCCTAGGATCCTCCTTTTATAGACTAAGGAGTCCTACTAGGTTTACAATACCTTTCTCTACAAGATACGTATATTCTAGATAAATATAATATTTACACAATCTATTCTATATTTATCTAAACCGTATACATCCTTATCATATTAGCAGCAGATTTTGTCAGCAGTATTTATCCTTAGCAGCACTTTGACCTTAGCAGCAGAATCATTACCACTAGCAGCAGTTTCACTCAGCAGCAGTTTTACTCAGCAGCAGTTTCAGACCCAACAATCCTCCCCTAAACTTATTATTTATTTCTAAATAAGTAAGTTTCTTCTAAGCTTAATTAATCACTTGGAGGATGCTTCCAAACACTTCAACTCTTGAAAATTCAGTTGATCAAATATCTTCTTATACTTTGACAGCAAATTGAATGCTTGATCATCAGAATCATAATCTTTCTGCAGCTTAAGTGTTTTGTCACCATTAACCATCTGATTGACAATATTCCAGTATCTTACCACTGGGTAATCTACTTCAGCTAGCATATACAAAGTAATAGGTCCAATTTCTAGCACATGAACTCCAGAATCTTGAAAGAGTCTCCATTTTCTTACTTTGTATTCTACTATCTCTGTCCATTCAGAATCATCCATTGAAGGTTCAAACATAAGTTTAAGAGCTCTCCACATAACATTATCAGAAGAAGTTAAGATATGATCAATTTGATCTCTCTCATACTTTTTAGCATCAAATTTCTTAGCTCCAAACTTTGCCTTGTATAACTTCCACAAGTCTTCAACATCCTCTCTATCAAAGTAGTGTAACATCTGTTGAAATCTAAGAAACCTGTGAGTCTTACCATCAGATCTCTGGACATCATGAAATGCTCCAATGTTAGTATCATACCCTGTAGTTACTTTGACAATAGGATATTTAATTCCTAATGGTTTGGCATCAACTACTTCAGGATCTTCCATCTTGCCAACCACAGTATAACCCTTCAATTGTTCTTTTTGATGCTCAGAAGGAATGTGATCAAGACCATGTTTAAACTCATCTCCTTCAGGCATAGAACTGCTTCCTTCTCTAATCTTTCTCTTCTTCTTTGCAACTGACTTATGAATAACACCTTTTCTTTTATCACCCTGCACAGAAGAAGTAGTCTTTGCTGCATCATCCTCAATCTGTTCAACAACATTAGATTCTTGAACATGCTCTGCTTCAGCTACCTTTTCAGGTATCAACTTCTTGTTCATCTGAGCAATTTGTTCCAAGTCTTCAGCACATCCCATAGGATAGAAAGTATCTGTTCTTCTCTTAGTTTGTTGATACAAGTCAAAAACCTCTTTATCAGAATAAGGTTTCAACTCTATCAATTTCCATCCAGCCATATTCTTTAGATATCTTTCATATTCTTTTCTTTGTTGTTTAACAGTTGGACCTTTAAGTATCTTTATCTTCTTTCTAGCATCATCATTTTGCTTTCTCTTCTTGATAATAAACTCCTTGTACCAGGATTGCACATCAAAAGTTGAAGTTTCATTACCTTCCTCTTTGATCAACTTTTGAAATTCAATATCAGCATCAATTCTGATCTTCTCATTGACCCATTCATCATACTTCTTTAATTCTTTAGCCTGTCTTTTCTCTTCTTCCAAAAGTAACTGTTGATCATCATCATGTAATTTAAGTGCAACAGCAGAATCATGTTCACTTAGAAGTTCCTTAGGCCAAGAATCAAAAGGTATATCTGCGAAATCAATGCCTTTATACATCCACCTCTGAATATCAACTTGCTTGCCTTTACCCTTATCTGTAGAAGATGATATGATTGTCTTCCTTTGAGTAGCAGCAGGTTCTTTTATTGTTATTCCTTTTTGAGGTTTTCTTGTTGCTGATGTTGTGTTTGTTGTTGTAATAGGTTGTGATAATGATTGAGTTGGTAATTGTGGTGTATGGGAGTCAGCAGTAGTCTTCTTACTTAGCAAAACCATTGCCTCTGCAGCAGCATTGTCCATAGATCCAACAGCAGAGTCTTGTACTTCAGCAATATTCACTATTCCACTAGCAGCAGAACCAGAAAAATTCTTAGCAGCAGAATTATGAACAGCAGTAGAGTCAGCAATAGCAGCATTTTCAACATGTTTTACCACTGAATCTTCCAAAGTCTTTAACACATTACCCATCAACCCTGTTGCCTTCACTAGTTGCTCAGACTCCAAAGTTTTAAGAGTTTCTACCACCTTGTCTTGTGCAGCAACCACCTTTTCCATAACAACTTCATTCCCTGACTTATCAGCAACTACAAAGTCTTCATTATTCTGAGGACTATCTACATCCATTTCTTCAATCACTGGAACCTCCCCTGAAACTATTCCAGCATCCATATCTTGAACATTATCAACTTTTTCAAAATTTACCTCCCCTGAATCCATGATAGTTTCATTCCTCTCCTGTTTGGAAGCATCCTCTTCCAAATGAGTAGATGGTTCAGAAGAACTTACAACTTGATTAGTCCCCACTTTCTTCAATCGTTTCAAAGAGGTTGAAGATCTTGATTTCTTAAAGCTCTTAATCTGTTTTCGCATTTTGATGATGACCTTGTCTTGACCAATAACAACATCAGATAGATTAAGAACCTTCTCTTCCAAAGACTTACATTTCAACCCCAAAGAGGTACAAGTAGCCGTCAATTCTTTTATAAGTTGCATTGTAGTCTCATCACTTCGACCAGTATTACCTGGTCCGAGAGGTGAATCACTGACATTTTCATCATGTACAAGTGGAACCGTCAATTCATGAGTCACTGGCCTGTCCTCATCACTTCGACCTGTGTGACCTGGTCCGAGAGGTGAATCTTGGGACAAAAACTCAGTATCAAACCTAGTTTGATCATCTGAGCCCCCTATGTTTTCCATTTGGCTAGGGTTACCATCCTGAGAATCAGACTCATAAGAATCCTTTTCTCTAGATGTTGCCTTGGTTTGGGTCTTAATGATGTTATCACTATCCTGCTCTGCTACTAAGCTAGAAGTAGTAGTGACAGCCCTTGCCAACATGTCCTCTCCATCACCTAGGACAACCTCATCTGGTACAGCCATACTAACACTATCCTGAGGTAGATTAGTGTTCTTTTTGGTTTTCCTACGTGTATATTGTTTTGTAGGTTGTGTAATAGATGTAGTAACATTGGGTGTGTGATGGGAATCAGTGGGATTTCCTGATCCTTCACCTTGGTTGTTTTGCACAATTTGTTCCATGAAAGAAGTAAGATTTGTATGTGCACCTGAAAAACCTTTGCCATGCTTAATCAAAAAGGTAAAAGTTCTTGAAGCCAATTTTGGAGCATCATATTCAGCAACATGGGTTCTTGTTTTAGAAATTTGTTTTTCAATAAAGATCTGAAGAAATCTTGGATATAGCAAATAAGAACCATTTTCAACACCTTTAAATAACCCAGCCAATATCATTTTAGAAAAAATAAATGGTTGACCTTTGCACAGACATATCATTGCAGAAGCAATGGTAGTACTGAACTCATGCCATCCAGATGTTTTAGGACTCAAACAATGAAGGAATAGATGGACCAAAAACTTGTATTGAGGACAGAGGAGAGCTTTTTGAAATTTTAAATTGTTATGTTTCCCCTCATATCCCAAATCTTTCAAACCAGCAAAAATAGCATCATTTTCAAGACACGTGGTCTCTGTCTCATCATTTAAGAGAAGAGATTCCCTTATAGATGATTCAGTTACACGAACCTTTTGCCCATCTACAAAAGCACTGACATGTTTTTCCCCATTCATAGTTTTGATTTTAGCTGTAAACCAAAACTGTTTGATGTAGGAAACAAATATAGTAGGATTCACAGTGAGTGCATACCTAAGAGAAGTAGCATTCAAAAACTTGACCATGTCTGTGAAACCTTCAGGAACTAACTCTTCATTCAAAACGACCACACTGTTGTGTTGCTCAGCCCAGATACGTGTAAGCTCCATGAATTAGGTTTTAGAGAATTTGGGGATTTGTGATTATTGGAATGATTAGGTGTAAGGGTTTGTGATAACTTCAATTGAGAACATATGAAAACCAATTATGAAAATCAATTAGGTTTTAAATTGATGGATGAAAGTTACACATAACACCCTCTTACTTACAAGCATAGCAGCAGAACCGTGTCATTCACAACTAGCAGCAGAGTGATAGAACTAGCAGCAGAGAGAACTGGAGCCAGCAGCAGAGTTGACGATAGACCTTGGTCAACGATACATAACAATTAATGCACATATCACTCCGTAATCCCTATAAAACCGGCGAGATCTTTTCCCCAAATTATGCAATCAAACCCTAATCACTTTCAAAAACGCCACACTCACAATCAATACTATCCATCTTTACAATCAAATCACCAAACAATGAAATCAACACCCGAAATTATCAATATCTCATCCGATTCATCATCAGAGGATGAATCCCCAATGGAACCCTATGTCCCACCTTTTCGTCCTCCACGATTTGGTTGTAGAACAAAAGAACAAGCACGTAAGAGGAAGCATGATCTTCCTGTGTTTAAAGATCTTCTCAACCTAAATCAAACTCCAAGCACCTCAAGAGGTAAGCAACCTATGTCCCCTGAGGCTCCAGCATCATCAGAATCATCAGAAGACCAAGCTTGGATTCCTGTGCAACCACCTCCTCCAGTGCATCATTATCAATCTCCCTTCATCTACACATCATCAGATGAAGATGAGGAAGAACCAGCAACCAATCCACCTTCCACTCCTGAGAGACCACAATCTTCAAGACCAAGGCCACAATCATCAAGGGCAAGGCCACAACCATCACCTGGTCTCTCTCTTGGACCTTCAAAACAAAACCCTCCTCTCCCAAAGGATAGAGAGGTTGTGCTTGGACTTCCATGTCCTAGGAAGTGATGAAGATGTAGGTGTTAGGTTATGGTGTCTTCTTTTGTATTTTGTCTTTTGATGTTGGATCTTTGTACTTTTTAAATGAATGAATGATATGAACTTTCTTGTTTCAATTTCGTGCAAATCACCATTCGTATGCCTGCAAAATGTTAGACCAAACACCACAAAGCAAACAACCAACATATGTACTAGCAGTAGAGTTAGACCAAAATTCAAAGAGCAGCATAGTACATTTTATCTCAAACATATACTTATTAACAAGCAGCAGAATAACAAGCAGCACATGCATTGTACAAACTTTAACAAAAACAAAGAGATAAATTTTTCAAAGATTGATCATACCAATGTTTGCAATTAAAAATTGAAACCTCCCCACATCAAAATGTTTAGTGAGAAGATCAGCAACATTGTTATCAGTATGAATTTTAACAATTTGAATCAACTTCTTTTCATAGCAATCCCTGATAAAATGATGTCTTATCTCAATATGTTTTGTTTTAGAATGAAAAACAGGATTTTTAATTATGCAAAGTGTGCTGTTGTTATCAATATGGATTTTAGTATTCATGAAATTGTACCCATAATCCAATAATTGATTCTGCATCCATAAAACTTGTCCACAACAACTTGAAGCAGCCACATACTCAGCTTCTGTTGTAGAATTAGCCACCATTGTTTGCTTCTTGCATTGCCATGACACCAACCTGCTTCCAAGGAACTGACAACCCCTTGTTGTAGACTTTCTATCCAAAGAAGCTCCAGCATAATCACTATCTGAGTAGGATACCAGATCAAATGGTGAATCCTTAGGATACCAAAGGCCCAATTTAGGTTGATGCCTCAAATATCTAAAAATTCTTTTCACTGCATTGAGATGTGATTCCCTGGGACATACTTGAAATCTTGCACAGGCACACACTGCAAACATGATATCAGGCCTTGATGCTGTAAGATACATCAATGATCCAATCATAGACCTGTACAAGTGTATATCTACTTCCTTTCCATGTTCATCCTTCAGCAATGGTTTATCTTTTTCCATGGTAGTCTTGGCAGGCTTAGCATCTTCAAAGCCAAACTTCTTCAAAATGTCATTGACATACTTATCCTGACTGATAAAGATGCCATTTTCTTTCTGTGTAACTTGAAGACCTAAGAAGAAGGTGAGTTCTCCCATTGAACTCATAGCAAACTTGTCCTTCATAAGCTTTTCAAAACTAACACACGTAGCTTTGTTAGTAGACCCAAAGATGATGTCATCAACATAGATTTGAACCAGCAAAATATCATTCTTTTGTCTTTTTAGAAACAAAGTTTTATCAATCTTGCCCCTGCTGAACCCAGAGTCTAGCAAGTATGTTGACAAAGTGTCATACCAAGCTCTAGGAGCTTGATGTAGACCATACATTGCTCTATTAACCTTGTAAACTTTGTCAGGATGATCAGGGTCTTCAAAGCCTGGTGGTTGAGACACATAAACTTCCTCAGTAATAGTCCCATACAGAAAAGCACTTTTCACATCCATTTGATACACTACAAAGTCTTTGTATGAAGCATAAGCCAAGAATATTCTAATAGCCTCTATTCTTGCCACTGGTGCAAATACTTCATCATAATCAAGGCCTTCTTGTTGTGTGTATCCCTGTGCTACTAACCTTGCCTTATTCCTTATGACAATTCCTCTCTCATCTCTTTTGCATCTGAAAACCCATTTTGTGCCAATCACTCTTTTTCCATTTGGCAGTTCAACCAAAGTCCAAACTTCTTGCAGCTTAAATTGTAGAAGCTCATCTTGCATTGCTTCCACCCAACTTGCTTCTTGTAGGGCTTTGTAAGTGTTTTTGGGTTCAACTTGAGAAAGAAAACATGCAAACAGGCAATTTTGAAGATCTTTATGACTATTTCTTTGATGCAGTGATCTGGCAAAGAAACTTTGATGTTGAAGATCTTTTAATGCTTTAGTCATCTGCCTAGTTTGAATAGATGATTGTGGATCACTTAGAATTTGATCTTTTGGATGATCCTTGTGTACTCTTGTGGTAGTTGTAGGACTAACAGGAATATTGAGTTCCAAATTAGTAAAATCAGCAGCAGCTCCAAATAACTGACCATCAAGTGCATCATCATCTGTGTCATAATAAATATTCTCAAGAGGAGGCATATTTGGATCATCAGGATAGATAGATTCAGCAATAGGTCTGCCCTGAGAGTCCAAATTAGGAAACATTGAAGTAACAGTAGAGTTAGTAGGCTTGGAAGCAGAATGTGGTGGAGCAGTAGTTGTAACTTTTGGCCTAGCAGTAGAGTCTTCTGAGTCAGCAGCAGAGTCTTCTGGCTTTGTAGGAGAGACATCAACTACTTTGAGAGGCTCATTACTATCTTTTTCTGCTTCAATTGGTATTTCAATACCTTCTTCAGTTTCCTTAGGTTTATCATGAGAAACAACATCATCTTTAGGGCTGTGATCTTTCTGAAAGGGTACAAAGGTTGGACCAATCTTCAATTTCTCAATCACAACAAACTCTTCCTGTGGTTTATTAACACTGGCAATTACAGGAACATAATTCATTGTTTTGGCAAGAATATCAACATCAAATAACCATTCTGGTCCTTTCCCTGCAGAATTAGATGTGTTCTCAGAAAACTTTATATGCAAAGTCTCCTCTACATGTTTGGTTCTCTTATTGTATACCCTGAAGGCTTTACTAATCACAGAATAACCAACCAAATTCCCTTCATCAGCTTTTTCATCAAATTTGCCTAGCTGATCCTTAGTGTTCAAAATTGTAACAGGACATCCAAATGGTTTGAGAAAGTCAATCAGTGGCTTCTTCCCATGAAATAATTCATATGGTGTCTTGTTATGAGGCTTGACCACCTTACTTCTGTTTTGCACAAAGCATGCAGTGTTCACAGCTTCAGCCCAAAAAGGAATAGGTAGTTTTGAATCAGATAACATTGTTCTTGCAGCCTCAATAAGTGTCCTGTTTCTTCTTTCTGCAACACCATTCTGTTGTGGAGTTCTTGCTACACTGTACTGTCTTAGAATTCCTTTCCCCACACAGAATTGATTCATCACACTATTCTTGAACTCAGTACCATTGTCACATCTGATAATCTTCACCTTGTGATTGTACAGGTTTTCAATTCTTGTAATAAATGCCTTCAGTATTTCTGGAGTTTCATCTTTGGTGGCTAGAAAGAACACCCAAGTAAACCTGCTAAAGTCATCAATGACAACAAGACAATATGACTTCTTATTCAAACTTTTTACAAATACAGGCCCAAATAAATCCATATGTAGCAAGTGTAATGGCTCAGTATTTGTGTTTACAGTCTTGGACTTGAAAGAAACTCTGTGTTGTTTACCCTTTTGACATGCAACACAAGTTTCACAATTCTAAAAAGTCTTTGTAGGCATCCCTCTCACAAGATTTCCTTTCACCAATTTGTTCATAGTCTTGTAGTTTAGATGTCCCAATCTTCTATGCCATAATTTGGACTCATCAACAGTGGCCTTTGCAATTAGACAAGTTAAAGCCCTCTTAGGAATAATATTCTTAATATGGTCACTGTATATATTTTCTTTTCTAGGGACCTTCAGAAGCACAGATTTGTCATCTGGCAATTGAAAATCAGGAGAAAGAATCATACACTCAGTGTCTGTAAAAAGAACAAAATTCTTTTTGTCACACATTTGTGAGACACTAAAAAGGTTAAACTTAAGTCCTTTCACAAGGAACACCTTCTCAAAGTCCAAATTTCCAGTTTTAAGAGTTCCTATTCCAACAATCTTTCCACCTTTTGGATCATTCCCAAAAGCAACATAACCACCATCAAAAGCCTCAAAGTCTTCAAGTTGAGACTCATCACCTGTCATGTGTCCAGAGCATCCACTGTCAACAATAACCATATCCTTAAGCTCATCCAGTAGATTGACCTGTACATGAAAAATAGAGAAATCAGTTTCTCTTGATGACCCAAGCCATTACTGACTTGGATCTGCCCTGTGCATCAGTATAATCAAATTTCTTCAAATCACTTGATGCACTACTATTCTTGGAAACAGAGTTTGAAACATTTGTTTTTGGTTTCCAAGTCCAGCAAGCTGAGGCCTTAACAGCATAAAAGTGATTACCAACAACTGTATTTGGAAGATGTTTTGGCTCAGAAGTAGAAAGTTTTGTACTAGCAGCAGGTTGCTTGCTAGCAGCAGAGTGCATACTGGCAGCAGAATGCTTACTAGTAGTAGAGCCAGTAGAAGAACTAGTTGTTGATTTGAAAACACCATTTGATTTAGCAGCATAAATAGATCTAGTAGCACCAGATCTCAACAAAACAGCTCTTGGAACCATGTTTCTATTAGGATGTGGGTGAGTTTGTTTAGTTACATATTTGTGATTCACCCTAGTGTATTGATTCCAAACAGGCTTTTGGTGTTCAGGACATCTAACAATCAAGTGGTCAAAGCTACCACACTTATAACAAGCCTTCTTTTGTAATTGAAACTGATCACCTAATCTTTTTGAAACTAGGTTATTGAAGTTTCTTTGGTTACCCCTAGGCTTATTATTGAACCTTTCCATCTGTTCTCTAGGTACCTCATTGTACTCTACCAGTTTTCTAGAGAAGTTATTTCCTAACACAGGTTTAACAAACTTTACCTGTTCTACCTTAGGTTTAACCTGAGTAGGAATTTCTTCCTTTTTCAAACTTTGTTTTGGTTTAACCTGTTCCTCTTCACTATCACTATCACTATACCATTCCTCAATAATTGGAGCTTCAGGAAATTTTCTATCCTCAACCTTAGGTGTTTCAATTTTACTTGTACTACATTCACCTACAGGTTTTTCAATATTTAGCTCACTAATGAAGGATAGTTCTTTTCCTGGTGGAGCAAAAGCACTTTTGGCTGGAGGAGCCACTTCATTATATCCAATTCCACTTCCTTTTCTCATCAAATTATTCTCAATAGATTTATGAACCATATCAGAAGCAAATTGTTATTTTTGTACTCTTACTACATGTTTATCTTTTTCAGCAAGAGCTTCCTCTTTTTCTTTTTCTGCTTCTACCAACTTATTTTTAAGAACTTCTACTTCACTGTTTTTCTTAAAAATTTCTATATCTCTTAGATTAAGTTGATCTACATATTCTTTTTCACACTCTTTGAGATATTCTAACCTCCTCTCAACATTTTGAATACCTACTTTGTAACCTAAGTTATCAAGTTTTAGGTGTTCAACTTCTCTATTTAAACTCTCATTCCTAGCCTTAAGTACTTCAATAGTGTCGGAACAATATTTAAAAGAACAACCAGATGATTCAGAGTCATTAGATACCTCAGAGTCAGATCCTGATGATGAACCATATGCCATAAGTGCAAAGTTATGCACTTTGGGTTGAACAGCAGCAACCAAAGAGAAATTTGGTTCTTCTTCTGCCATATCACTCCAGTCATAATCTCCCAGCCCATCACAAGCTACCATTGCAGACTTTGATTCTTCAGTCTTCTTTGGAACATCAGCATTCTTCTTTGGAGCTCTACATTCTCTAGCAAAATGTCCCTTCCTGTTGCAGTTGTAGCATTCTATCTTTGATTTGTCAAAGCCTGGACTGTCCTTAGCCTTGTATTTGACTTCTCTTCCAGTCTTTTTCCAGAACTTTCTTGCTCTTAAAGTCAACATTGCCATTTGCCATTTGAGATCAATTTCTTCAAGATCATCTGGATCAATATGATCCATATCTTGATTTATGACATGTGACCTTATGGTAGTAGTAAGCTCAGCCAAGAATGCACATAAAGCAATATCACTTGTAGAAATCTTGTCATTTGAACCAGCAGCAGATCCATCAGCAGTAGAGACTCCATAAGCAGTAGAGTGAGATTCTTGAGTCTCTTTGGATTTTGAAGACACAAAAGCAAGATTTTGTGCACTAGAAGATGAATTAGAAGAAGTAGACAATTCAGATTCATACACCCTTAAATTGTTGTAGAGGCTCTCTAACTTCATTGATTCAAAGTCAGGCTTATTCCTCCACACCACTGTGTGCATACTCCATTCAGGTGCAAGACTTCTTAGGAACTTGAGATCCACATCTTCCTGTGGAACAACATAACCAACAAGCTTAAGATGACTAACTAGTTGATTTAGCCTGTTGTATGTGCCAATTATCTTTTCTCCAGATTCAGAAGTAAAGTTTTCAAACTGATGCTTCAACATGTTCTTCCTGGATTTCTTAGTAGCATCATTCCCTCCAAACCTGAATTCCACAGCATCCATCAATGCTTTTCCTGTTTCACAATCATCAAAGTCCATTTGAAATTCATTAGGTATTCCCATTAAGAGAATACTATGAGCCTTGATTTCCGGCTTCCTAGTTGCATTAGCTTCAGCAGACTTGATTGGTATCTCCTTACCATCAGCACTCTTTTCTGGTTCAGAATCACCATTAACAATCACATTCCACATGTTGAAGTCGATCATGCGAATGTATTGTCTGATCCTCCTCTTCCATAGCTCATACTCAGAAGGATTGAGCATAGGTACCCTTGAAGCAGTCACCATATGAGTTTCATCACCCATCTTAAGCAAACGATTTGGAACAACAAACTTTAAAGAAACAAAATCTTCTTGATTATAACTTCTAGATCACAAGCTCTGATACCACTTGTTGATCCCAGTTGAGCTTAAACGATCTTATATAGAAGTTAACTTGAATGAATACTTAAGCTAATACGCGGAATATAAAAGCTTAACTTAAGAAGACTTATGATTCTCTTTCAACACTTCAATATTATTAATACGAGCACTCAACAATGCTAGGGTTTTACAACCTTGAAGTGAATAATAACACGTACATAAACTAACCCTAGGATCCTCCTTTTATAGACTAAGGAGTCCTACTAGGTTTACAATACCTTTCTCTACAAGATACGTATATTCTAGATAAATATAATATTTACACAATCTATTCTATATTTATCTAAACCGTATACATCCTTATCATATTAGCAGCAGATTCTGTCAGCAGTATTTATCCTCAGCAGCACTTTGACCTTAGCAGCAGAATCATTACCACTAGCAGCAGTTTCACTCAGCAGCAGTTTTACTCAGCAGCAGTTTCAGACCCAACACATGCCCAGCACAACTATAGGGATTGTAAACAGTGGCTCATGCATTAAATACAACCAATAAAGACCTAGTGCGCGTTGGTTCATGTTTCTTAAGACGTTCAAGCATGTTACCAATTGGAGATCTGCCAGTTTTCTTAAGCCTAACATATAAATCATTCATCCAAGACAAGAATAAACAAGTAATCAACACATAATCAATATCTAGGTTTCATTAGATCTAAGCAAACACAAGATAGATCTAGCCTAGCATGATAGAATTAAGACAAGAACAAGATATAGACAACCAACACATAGACATATTGATTGAATTAGAAGAACATTTATCTTGATTAATCATGCAAGGTATCAAGGGGTTGGAACCCTTGAAAAACCTGTAAAGTTACAGCAAAATCGTACTTAGGGTTTCTCCCAAAACTTCTCTCTTTAAATGTGAAAAACTAGAAAACTATATATAGAAAAAGGGGTCTGACGGCGTCAAGACCAAATAGGTGACGCCGTCACCTCGCCGCCAAAACAATCCTCGGACTGCCTAGATCTACATTTGACGCCGTCAAGAATAATTCATTTCCAGGCCGTCATGACTTTTACTCTTGACGCCCTACCTTCATGACGCCGTCAAAACTCTTCTGGGTCGTCATGGAATTTTACTCTTGACGTCGTCAGGGAACTACTCTTGACACCGTCATGCACTGTTCCCAGCATGGAAAATTAAGACTTTGGCGTTTTCTTCACTTTTATGCTCCAAAAATGTCCGAATTGCTTCCTTTTCCAGATTTCACTCCCAAAGTACCTAAAATCACAAAAGGAACGATTTAGGGAAATATTTTATCAAATAAATTCGGATTCGGGCTTAAATGACCCCCTAAAAATGGATCATTTTTGGCCTCATCATATACCCTTACACTTGAGATTTGCTTGCCCTCAAGCAAATGCGCTTTTATTCTACTCAAAATACAAGTTAGGGGTCATTTAACACTAATATCAAAGTAATTACAACAAATAATCGTTCCACTAAAGACCAATAGACAAGCACGGAGGTCATACATTAGCACCTCACAAATAGTGTTTAGATACTCACATTTCTCGGGTGTAATAAAGTGTAAATTACAATATGGAAACGGAAGATATCTCTCACTACCTGTCATAGCAAAATAGATTACCATAGGCTTGGGAAAGGATCAAACCTCCACCACATGGCGTAAGCACCTAGGATAAACTATCAAAGAGGTCTTTTAAAGGGTTGTAACGTTAGGTGTAGGGATATGAAATACACGGTTTTGTTGGATAAAGGAAGTTTTACTGGTGGCGAGTTAACAATCTTGGTTAATTACATGTACAATATGGCGTTGCTAAGCCAAGACTAGACTCGACTTAAGCTAATAAATGAGAAATAACAAAAACATAAAATGAACATAGAATGAAAAGGGATGGTAGTCCGTATGTTTTTTCTCTTTTTCTTTTTCTATTTTTTTTTCTTTTTCTTTTTTTTTCTTGTTATTTCGATTTTTTTTTTTTATATACACTCTTACCCTACCATCCAAAATAATACATCATAGGGAATGAACATTCCCCTTACACTTGAATCTTTACATACTTTACATTAAACTAATCTAATGACTCGAATCAAGAAAATCAAAACACTTGGAGCACTTTTAAGATTAACGTACATATGGGGGTAATAAATGATGTTCTTCCCCATTACTCCATAAAATAAGTACTTACCCATGAGTCCCAATCGTCCCAAAACAATATGTACAAGGATATGACTCGACTTAGCAACCATGTAATCAATTAGATAGTTAACTTAGGGTTTAACAAATAACAATAATGCACTAAAAATGAGCGCATACACGGAAGGCTAAGGCGATTTGGTTGTACATTTAAGTGGGGTGTAACAAATTCTTCCTTTAAGTAAAATGCTTAAAGTTAGAAATGAAAAGATAGGCTCGGAGGGGTGTACTAGGGGTTTCGTGTACTAAAAATGAGTACAACGCTAAGGGTGTGGGAAAAATTAGTTGACTTAACTAGCCAAGTAATATGACTTAAATGGTCAAGTAATTATGATACGGGTTTAACAAAAGGGTGATCCTAATGCCTCTTATCATGTAGTAAATCCTACTACACGAATGTAGCCTCACTAGCGGTCTCGGGATGCATCACTAACGCAAGTTCTAGAATCTAAATGCTACCGGTACACTCATAAGCACTAATAATGAATGCTTTTCCTATCAAATCTAAAGGCGAACCTCACATATTTGGGTGGAAAATTTTTCTGAATATACGGTTATGTGCTAGTCATACAATCTCCTATCCATGAGACGCTTGCTATGGCTAAAGTTTCACACCTAAATGTTGTAAAAAAATTTAAATTTGGCGCTAAAATTGCACTAACAAGTATTTCTCATAGTTTTATTACACATCTACTATTAAACAAAACAAACTCAAGCGAAAGTGCATATGTAAGGTATCATCTTTTTACCCTCCCCTTACACTTAAGATGAACATTGTCCCCAATGTTCAAGTAAAGAATGTAAAAGTGAACAAGTAAAGAGAATGAAATCAAATACTCCCCTGATTCGCTCGGTATGGATAATAGGATGGCCAGGTTAAATCTTCCTCCAAGAAAATGAACAATCAAAGCTTCCCTTCCAGAATATAAATCATCTTCTTGTCATACATAACCTGTAGAACCTGACAAAATAGACAAGACAACCTCGCGTAAAATCGGCGGCATCCTATATAAGTTACTAAATCCTAGAAAACAAGATAAGATATAATGCTTGTGGAATGAAGTTTGCAGATCTCCTGGAGATTATAAAACTTAATAATTCACAAAAACCATAAGACTCCGTTAGAAAAACAAAATCGGTAAAATTTCCAGATTTTAACTCCTGACGCCGTCAAGAGTAAACTCCTGACGCCGTCAGAATTGACCTGCAGAAATTCTTATGTTAAGTTTCCGGAAAATTTCTGGAAAAACTTGGTCCTACTTCCTGGAAAATCCTGCAAAACTTCATTATGACTCAATACAAGCATTTGACTCTAACAAGTACGAATATACATGTTCATTTAATATTGTGGAGAATTATAATCAGTTTGTTTCTTAAAAACATATTTGGGGTTTCCCCTTACACTTATCTTTTGCAAAAATACCTTTAGGTGGAGTTAAGACTAGGCTAAACAACAAAGTAAAGTATTTCCACTTTTTACTTTGAAACATGAGCCACAAACAATAAAAATAAAACATGCATACGGAAACAAATAAAATCAATCAAACAAACAAACAAACAAATAAAAACACACAAAACATGGGTTGCCTCCCAAGAAGCGCTTTTCTTTATTTACGAGTCTTGTAGCTAAACTCAAGGTCATGGGTTACTACGTGATCTCATCATTGGTTTCATTCTCTATGTCGTCTTCCAAACCAGTGTCGCTTTCATAGTGCAAGTACTTCGGGTCTTCGAACTCGAAAACATCTTGTCGATACTTAGAACCAAGCTTACTAACATTCTTAAAGAATCCACATGATAAATCAGAGATGTTTTTACACCCTCTCCTAACATCTTCATCACACAAGATAAGTTGGGAGCTCATCTTATCAAGCCCGTCACAATCGATTTCCTTAAGATCTTTTCTCTTGTATGGCGTTTGGTATGAAATCCTCCTAATCCCATCAGTGAAGGTCATGATTCCGTTCAAGTCATCCACTATCAACTTAGTGATTTCACAGAAAGGTGCTCCCAAAACTACTTGTGATAACCTAGGGTCGACATAGTCTTCTATGTTAGCCACAATTGTGAATTCCATAGTGAATGTCATATTTCCTACGAACACCTGTATTTCATGATCCTTACCAACCACTTTCTCTCTCTTGTAAATCATCCCCCATCTGCAGATATTGTTATAATGGAATAATGACATAAAATTCTTTGGCAGGAATACATTAATGTAGACGTTATCGAAGTACTTATGACCGATCATGCATGGGATTTTGAGATTATTCGGATCACGCCGTCTTATCTTCCCCGACTCTCCATCCTTTGACCCATATAGATTCCACTCAAGAGAGGGACGATACTCGTACACCTCCTCATTATCCCTACGAAAAATTACCTTCCTAACACCATTGGTGAGTAATACACTACCATCTTTCTCATCAAGGATTGCTCCCAATTCATTGATAAATGGTGTCCCAAGGACACGGTTGGTCAATGTTTGATTGGTGAGAGGGTCCACGTCATCAACCACGGTGAGGTCAGTATTGTAAATGAGCTCTCCAATCCTAATTGGTAAATTTTCTATTACTCTCTCGCATGCAATGCGTTCAGGGAAGGTTTCGTGGTATAGGGAAAGGGGGATTATGTTGACTGGGAAGCTAGGATCTATATGACTATCGGTTAAGAGCTTTTCCTTAATGGTACAGGGGATCTTGAAAACTTTAGGGTTACTTTCCTTAGTCTTATTGCTACTCCCACTAATAACGTCCTCCATTTTTCTCTCGGGTTCTTCTATAATAGATTTACCCAAAATGGTTGGATTTCTCTCATGCTCTTCCGATTTCTCTTTCCTTTCATCCGGGGTGTCAGATTCTTGCGCGGTGTATTGCTCGGGTAAGTTGGTAGGTTTTCTTGCCGAATCATGGTCAACCCTTGAGGTCTCATCTTTAACTGTCCGACTGAATTTGTTAGTTTGCTGTTGGGTTGGGTTGGACGTTGAAGCAGATATCGTGGTGATGGTGTTTACGAAGTGGATTGGTCCTAGGGGGTTGACAGGTTCTTTTCCGTTAGGAGATAGATGTTTGAATAACTTGCTCGGACTTTTTATTTTCACAGGGGAGGCTGGTGGACTTATGATGGTAGCAGATTTAACCTCATCAACGTGAATGGGCTTACTATCAACATGCTCTTTGATAGCAGTCAACAGATTACAAATCTTGTTGTTTACATCAGTCTGCTGTTGTCTAAATTTAGCCTCGAGCGTAGCGAGCTGTAATTCTTGAGATAGAATGAATTTTTTTAAAGTATCTTCACAGCTTTACCTAGGAATGCCTTGTGATGGAAAATGCTCGGACCAAGTGAGTGGTGAGGAGTCATTGAAGGATACGCTTCGCGTTTGGTACCCTCTGAAATTAGGTTTATCCTTCCATGCCTCATAGGCTTCGCCAGAAGTTCGAGGACCCTGACCTACGTGTGATGATGTGAATTCGTTATAGGCATGTTTTGGAAGTTCCATGTAGTTATGAGTCTCATGAGGGCCATTGCATAGTTTGCATGTAGAAGCGATTCTGCTTACTTGGCTTGAGGGTTTTTGAGCTTCATCAGATTTCATGAGAGACTTGACTCGACCTTCAAGTTCCATGATCCTACGGTCGGGAGTGCTAGAATTGTTCGAAGGCAAAGATATTGCCTTGACCGTTTTGTTCAAATCACGGGGATCATTCCAACTTTCGTTGTCATAGAGAGCAAGATCTTCTATGAGTTCCCATGATTGTTCCGCACTAAGATCACATAGCTTACCACTGGCCGATTGGTCAATGGCTCGCCTCGTGGAGAGAGCGATATGGTCATAAAAAATTTAGACTTGGAGCCAAAGATCTATGCCATGATGAGGGACTTTTTGGAGTAAGTCCTTGAAACGAGTCCATGCTTCATAAAGAGATTCATTTTGACGTTGTTGGAACATCAAGATGTCATTTCTAAGCTTAGTAGTTCCCCCCGGTGGGAAAAATTGAGCAAGGAAACGAGTGGTGAGATCATCCCATGTGGTGATGGATCCCGTGGGTAAACGCTCAAGCCATTGACTAACTTGATCCCGTAGAGAGAATTGGAATAGGCGTAAATGGGTGGTCTCTCTAGTCTTAACACCTAGGTCTATGGAATCTACGATTTTGAGAAAGTCCTTAAGATGTTGGTTTGGATCTTCGGAACGAAGTCCATGGAATGCACATCCGCTTTGCACCAACCGGATGGTGTCGGATCGCAAGGGGGTCACATTGGCTCCGGTGAGCTCAATGGTGTTTCGGTAGCCTTGGTGGCTAGGTTGGGAATACTCTCCTAAGGTTCGGGGCCTAAGGGGTTCTAATGGTGGGTTTTGTTGTGGTGGGATGACGGGTTCAAAGATGTTACCACCTTCCATGATGTCGGATGGTAAAGAGTTACGAACAAAAGCACAAAGAAATGAGATAGACTAAAGAAGACCTAAAAATAAAAATAAAATCTTACTAGAAAGGAATCTAGCAAGTAGACCTAATAAAAAGAAATTCTAACCTAGACAATAACTATTCCCCGGGCTGCGGCGCCAAAAACTTGATACGTGGGAATCGCACCAGGCTTTACCTCTCAAGGGGTCTTGAGAAGCTTACAACCCCCACCAGGCAGTGTACCTGATCGTTATAGTATAGTATAGTGACAACTACCGGGGGATTGATCGTTCAGCTTAGGAATAGTGTCGCTAGGATTAGAAAGCCTAAATACTAGTTCTAAAGGTGAGGGATGATTATTTTTGTGTTTTTATATTTTATGGAAAGCAAATTAAAATCTCGGGTTTGAAAGATTTGGGCGGAATTAGTTGCTATTCAACTAACCCAATACTAAGATGCAATCAAAATAAAATACTAGAAATAAAAATAAACTAATTTATACTAAGGTTGTGAACAGTAATTGGAGAAAATGTGTTTACTTAGATTTCACTACTCCCTAGATATCTTTTACACGTTAATTACTTGTTATAATTGCATGGATGATAGATCGTATTCCTTAATACCATTCATGGGGTGGCACACATAACTCCCCAATTCTATGAGCTCTTATCTCCTCCTACACCATGCCCAACACAACTATAGGGATTGTAAACAGTGGCTCATGCATTAAATACAACCAATAAAGACCTAGTGCGCGTTGGTTCATGTTTCTTAAGACGTTCAAGCATGTTACCAATTGGAGATCTGCCAGTTTTCTTAAGCCTAACATATAAATCATTCATCCAAGACAAGAATAAACAAGTAATCAATACATAATCAATATCTAGGTTTCATTAGATCTAAGCAAACACAAGATAGATCTAGCCTAGCATGATAGAATTAAGACAAGAACAAGATATAGACAACCAACACATAGACATATTGATTGAATTAGAAGAACACTTATCATGATTAATCATGCAAGGTATCAAGGGGTTGGAACCCTTGAAAAACCTGTAAAGTTACAGCAAAATCGTACTTAGGGTTTCTCCCAAAACTTCTCTCTTTAAATGTGAAAAACTAGAAAACTATATATAGAAAAAGGGGTCTGACGGCGTCAAGACCAAATAGGTGACGCCGTCACCTCGCCGCCAAAACAATCCTCGGACTGCCTAGATCTACATTTGACGCCGTCAAGAACAATTCATTTCCAGGCCGTCATGACTTTTACTCTTGACGCCCTACCTTCATTACGCCGTCAAAACTCTTCTGGGTCGTCATGGAATTTTACTCTTGACGCCGTCAGGGAACTACTCTTGACGCCATCATGCACTGTTCCCAGCATGGAAAATTAAGACTTTGGCGTTTTCTTCACTTTTATGCTCCAAAAATGTCCGAATTGCTTTTTTTTCCAGATTTCACTCCCAAAGTACCTAAAATCACAAAAGGAACGATTTAGGGCAATATTTGATCAAATAAATTCGGATTCGGGCTTAAATGACCCCCTAAAAATGGATCATTTTTCGCCTCATCATTCCACATTTAGCTTGTAATGTTGCCCTTTTACGTTCAAAGAGTCGACATAAAAGCCAGGACTTTAAATATTGAGGACAATATTCAATTCTAAGTTGGGGGGGGGGGGGGGGGGAATTCTTGCGAATTTGATCCCATTTTACCTTCTAGTACCCCCGTTTTGGGCCAAAATTTTAAAAAAATTTCACTTAAGTTTTAAAATTTTTGTAGTTATCAGTCCACCATTTCTAAACCACAAAAGGACTGGCTAATCCAGGAGCAAACACCTCTTGGTAAAGATATATAAAATCCGTTTATGGCTTACAATTTGCCCAAAATTGTATGGTACTCAACTCACCATATCCTAAAAAGTAAAGAGTTGGCTAGCCCGCAAGGTTATGGCTTGTGGTAAAGGTAGTGAAAAACCATAATTGGTAATCAACTCACCAAGATGATTAATGCATCAAGAGTTGGCTAGTCCAAAAGTAAACGATGATTGAGGCAAAAGCAGTCAACTAAAGTCAACCAAATTAAATCGACCAAGTCAAATAGCTTAGAATCAATCTCCGTGGAAGTATAGGGGTTTCCTCGGGTCGTTATGTCCCGACGAGGTGTGATGGTAATCAAACGGGTTTGTGATGGGGTGAATTTGGACAGAAAGGGGTTTGTGATTGATTAAACTAAGGAATATAAGAAGAAATAGCTTAAATAAGCTATATGAATGATTACTTGAAAACTAGATACTTATAAACGTTTAATATCTAAAAACGCGTACGTTTACATTTAAAATAACGTAAACGTACAAAATAAAAAGTGAAAACTGAAATCTGAACACCCTCAGGGGGTGAAAATGACTTTTTTACAAACCTAAGGATGAAAGAAAAATTTTAGAAAAAGAAAATGAATTTTTACACTAATTACTTATTTAATATTAATTAAATACTATTTAATATTAATTATTAATATTTAAATAACTTAAATACAATATAATATTATTTTAATACTAGAAAAATGAAAATTAAATTTATAAAATTATAAAATAACTAAAAACTAATTTTGAAAATAAAAATATATCTTTTTGTCTTTTTGTAGATTTAATATTAATTAATTATTAATTTAATATTAATTACTTAATTAAAATTATTAAAAATACTAAAAAGACTTAGAAAATTAAGAAAAATTTTAAAAACCTAATTAACCATCACAGGAATCCTAGAAAAATATAAAAAGTTTGTTTCATATGTTTTTAAACTATTTAACTAATTATTAAACTAAATATTAATTAATTACTATTTAAACTAATTAAATTCTAAAAATTAGAAAATTAACAGTGAAAATTATGAGAAAATTTCTAAAATTATTTTACAACATATTAAAGCTAGAAAAAATATAAAAACTATGTATTACTTTATAAAAACTAATTTTGCTATTTAATACTTGAATATTAATTAATAAATAATAAAACTAATATTAAATCTAATAATTACTAAATGACAATATAAAATTATGGAAAAATTTAGTAAAATACTTTAATATAAAGGAAAATTAAGAAAAATAAAAAATGCCAAGTACTTAATAAATTACTAAAAAGGAAAATTAAAAAGATAAATTAAATTAAATAGAAACTATCACTTATTTTTAAATTGGTTTTTTCTGGATTTTCTTTTTGAAAACTATTTAAATACTTAAAAGATGAAACTTTGACAAAGGAAGTTGGCTGGAAGCTTAAAAATAAGCACTTGACAAGCTCAAGTGCTTAACAGATGGTGTATAAAGCTTAATAGGACTTTGGAGGATTGAACAAGCCAACCACAAGCTACGACAGAGGACAAGTAAGCTAAAGCAGACTTCGATGACTTGGAAACAAGGAAAATAAACTAGAAAAGTACTTGGAATAAGTTGCAAATAAGCAAATAAGCTAATCCAAATCCTGACAGACCAAACAGGCCAATTGTGCCACTTTTGGGCCAATGTGGGGCCCACCAGGGTGATTGAAAGCCCAATGTAAATCTAGATTCTAAAAGTCAGCTTATTAGGGTTTCCAAAAAGCTTGGGCTTAAACCCTGGGTCCTACAAATAAGTGCTAGGGGGCTGGAAGTTGGGTGAGATATGCTGAGTGCTCAGAATATAAGAGAAATGGGACAAACTTCAAGGGAAGTGCAGCCCTAGTGTATGAACTCTAAACCACAAAGTAAGCTAAGAACCTTGAAGAGGAGCTTATTGGCTTTTCAAAAAGCCAATAAGCAACCTGTGGGATCCACTAGGGAACAATACAGAGGTATTTGAAAAAGGGTGATTGGATCAGGGTCTGTGTGCAGGGCAACCCCTTGCCCTGCAGCCTACTTTGAGCACCAATTTGATCCCTAAGAAAAAATCTTAAAAATGAAGCAACTATCGATTTCTAAAGCTGAGGTGGCAAACTAAAACATGTAAAAAGCTTGAACCATGAAACTCAATACAAAATTCACTAAAATTCATGCAATAATTGGATTTCTGCACAAACTTGAAACTTGACTTTTTTAGTAAACTTGAAATGTTGACTATGTTGAACTTTGATTAATCCACAATGACTGTAAATGAGATTATAAGCTAAATTATGATGGAATTAAGCTACCCTAAGCACTAATGGAATGATTTGAGTGGTTGTGCAATGTTAATTCATAACAGTAAACTTGCAAATGGCATAAGTGAGTGGTTTTGACTTATGGACAAGTGAGGTCTGGTTTTATGTTATAATTCTAAACTATTGCTAGTCCCTAGCAATTAACTGTTTTGAAAATTTAATGGATTTTAATCTCTTTACCCAAAGCCATTACTTCTGGAGTAGCCAAATGTTTCAGTTTAAGTAAGAACCATGGTACACTGATAACCATGTGATTTTAAGCAAACCACCAGCTGTAAATGGATTTGATTCGTCTTTACCAGAAGCCGTTTGCTTCTGGACTAGCCAACTCTTGATGGACATAGTCAACATCTTGGTGAGCTGATTACCAATTATGGTTTTCCACTGCCTTTACCACAAACCATAATCTTGCGGGCTTAGCCAACCCTTTACTTTTTAGGATATGACGAGTTAAGTACCATACAATTTTGGGCAAATTGTATGCCATAAACGGATTTGATATATCTTTACCAAGAGCCGTTTGCTTCTGGATTAGCCAATCCTTTTGTCAGTTAGACATGGCAGACTAATAACCACAAATATTTTGAAACTTAAGTGATTTTTTTTTTTTTTTTTAATTTTGGCCAAAAACAGGGGTACTAGAAGGTAAAATGTGACCAAATTCGCTAGAATTCCCTCCCACACTTAGAATTGAATATTGTCCTCAATATTCAAAGTCCCGGCTATTATGCCGACTCTTTGAACGTAAAAAGGCAACATTACAAGCTAAATGTGGAAACACCATGTTTTTTTCACTTTATTGGTAACCACGGCAGGGGTAACTCCCCCACACTTAGGGTGAAAACCCTATATGCATGCTATTGTTTTTGTTTACCGAGTCGCTAGCTTGACTCGACCCCGAATTCATTTGTTCTTGGGGAAGCAAGATGTGGAAGAGACAATCTCCATCGGACTTTCATTCAAGATGTTTGAACAAACATTTGAAGCACGTGAAAGTTCCACACCGATGAGATAAGTATCCGGCTGTAAATAGTATAAACTATAAGCGGTGATGCCGGGGTCAAAGATAATGTCTTCATTCCCGAAGGAGTGAAGAACAGGAAAAGTCACCCGGTAGGTGAAGAAAAGTAAGAAAACCATGATGAAAATCATGATAAGATCTTCTTCCTCGAGAGCAGGCTTATTACCCTGAATTTGGATTTCAAGGATTAAGGTCATTCCTCGGGTCGTTATGTCCCGACGAGGTGTGATGGTAATCAAACGGGTTTGTGATCGGGTGAATTTGGACAGAAAGGGGTTTGTGATTGATTAAACTAAGGAATATAAGAAGAAATAGCTTAAATAAGCTATATGAATGATTACGTGAAAACTAGATACTTAGAAACGTTTAATATCTAAAAACGCGTACGTTTACATTTAAAATAACGTAAACGTACAAATTAAAAAGTGCAAACTGAAATCTGAAAACCCTTAGGGGGTGAAAATAACTTTTTTACAAACCTAAGGATGAAAGAAAAATTTTAGAAAAAGAAAATGAATTTTTACACTAATTACTTATTTAATATTAATTAAATACTATTTAATATTAATTATTAATATTTAAATAACTTAAATACAATATAATATTATTTTAATACTAGAAAAATGAAAATTAAATTTATAAAATTACAAAATAACTAAAAACTAATTTTAAAATCAAAATATTTCTTTTTGTCTTTTTGTGGATTTAATATTAATTAATTACTAATTTAATATTAATTACCTAATTAAACTAATTAAAATTATTAAAAATACAAAAAGGACTTAGAAAATTAAGAATTTTTTTTTAAACCTAAATAACCATCACAGGAATCCTAGAAAAATATAAAAAGATTGTTTTATATGTTTTTAAACTATTTTACTAATTATTAAACTAAATATTAATTACTTACTATTTAAACTAATTAAATTCTAAAAATTAGAAAATGAACAGTGAAAATTATGAGAAAATTTCTAAAATTATTTTACAACATATGAAAGCTAGGAAAAACATAAAAACTAGGTATTACTTTATAAAAACTAATTTTGCTATTTAATACTTAAATATTAATTAATAAATAATAAAACTAATATTAAATCTAGTAATTACTAAATGACAATATAAAATTCTGGAAAATTTTCTAAAAATACTTTAATTTAAAAGAAAATTAAGAAACTTAATGAATTACTAAAAAGGAAAATTAAAAAGATAAATTAAATTAAATAGAAACTATCACTTATTTTTAAATTAGTTTTTTCTGGATTTTCTTTTTGAAAACTATTTAAATACTTAAAAGATGAAACTTTAACAAAGGAAGTTGGCTGGAAGCTTAAAAATAAGCACTTGACAAGGTCAAGTGCTTAACAGATGGTGTATAAAGCTTATTTGGACTTTGGAGGATTGAATAAGCCAACCACAAGCTACCACAGAGGACAAGTAAGCTAAAGCAGACATAGATGACTTGGAAACAAGCAAAATAAACTAGAAAAGTACTTGGAATAAGTTGCTGACTCCTCCCAAACCAACCAGTCAAGCGTGTGCAGTTGATAGGTCCACCTGGGAGAAAAAGTCAAGTATTAAAATCCGTGGAAGTACAGGGAAATCCCCGGGTCGTTAAGTCCCAACGAGATTGAAATTGTATTTGTAAACGTTTTTGGAAATAAATGGTACTGAGGACAGTAACCAAAGATGAAGTGGGTTTGATTTACACTACTGATATTATTTGGATAACAATATAAAACAAGCACAATAAACAGCTATGTATACACGTAAACTTAAATGTAAACAGTTACGTATGCGTACTGAGGAAAAGGTGAGTTTTAAGGAAAAATAAACTACAGGGGTTAAAAACAAAAATTCTATAAACTTAAACTTAAAAGAAAATTAAATTAAAAAGAAAATTATTTTTTTGATTATTTTATTATTTTATTAAAAACTATTTAACTATTTAATTAAAACTAATTTAAATTAACCTAAAAAATGATAAAGACTACAAATTAAACTAAAAATTTGCAAAACTATATTATAAACCTTTAAATGAACTTGAAGAAAGTATAAAAATTAAGAAGAAATATTTTTGTCTTTTTATGGGTTTTCTTTTAATTAATTACTAATTAATTTAATTAAACTATTTAAACTATTTTAAATTACTAATAATACAAAAATAACTTAGAAATTATGGAAAATTTTAAAAAACTAATTAACCATCACAGAAATCCTAAAAAATTATAAAATTATTCTAAAAATTATATTTAGGCTAATTTACTAATTAATTACTTATTTATTATTTAAAATCTAATTAACTAAATTAATTAAGGAAAATAGGAAATGAACAGTAGCAATCAGAAAAATATTTTCTAAAAATACCTAATGGTTTATAAAACCTAAAAAAATATAAAAAGATACTGTTATTAAATAAAAATTATTAAAACTATTTAATTAACTAATATTACTTAATTATTAATTAAACTAGTATTAATTATAATAAATATTATTTGAACAATAAAAAAATGTGAAAAAATTGCAGAAAGTAGATTAAGTGACAAAGAAGCTAGGAAAAATAAGTTGGAGTCAATAGCTTATCCAGATAAGCTGTAATAAGCCAAATGGTTCCCCATATCTATTGGAAGGGGTGTGTGTACTTATGCATGTTATAATAGCCAGAGGTCACAGGTTCGATTCCCACACACACCCAAATTTTTGCATAATTTTATTTTTTTGATTTTCTTTTTACAAACCTATGAAACAAGCAAAATTAAGAAACTTTAAAAAAGGAAAACATTTTAGAAAAGCCAAATAAGCTCTGTAAGAGCTTATTAGCTCAACAGATGGCTTAATAAGCCAAATTTGGTTTTTTAACAAGCTAAAAGCTACAAATAAGCTACCAATGGTGAAATAAGCTACAAGATACTGATTTATACCTAGAATAAGCTTAATCAACTTAAATAAGCTAAAGGAATAAGCTATAATCTCAAATAAGCACTCTTAATGAATTGCCTAGCCAAGCAGGCCAAAAGAGGCAACTTGCAGCCCTTGTGGGGTCCACTTGGCTGATTGGAAATCCAAATAAGCACTGGATATGATAATTTGGTCAGGTAAGCTTTCCAATAAGCCAATAAGCAGTGCTTATGGCTTATTATTAAGCTTTTGGTGAACCTATGAAATTGGGTGGTCAATACTGAGTGACTCAGTATGCACGTGGTGATTAGGCAAACTTTAAAGCTTAAATAAGCTAAGAGCAAATAAGTTGAGATCCAAAACAAACCTAAATCCAATAAGCCAGACTAAAGGGCTTCTTAAAAAGCCAAGTTCCAAAGTGTGGGTCCCACAGGTGAGCCTAGGAGAGGCATATGAGATATGATCTCAATCATGTGCACAGAGCACTTTCTATCCCTGCAACCTATTTTGAGCTTATCTAATAAGCTATAAAAAATTTACAAAAATGAAACAACTATGGATTTTGAAAATTGAACTGATGTATTTTAAGCACAAGAAATTTCAAGGTTTGAATCTTAACACAAAATTCATAAAAATTCCTTGAAATTTTGCATTTCTAACAAAAGCTTGCAATTTGACTTTTTAACTTAAACACTAAGGTTGACTTTTATGACTTTCTACTTAATCCTACTACTTATTTATGTTGTATTAAGCTAAAAAGATAGGAAATTAAGTGAAATTACTTACTAATAAGCTATAATGAAGCAAATGGAACATTAACTGTAAACAGATAACCAGTTAGATGTGATTTAAGTGAATTTTGACTTTTCTATTAACTATCACTGAATCTTATTACTAAACTGAGTTAATAGAACCTAAGTAAACATGTACCAACACAGAATAACAAACAATACAACCCTGAATACTACTAGCATAATAAATCCAAACACCCCTTATACAATCTCTATTAAGAGATTCTCAAAGGAATTGTTTGTTTAATCCTAGGAAACTGAGTTCTAAAGTCATAACATGATATACTTAGATGGAATAAACACTTAAGCATCAATAATAACAACAAAATACTAGTAATCTAAATTATGCTAAAAATTTAGTTAAATGAAAAATATTAGCAACTAGGAATTTGAAAGAACAAGTAGTGAAATTAAAGCTATAATATCAATTACATATACCAAGTAAACATACAAACACTAAAGGGAATTAAGCTTACAATTGATTTCAGGCCAACAACACAGAACCAAGGATCATGTATCACTTCCTATTGGTTTCCCATGAAACCTTTAACCCAGGGCAATCCATGATAAACCCTGCTCCATCTTGGGGTACTTCAACCTGCAATTTTTTATTTTAAAGCTATTTTTTTCTTGATTTTTTATATTTTTTTTCTTTTTAAAGTAATACTGGAATTTGATGTGTCTAATAACTCTAATAAGCTATATCATTAACTTATGTGAGTTAAAAGATCAAAAACAACCAGAGAGAACAACTATTAAGCTAATAAGGATTTTTGAATTTAAAGCAAGGATTCAGAAACTGAAATTGTGAATAAGCTTGTATTAAAACTTGAATAACCTTTTCTTACAACAGAACAACAATAATAAAATGCTTAAAAGCTTTAATTGAAACTGAAAGGCTAAGTTACAAACTAAACAATTTGAATTGAAACAAAATTAAGACTAACTACTCTTCCTTTTGCCTCTTCTTCCTTTTATAGGCTCTCAATATGCTCCACGTGTCCTTCTGAGTGAATCCCACGAATTTTCAGCCCTTGGATCCCATCAATTGATCACAGCCATTCAAATCCACTTTTGGCGCCAAAAGTGGAAGAGGTTGCTTGCAGCCGATTTATAGCATTAAATGATGTTGATAGGACTTGTGATGGTGGGGGGAACAAAATGTAGAGTAGGGGTGGTCTATGGGTGGGGGTGTAAGTAGTTGCAGGGTGTAAGGAGGTGGATGGTGTAGGTTTGATTATTTGATACATGTCCTCCCCTGATGCAAAACCAGGGGAAGGGGTTTGGTTATGGGGGTGACAGAGAGGGGTGAGGTGGAGGTTGAGGGTGCAAGTGGTTGAGTGGGATGGTGGATGGTGGTGAAGCAGGAGGTGGAAAGGGAGGTAGGGGATGATGGTCAACGGGTCAACGAGGGTCAATAGTTTGACCCTGTTTTATTATTTAAAGGGTGAGTGGGCTGGGTATGTGTTTGGGCCAGGAAAGGGTTTTGGGCTTTAAGGGTTTTATTTTTTTTGGATTTAAGGAGTATGGATCCGTTTGGTTTGTATGTAATTTTTAGCCCAAGGACTAATCTTGTAAATTACTGAAACTTTAGGGACTGATCATGCCATATTTCCAAAGTATCACAAGGGGCCATTCCTGCCATATAACATTAGTACAAGGGTAATAATTGTATTTTTCAATTTTAAAACCTCTAGGGACCATTTATGTAATTTCACCAAAGTTGAGGGGGTGAAATTGTAATTTCCCAAAAGTTATCAAAAGAGTTCCAAATTGTATTTTATGAATAGTACAAGGGTGTTATTTGTTAAATTTCCATTTTTGAACACCCAGGGACTAATTTTGCCAATTTTGAAACTTGAGGGGTAAAAATTGCCATTTTGTGAAAACTTTTATCCAGGGATTTATAGTGAACATGTTTGATTTCCCAAGGACCTAAGTTGACTTTTCTTTCATTTTTAAACCTTCAAGGACTAGATTTGACAAGTTTTGAAAGTTGAGGGACTGAAACGGCTAATTATGCAAACTTTGTATGTTTTTTATCTGTTTGTTATTATTTTGCATCTGAAACATATAAAACACACTTCTGAGATATTTTCAGTATTATGATGCATATTTGAGTGTTTTTGGATGTTTTGGCAGTTTAGATTGGTATAAAATGATGAGTATTTAGACACTCATCAATCCCCCACACTAAAGTATTGCTAGTCCCTAGAAATATTTTGAGAAAATTTAATGGATTTTATGTCTCTTTACCAAAAGCCATTACTTCTTGAGTAGCCAAGTGTATCAGTTCAAGTAAGAACTATGGTCCACCTGATAACCATGTGATTTCGAGCAAACCACCAGCTGTCAACGGATTTGATTTGTCTTTACCAAAAGCCGTTTGCTTCTGGACTAGCCAACTCTTGATGGAATAGTCAACATCTTGGTGAGCTGATTACCAATTATGGTTTTTCCACGGCCTTTACCACAAGCCATAATCTTGCGGGCTAGCCAACTCATTCACTTTTTGGGATATGGCGAGTTGATTTACCATACAATTTTGGGCAAATTGCAAGCCATCAACGGTTTTGAGATATTTTTACCAAGAGCCGTTTGCTCCTGGATTAGCTAGTTCTTATGTGGGTTAGACATGGTGGACTGATAACCATTTATTGCATTTCATATGTGAAAAAATTTTAAATTTTGATCAAATGAGGGTGCTTGATGGAACATGTGTTTGTATTCGTGAGAATCCCCCCCCCCCCCCCCCACACTTAGAAATGAATATTGCCCTCAATATTCAAAGTACCGCATGTTAAACCGACACTTAGAACATAAGAAGGAAATACTAGTAACCTTTATTTTAGTTTATGTACATTTTTTTTTTGAGGATATATACAACATGTGGGGCATCTCCCCACACTAGGGTGGTACACACGGGTAAAAACCCATGTTCAGCTACTGTTTTTGATTACCGAGTCGCTAGCTTGACTCGACCTCGAATTGATTTGTTCATGAGGAAGCTACTATTTTTGTTAACCGAGTCGCTAGCTTGACTCGACCCCGAATTTATTGGTTCATGGGGAAAGTTTGGAGATCCTGGACAACCATTGATTGTATGTCCCCTCCAAAGTAGTGTTTTAACTGATGGCCATTCACTTTAAAGTTGGAACCGTCAGGTTGAGCTAACTCAACAGTTCCATATGGAAATACTCTTGTTACAGTGAATGGCCCAGACCAACGAGTTTTAAGCTTTCCTGAGAATATCTTCAATCGTGAATTGAAGAGAAGGACTCTGTCACCGATGTTGAAAACACGGTTTTTAATTTTTGAGTCGTGGATCTTCTTGGTTTTTTCCTTGTAAATCAAAGAATTCTCATAAGCTTGATCGCGAAGTTCGTTTAATTCGTTTAGTTGAACCTTGCGGTGATCACCCGCAGTGTGAAGGTTGAAATTTGCATGTTTTAAGGCCCAATAGGCCTTATGTTCTAATTCGATCGGATGATGACATGCTTTCCCATACACTAGCTTATATGGAGTACACCCGATGGGTGTTTTGTAAGCAGTGCGGAAAGCCAATAATGCATCATCCAGCTTATCTGACCAAGAGGCACGGTTTTCTCCCACCGTCCTCTCTAGAATTCTCTTAATACCCCGATTCGAGACCTCCACCTGCCCACTTGTTTGTGGGTGGTATGCTGTAGAAAGACGGTGAGTTACACCATATTTCAGCATCACTCTTGCAAATTGTTCATTGCAGAAGTGTGTGCCACGATCACTGATAATGGCACGAGGAGTCCCGAATCTGGAAAAGAGAGATTTCAAAAAGTTAATGACTACTCGGGCATCATTGGTGGGTAAAGCTTTTGCTTCAAACCATTTTAACAGATAGTCGTCAGCCACGAGTATGTATTTATTCTCTCGTGAAGACGGGAATGGCCCCATAAAATCAATGCCCCACATATCAAATATTTCACAGACTTGGATGGCGTTTTGTGGCATCTCATTCTTTTTGGAAATATTCCCGTGACGCTGGCAAGCCTCACAGGTTTTGATAAGTTCATGAGCGTCTTTATAGATCGTAGGCCAAAAGAATCCCGAATCAAACACCTTTTTGGCGGTGTAGTTTGGGTTATGATGTCCCCCCGTGGGTCCATGTAAGATATACTCTATAATCACTAGTATGGTATTGTGGTTAGATTGATTCAAGTATGAAAGAAAACTAGAGAGAGAAAGAAGTGGGGAGTTTTCTAGAGAGAGAGAGGATGAGAGAAAATGTAGAATGTTAGATTGAGAATGAAAAGCTCCAACCCTCTCCACATGTGGAGAGGGGTATATATAGTTTCCTACAAACGCCCACACCCGGGCTGTGGATCAGGCATACAGTGGGTAAAGACCCGTCCTTCTTCCACGGTGTTACTTAAACTAATACTAACTAACTAATATATAAACTAACTATGAGCTAACTTAATGCTATTACAATAATTAGGTGACCGAGACTTTTACAGGAATATTTGTATTCCTAACAATCTCCCCCTAAGCGAGGTCACCTTGGAAATTAAGCTCTTTGTTCTTCAACCATTCTTTAGTCATGTAGCTCGTAGGATCTGATTCTTCACTTTTTTGCACACTTTGTACTTCAAGCAAACGAACTTGTGATTTGGATTCCTTTGTGATGTGTGATCTTTGAGCTTCTTTGAGATCATCAGCCATAGTAAATCTCCAAGCTCATCCACAGTAGTATCGCCTTCATGTGATGTAGTGACTTAAGGACCATCATGCTCACACACTTCTAGATCAGGAGACTTTAATTTAGAGTTGTGGATCATAAGACTTTTTCATCAGAGTTGCGGAAACGTTGTTGGTAGTCTCTCAACATTTGTTGTAGCAAGTCTCTCATCGTCATTGATAGTGTGGAGGATGTGTGAGCATGAGGTATGGATTGACCCGATTTAGCTAGAAATAGGAGCCATCAACGCCATCTTTATATGTGTCCCTAAAATAAAACAGTTAGCAATAAAGATAAAGAACGAATATGGCTTTGTCATTCGTTCTGCGAGGACATACTACCCTCCGGTTTTGTGAAAACCGACCTATGATCAGGTAGAGTCTCTTTTAAGGAAGACTCTCCTTGACAGGAATTTCTAGCTTGTAGTAATGAATTTTCCAAAGAATCCACTTTGGAATCTTCATACTAAGCATGTTCTCATACCGGAACCTCTCAAAGCAGACAGCACGATAGAGTGAATTGGTGAATTGATATTCACGGATTGATGAGAAATTGATTTATAGAAATCACTCGCGTGTCATATGATAAACATTTTTTAGACACGACAAGAGTTTTATACTTTGAATCACATTTCCAACAAAAATACTTTTGTTTGAAAGATTTTACACAATCAATGTGCTCGAAAAATTAGTTTATGAGCACATTGAAAGGTTTTAGCAAAAGTATCCGTCAATCCATATCCTGGAACAAGTTTGATTCAGTGTTGAATCGCACCATTGTTGCTTTCTAGTTGTCACTTAATCATTGATCCAAGATGGATCTCACATGTCACCTACCAAGAGCTTGAGTGATGTTCGCTCTAGAAGGATTTCCATCTTCATTGTAAATATTTACATATCACTCGGATGTTCTGGCAATACCACAAGGATAATGCGTAGGACTCTAAATATTTTATCTTACTTTCCACATTGTGTGAAACAATAAGCATATTGGAAGTGTGTCCTAACGAGATTTATGGATGATCTCATGGCTCTAGACTCAATAGTGCATTTTGATCCGCTCCTGGAGACTGGGGAGGTGTCTCCTGTTTTAGGTATCAACATAGCTCGCAATTAGCGGTCGATACATTGCACAGGGTTCCCCGTGAGAATGAAACAAGCTCTTTTAAGAGAACTTGAGTGGTTGGGAAGTTTAGTGCAGTGCGTCACTGGGTCCATGACATCTTATCTTCAATACCGGTGTTACCTTAGTAACCACCAGTAGATTATGAATTGAACCCGGTTTCTGCCCTAAGGTTGAATATATGGAGGGCTATTTCTTTTCACCCTTTCTCATTTCATTTCTTTTTCATTCTTCAACCCCTTCAGTACTTACCGAGACTTCACCACTTGAACCTTGTTGGGTTTGTTCCAGTCCTAGCTCTATCTCAGTCCGCACTCTTCCCTTTCTCACTTTACTCCTTTTTTTTCAATCATTCCTAAGGACTTCTAATCTATCTAGAGGATTGTCCCTGGAAAGATCCTTCCGGTTCTGGTGGATCATGGGTACTCATACCTAACCTTAACCAACCTTATAACTCCATGCATAAAGATAAATGGTCGGTCTTAGGTATTACTTCCACAAACGCCTTTCGCTCCCCCTCAATATGTGCATCGATATTCGAAAGTGTTTAGCACATATGTGGGAGCCTTTTATTGAGTCGAAAAGATCACATTTGATTATCAGATTCATATTTAAATCACATTCTCTCCCCCGATCAAAAATTTCAAACCTTTTGAGATTTTGGATCCCAATTGATTTAAATAATTTAGAAAACGTTTTGGGAGAGAAATGCGGTCAATTTTAATATTTTCTGATAAAAGGAACTTTTTCTTGCTCCCCCTCAAACTGTGAGGGAGGTTGTTATGTGTCAGATTTGAAGAGTTTGCAAAAGATTCGAAGTTTTAACCAAAAACTCTTTGAAAATTTACTCATTCTGACACATAACCATCACAAATCGGATTGTTGTTTTTGTTTTGTACAAAGTGTGGGGAGTTTTGATGATACATAAAATTTTGAGAAATCATTCTCCCCCTCAATCAATGACGGATGTTAAAAATATTTTCATAAAATATTAAAGTCATTGATTGAGTGAAAATTTTATCAAACTTTTAAGTTCAATTTGATTTTCAATCAAAATCTCATGGTACCACCAAGTTTTGCACAAATACTTTCCGGAAAAATCATAGAAGGGAAAGTATTTGGCGATAAAAAGAAGACTTATCTACTTTATCAAGAAATAATGCACTGAAACGTACATTAGATCGATGAAACATGGATATAAAGTAATCCATGCCTAGGTGAACTTCACCCAGTGAAAGGAACAACCGTCTTTTTGGCGACGTGTTTTCCCCATTTTGAAAAGCGGGTTGCTATCTGAAGTAATAGCAAGCCATAATTTTGAAGACCGGGTTGTAGCCTGAAATGACTACAAGCCATAGTTTTGAAGTCCGGGTTGCAGCCTGAAATGACTGCAAGCCATAAAGGCATGTTTTGAAAACATTTTGAACTTCTATTCGAAATTCATTTAAAGACCCGTGTCATTATTGAATGACATTTCTAGGACCGTAAATGTTATCGATGCCAGAAGACATGCCTTATTTTTGGTATTTTCTATTTTTTTTTTTTTGAATTTTTATGAGTTTCTTTTTTTTTTTTTTTTTTGATTTTATATATCTATTTACAATTTAGTATAAAATATGTACAAAGGATACTAATCAGTTTAAGAAGATGTTGACATGAGTACCAAAATGATAGTATCGTTCAGCTCGTTGTAGAAATAAGTAGTCAACATCTCTTAAACTTTCACCACCAAAGCTTTCGAGGCTCCTGAATAATCGTTTGAAGCAACAGATGCCATGACATAATCTTAAACGGGATTTTACAACTCTTGTGACTTAAACCGAGAGGTTGAATCTTTCCCGGGATTTTACTAAAGTCAACAAAAGAACCCGAAAGATGTAATATGCGAGTTAAACTTAGAGAGAGATCTTGGATAAGTGACAATTAGCATTAAGTGTCAAGTCGTGACAAGTCAAGTTACAATAGATCCGATTGTAATAAGTCAAGTCATAAAGATTAATTCACAACGTCAAATTACAATCAGACTAATCAAAACGACTTAAGTCACAACAATTCACCAAACACAAGTAGTTAACAAATCACTAGAATCTTACAACTGAGTTAATCGCTAGACACCACCAAATCGCTGAGTTTTAGCCTCCTCAATGTGAAGCTTTGGTAGCTTCCCCCCAAACCGACAATCACCTACATGAGACCACTTCCCCCAGGATGTTGAAGTGACGCAAAAAGTCTCATTTGATGAAGCTCAGAAACCCGAAGAAGACGATAACACCGAAGTAACAAGGTGAACAACGGATCATCTCAGCGGTTATCAATCCCGGAATGTATGATGAAGCCCGATCACATGACCCTGTTGTGCGTCCCCAATGTACACATTACTTTGAGGTTTGGAGCAGTTGTTTATTCGGGGGAATAAGATATCAACATCTTCATTTCACTAAATGCTTTCTAGTTATCTTACACATACCCACTCAATCCATATTGTACGCATTTATCCAACAGAAGAAGAAACGATGACACCAAAGTAACAGATTGAAGCACTGATCATCTCTGCAGATATCACCTCCGGAATATATGTTTAAGCCCGATCACGTGAACCTGTTGCGCGTCCTTGATGTACACAAATCTCTCCCCTGATGGTTGCGATCTCATCGGAATCATCATACCATTGTGTACATGAAGCATTAACCAGAAGCACTTTACCATAAATCATATCAGCTCATATGAAGATGTCAATAAGCAATATCATCTCACGTTCCACATGTCCTTCTCATATTTCTTCCCACTGAAAGCTGAAGTAATTCACACCACAAGTATCAAGAGACCACTTCCCCCGCGTAGTTGGAATAATACACCAAACGCTGCGAGTTAAGACACTGAGTTTCTCTACGGTTATGACATATGTCTTCTCGGGATAACTTCAATTAAGAAGAAGTATTAAGTTCATCACGTGTACTCATTATGCATTAAGATATATGTCTCCTTCCCCCTTGCTGGTTTTGATACCTCAGAATCAGCAACACATTATAAGCACATCTACTTGAAATGTTGTGAGAAGAACAAAATTGGTTTAACTGGATCTGTTGAGAATCAACTGCTACAAAAACTCTCTCTGACTATCTTTACCAACCCTTATGTAGGCTATTTGAAATGACCACTGATGAAGTAAACCCGATATACCAAAGTTGAAACTGAAGAAGAATTCCCCAAATCCGTAACTTAAGCTTGCACTGTTGTTGATTAAAGAACGATGTAGAAGAATAAGTACAACACCTCTTGAGACTATCCACATTCGCATTTGCGTGTGACACTGAGCACTACAATGTAACTCCTTGAAGTGATAGCCATAACCCGTGAGTACTACAATATAACTCCTTCCATCGGGTATAACTAGATAATCCAAGTCCCAATCATAAACTTTAAGAGTTCACGCAAGTCATCAATCGATGCATGAAGTTTCGATGATGAAATAAGTAGACGTCTTCGTAAAATACTCTTCAATCTCAATTAAGGGATGCCAAATAAACTCCGTGATCACTTGACATTTCATGTCCAAATTGTTAGCCGTTTAGACATTTTAATCGACATTTTCCATAATATTCTTCGGGTTGATTTACAAAGTGCACATTGGTAGGAACAACAATCCTTGATTTAAGAACGAAAAGACGGATCATTATTCATGTGTGCAACTTCGTAATCATGATAGTCATCATCAACACCTTGAGGAATAACTAGAGATTGGATTACTTGAGCAAGTGATCAATCATCATTCATAATACTTCTAGATGGTGCATCTTGATCAATCATCATTCGTTGAAGCTTGGAAGTAATCATCAAACATAAATCCCAGTCATCCTTAGTAGAACATTAGGTGTTGGAGGAGAGTCGTATGACCATTCTTCAAGCATCAATCAACATGTGGTATATTCACACTTCTCCCCCTCAAAAATTGCAAGCGAGGTTTGCCATTTTTGATTGAGCAAGTGAATAATAATACAATCAATCATGTAGTTTATTCACACTTCTCCCCCTCAAAAATTGCATACGAGGATGCCATTTTTGATTGAGCATGTGAATAAGAATACAATCAATCATGTAGTTTATTCACACTTCTCCCCCTCAAAAATTGCATACGAGGTTTGCCATTTTTGAATGAGAAAGCATGAATCATGTTGTTGATAATGGTCAAGAACAAGAAGATTTCTCTTCTTCCGAAGATAAGGCACACTGAATCGTACACCTTTCTTTTCTTTGATGAACGGGGCCTGAAGTGTTGTCAGCAGACGCCATTATGATAACATTGAAGACCGAGGCTTGAACTAATTTGTTCAAACGCCATAGTCGATGAAGAACGAGGCCTGAACTGAATTGAACAGACGTCATAGTCGTTGAAGAGCGAGGCCTGAACTGAAGTATTCAGACGTCATTATGCACATACATCAACATCGACATTCCAGAACTCCTGAAGCTGGAGAAATGATTGCTTTAGGCCTCCAGACTTTGAGTTTTCTCATATGGTGAATGATTGATGTACCTGCAACTGAGTAAGGACTACCTGCACTAACATCACAAACTTGATTGCATATATATGGGTTAGTGACAACAATATCCAGATCCTTAGGGGTTTCATGGTCAACCATGCCATTATCATCAGTAAGCACCTTTCCGGTAGGAACCCACTTAAGTCCAATGTGCTTGAAAATTCTACCGGTTGGAACCCACTTATGGCAAGTTCTAGGATTACTCAACTTCCTATGCATAGTGGAAGGTTTATCAAGATTCCTAGACTCCAATGATTTAGGATTTGGTATCCACCTAGGAGAGGTTTTCGGTTTGTTTTGCTTCACATGCATTGTAGGTGACATATAATAAACCCTAGACTTGGCAGGTTGAACCTTAGCATTGTTCCTCAATACACTATGAGGCATCCTATAAGGTTGTGAACCTAATATACCATCCTTTTGAAGTAGGGCCCGTTTCCTAGCCTTTTCTAGATCATAGTCCTTTTGAACCTTAATGCTTGGTTTCGTCACTGTTTTGGAACTATACCTAGAGGAGCTGGGAGCAGTAGCAACTACATGTTGAGGTTTCGCAGAGCTAGAATCATTAGACTTAGGCAAATAATGTGGAGTGACAGGTTTTGTCAAAACTTGTTCCGCATCAACTTGGGAGGCAAACCGTGTTTTTGTAAATTTTGTTCGTTCGGATCTAAACGCAGTCAGTTGCCTAACAGTGGATTGGTTTCGATTCGATTGAGAAACTGGTTTCCCCAAGATTGATGGTTTTGCAAACTTAGTGTTCACACTATTTCCTGTTGCTTTTCTAAGCTCGTTTTTTAATGTTGTAATAGTGAAACCCTTTTCCTGAAGTTGAGCTTTGAATTCATCATTTTTGGCAATCAAAGAGGTTGTTTGTTCTATCGTCTTAGTTTTTGTTTCTTTGATAGAATCACACAGTTCATTGCAATGAATTTTCAAAGACTCATTTTCATCAAGTAATTTAGCCACATTATGTTCCAATTCAATAACATCGCAGTTATGTTTAGCCTTAACTTCATTGCACATATCACACATCTCAGTAATACGTTTTTTTAGGTTGCTGATTGTCGAGTTTTTGGTTTCTAGCTGAGCTTTCAAGTCATTTATCAAAAAGAATTCTCGAAAATCAGGAAGTTCCGGATTTTTACATGGTTGGTTAGTTTTAAAACTTTCTTCCTTTTGTTGCATTGCGATTTCAAGTGAAATACAATGTTTTTCAAGCTGTAAAAATCTGTTTGAAAGTTCATTAAACACTTCTTTATCAACCATATCTTTTGATTTGAAAAACTCAGCTGTAAACAAGGAACTTGACTCATCATCACGTTCAGCATCCTGATCACTTTCTTCCCCTTTATGATTCATATTTGTTGAATCAGAAGTGATATTTCTATCAGTCTTTTCCAACAAATATGTATCATAAGTGGGCATAACTTGATCAGTGTGCTGCTGTTCATAAGAGACCATATTATGATGTTCAGACAGGGGTACCTCAGCACATGGCACTTGTTTGTTTACTGATATGAAATCTGGATCCATGTCAAATGTGATAGGAGTCACTGAACTGCTGGTAGTGTCAAGTTTATCTGTCTCTGATCCTTTGCATATCGTGACAACTGACCCAACATCCGATGCATTACCCGAATCACCAGTACCCTCACATGATTCCACCAGAGATGCCTTCACCTTGTCATCATGCATCTGTTCGTGCTGTGCTCTTTCCTCAATGAACATCTTCACATTACCCATGAGTTGGAGTAGTGTGTCTCTGAACGTGTCAACCTCAATTCCCGTGTGATCAGCAAAGCACTTTTTCGTCATCTCACTATAATGGTCATACTCCAGAGTGAATTTCGAATCAAAGAACACTTGGAGTTGTTTGTTGATCACATAGAGGGAAGCCATGGATCCCATTTTGGAAGATTTTCCTTGGTCAAGTTGTTGTTGTAGTTGATCTAAGGTGAGGATCATTGTCTCAGTGAAATCCCCAACATCTTGACTAAAGAGTGTTGCAAATGCACGTTCGAATCCCATCTTGAATCCAGTTCCCTCTAAGAGTACTGAGAGGTGTGAATGAAGTTGTCGAAAACAGTCCATGCAGCTTTTCTCTGCGTTATTGAACAATCTTTGTGGCTGAAGAAACTCTTTCTCTTGAGAATTCGAGCATGACAATTCCATCTCAGTATAATCTGACTCGAAAACGGTTGTCTGATCAGAAGCGTTTGTCAGTTGTACTTTGTTGTGAATCTTAAGTTCATCGTCCATGTCGTACAACTTGAGTATCTCCGAGATGACAAAATCTGAATTGGTAGACACAATTGTGAATGTGCACGGGATTTTACAATTCTATGTTTTAAACCGAGAAATAGATACTTTCGCGGGATTTTACAAAATCAAGAAAAAACCGTGAAACTCTGAAGAAATGATTTAGTTTGGTTGAAGTGAGTTTGAGTGGTGAGTAAGTCAAGTCACAGAGAATTTCCAACAATGTTCGTGTTTTGTAATTCGAATAAATCCCGTTGGTATATCCAATGACCCTGATAACTCAATCCCAAATTACAACTCACAGTTACGGATTCTTGAAGCTCAATAAAAACCGTGGTCCAAAAATATGGAACAAAAATTTTCCCAAGGATTTAGTATACAAAAAAAATGTTGACAAATAATGTCTAACAAAATTCGTAACTAAACAAAATCGTCCCTTGTGGTATAAATTTGTCCAATTATCAAGAATCCATGTTCAGCCCGTATATTGAAAAAAATTCGTGCAAGCCCAGACCACTTACCAAACCCGTCCAACAATACTTACCCTAATGTCACCCTAATTTCACGCTATAAGACTCTCTCTCACAAGCACCCACCAAAAGAACGCCTCAGTCACAAAAAATAAAATAAAATCTCCTCCACACAATTTTTCTTGATCTTTGCTCAGACAAATCACAACACAACAATAACCTTTTGGTGTTTACCATTGTAAATCGAACAGTAATAAACCTCGAACACCCACCCGCTTTTTTCTGTATCAAATTAAATCTCAAGCAAATTGTAAGTAATTTGGCTACAAGATCTTGTAATAGGTCTCGGGTAAGTGATGGTTTGTTCTTGTGTCAGATTATCGTATCTTGTGCTCAACTGAAAGAAAGTGAGAAGGATGAGACAACTTTGCCTTTGTGCTTTCTTAATGATTTTCTGATATTAATAATAAGCTTGTGCTACACACGGATCAGTGATGGTGACTCTCTTTGTGATTCAGTTGATGAACGAATTATAGATGTGAAAGAGATAAACTGAGATCTATAAACCTTTTATTCTTTCTTAGTTGTTCAAATAGAATGAAGGTTAGGATGTAAGCCGTTGAAATTAGTTCTTGCCTTTGATTGTTCGAATAGAAATACAGTGGAGTGTAAACTTCTAAGTCGATCTATGATGTAATTACTATCCGTGTGTTATTTCCTTTAAACGAATCCTTTTAAGGTCTCATGACTTAAAATACCACACGAGATATTAAGCAAACTGAGATCATATTAACTTGTTTGTTGTTTGAGTCTTGGTTATTCGAATGGTTTGTTTTTTGGTACGAGACACAAATCAGGTATTGATCTTTTAGATTGTAACGAAAAAGTACTAACCGCTAACTTGAGTAATCACCACCTTGTAACCACAACCAAGAGCTAATCACTACTAAGAATAGAGTAATCGCAACATATGAAGCAAGAACTAATCGCAAGACCAAAAGTTAAACGCAGGTTAAGGAAACGGCAAAAATATCAGTGATGAGGTAACCGCAAGATAGACTTGAGATGAGGTAACCACTAAAAAGCTAACCTCAACTTAGTACATAACCCATCTGAGCAGATCATGAGATAACCAAAAAAAAATAAACGTGCCACTTAAACTAACCACAATAAGAGATAACCGCAACTCTTATATTTGAGCTAACCGCAATTTAGAAGTCAAGAACTAATCGCTATAAGGACCAAGCCAAAAACTAACACTTTCAAGTCATATGTCTTCTATTTCACTTTTGGACAAAATGCCAAGGTCTAGCCAGTTGATGTCAAAGGTGAACAAAAGATAAACGCAAACAAGAAAAAAGGTATTGTCCAAACGCAGTAGAAGACTAAATGCCACCAAGAACTAAACGCTAGACACTACACAACAACCCAGTCGCTATCCGGTTTTATGTCCTTTTCCCTTTTTGACAAAAACAAAACTTAACCGCTAACAAGAAAGATAGCAACACGCTATTCAGAAACTGTCAATAAAATACCCATGAATAATCCCAAAATTAGCCATAACCTCATGAAATAAGCATACTAATCATTAAAACCAGCTGAAATAACATAATTAAGCACTATAGAGCATCCCTTTAACAAATTAAACCATGAACAAAGCCCAACACTTGATATGCCAATACTACAATACGAACCAAAATAAGACCACAAGGAGCCCAAACTAAAATCCGAGTAAATCAAGTCCCAAAGATGAAACCTTGGCTCTTGATACCAATTGTAAGATATACTCTATAATCACTAGTATGGTATTGTGGTTAGATTGATTCAAGTATGAAAGAAAACTAGAGAGAGAAAGAAGTGGGGAGTTTTCTAGAAAGAGAGAGGATGAGAGAAAATGTAGAATGTTAGATTGAGAATGAAAAGCTCCAACCCTCTCCACATGTGGAGAGGGGTATATATAGTTTCCTACAAACGCCCACACCCGGGCTGTGGATCAGGCATACAGTGGGTAAAGACCCGTCCTTCTTCCACGGTGTTACTTAAACTAATACTAACTAACTAATATATAAACTAACTACGAGCTAACTTAATGCTATTACAATAATTAGGTGACCGAGACTTTTACAGGAATATTTGTATTCCTAACAGTCCATCATGACAAGCTTTAAGAATTTCCATGGCTTCATGGCCATGGACACACCGTCGGATGACTTGATCCGCACATATTTTGAACAAGTAGGGGTCGTCCCAGAAGTAATGTTTCACATCTTTAAACAATTTTCTTTTCTGTTGGGACGACATCCCTTTCACAACGAAATTTCCCGCATGGTAATTTGCAAAGTCGGCAAACCATGGGGTAGTAGTATCATCCCGGGTAGAGATTAGATTGAGAGTCTCGAGAGTAAAAGTTTCATTAATTTCTTTTCTCTCGAGAATATCTTGATGAGGATTCTCTAATCGGGACAAGTGATCAGCTGCAAGGTTCTCTGCTCCTTTTTTATCTCGTATGAGTATATCGAATTCCTGAAGGAGCAAGACCCAACGGAGCAGTCTTGGCTTTGCGTCCTGTTTAGTGAACAGGTATTTCAAAGCCGAGTGGTCCGTATACACCACGTATTTGGTTAAGATTAAGTAAGACCTAAATTTCTCAAAGGCATATACCACAGCTAATAATTCTTTTTCTGTGGTGGTATGGTGTGTTTGAGCTTCACTCATGGTCTTACTTGCGTAGTGTATTGGCTGAAAATGTTTTCTTTTGTGTTGCCCTAGAACTGTACCAATAGCAAAATCGCTAGCATCGCACATAAGTTCGAAGGGGTAAGTCCCAGTCGGGGGCAACAAGGATCAGTGCCTCGGTAAGCCTTTTCTTTAAAGTAGAAAAAGCTTCGATGCACTCGGGGGAAAAGATGAAAGGAGCATCCTTTTCAAGAAGATGAGTCATGGGCCGGGCTATTTTGGAGAAATCCTGAATGAATCTCCGATAGAACCCGGCATGGCCTAGGAAACTCCTTATGCCTTTAACAGTGGTGGGATGAGGTAGTTTAGCAATAACATCAATTTTGGCCTTATCGACCTCAATCCCACTTTTTGAAATTTTATGGCCGAGGACAATGCCTTCCTTAACCATAAAATGGCTCTTCTCCCAATTTAGACAAAGATTAGTGTTTTCACAACGTTGAAGCATCTTTTCTAAATGGGAGAGGCATGAGTCGAAAGAATTCCCGATGACTGAGAAGTCATCCATGAATACCTCCATGGTTTTCCCGATCGTGTCATGGAAAATAGCCATCATGCACCACTGGAAAGTGCCCGGAGCATTGCATAACCCAAAAGGCATGCGACGATAGGCAAATGTCCCGTAAGGGCATGTGAAGGTAGTCTTCTCTTGATCCTGTTGATCAATGGGAATCTGGAAGTAACCCGAGAAGCCGTCGAGGAAGCAATAATACTCATTCCCTGCTAGTTTCTCGAGCATCTGATCCATAAAGGGCAGAGGGAAATGGTCTTTGCGGGTGGCTTCGTTAAGCTTTCTATAATCGATACATACTCGCCACCCTGTAACCAAACGAGTTGGTATTAACTCGTTATCGTCATTTGTGACAACCGTGATGCCACCCTTTTTTGGAACACAATGTATTGGGTTAACCCAAGGACTGTCTGATATAGGGTAAATCAATCCCGCATCGAGAAGTTTGATAACTTCTTCCTTGATAACTTCGTGGATTTTTGGTTTTACCCTTCTTTGATGTTGCACGGCAGGTTTAAAGTCCTCTTCCATTAGGATTTTGTGTGTACAAAAATCCGGGTTAATACCCTTTATGTCTGAGAGCTTCCAAGCAATTGCTTGCTTGTGGGACTTTAAAATCTTAAGCAGCGCGGTTTTCTCCTCATCCTTTAAATCTTTCGCAATAATGACTGGTAACTTATCGTTACCTTCCAAGAATGCATATTCTAGATGAGGAGGCAGGTCCTTAAGTTCGACCTCGGGGAAATCATCATTTTTCTCAACATATTTGATTTCCGCGTTATGAAGTTGTTGAGGTAGAACAGGAAGAGGAGAGGGATCTTTGTTTAATAATTTCTCAAGGAGAAAGATATCCCCCTTCGGGTCAATCTCTTGGTTATCAATTCCTTCGGGAATTAAGAAAGGCCTCTATTTCCTCAAGGACGAAATCACTTCCCTCAAACGGAGTGAGGGAAGGAGAAGAATTAGCGATTATGAGGTGAGAAGAGGGGGTGAGATTGCCACTCGGAGAACTATCAGCGAATCCAAGGATTTCCTGAGCATACTCCTCGGATGCAATGTCAACGACATCAATTCGGTTGACTGATTCAGCATCATAATTCGAGGAGTATCTCGAAGTTTGATCAAGGTTGAACGTTATCGCTTCAGTGCCAACTCGTAACGTGATTTCCTCATCGAAAACATCGATTGCACGACCCGTCCTTAAGAATCCCCTCCCAAGAATGAGAGGAACTCTTGGATCCGCATCGAAATCAACAATGACAAAGTCTGCCGGAAAATGGAACTTTCCCACTCTTACAAATACGTCCTCGGCAATACCAAGGGGACGTGAAATTGAACGGTCTGCAAGCTCGAGAGTCATGCATGTGGGACTAAGTGCCTGAAGAGAGAGCTTTTTCCAAACTAAGTGGGGCATTAAGTTGATGCTTGCACCAAGATCGGCCAAGGCAAAGCACTCAACCATCCCTGGGAAAATACATGGTATTAGAAATTTCCCGGGGTCTCCTAGCTTGTCGGGAAGCTGTTTCAACAGAACTGCAGAGCAGTTTTCATTGAGTGGAGTTCGTGCCATCTCAAACAGTTTTTCTTTATTGCTCAACAGGTTTTTGATTGTCGATGCGAATTTGGGCATTAAAAGAAGAGCATCCGCGAAACTAATATCGAAGTGTAGTTCTTGAAAAATCTGAAAGAATTTTTCCATCTGATGATTAGCTTTTTCGCGGAGCTTCTGGTCTTGCAATCGTGAGGGATATGGAATTGATGGTTTTGGGTTGGCTTTTGGATTTTCAACAGGACCTTTGGTAGTTTCAAACACGACTCTTTTAGGGGGAGTCGGGACCGGGATAACTGGAGGAGGGATGTCATTGGTACCTCCGTTATTAGCAGGAAGTACCGTATCCGTAGTATCCTCAGTTTCACATTCCTCTACCGGGATAGGAAAAGAGGTAGACGGAGGTGTGGGTCCTTTATAAGAAACTCCAATTCTTGTGGTGATCGTCTTTACATCGCCCCTCGGATTAGCGATCGTGTTGCTAGGTAAAGTACCTGAGCCCGAGGGTCGATCATTTAAAGACTTCTTCAAGTCAGAGATTTGACTAACCAACACTTTGTTCAGTTCATCTTGGGATTTCATAAACTGTTTTAATAACTCATCAGATGATGGTCCAGTTGGAACAATGGCTTGATTTTGGTTTGGAAAATTTTGAGCCCGATTGTTCTGGAAATTCCCATGTTGCTTACCCTGGAAGTGGTTTTATTGTTGAAAATTACCCTGAGGGTAATTATTCTGACCTTGATTACGGTTATAATTCCCTTGGTTCAGATTTTGTTGAACCTGGTTTTGACCAGAGTTGAAATTCCCTTGGTTGTTAAAACCTTGGTTCATTCGGTTCTGGTTCTGATTCTAGTTAAAGTTCTGGTTTCTGTTTTGACCATTTTGGTTCTGGGACTGATTAAATCCCGGTGGTCCAATGTAGTTATTGGAACGATAACTCAACAGATTTCGGTCCCCTTGCGGTTGGTAAGAATTACCTCCCGTATTGTAGGAACCTTGAGCTGCGAATATGTTCTCTGGAGTGAAGCCACCGGAGGCTGGGCACTCATGGTACGGGTGTGGACCACCGCAGGTTTCACAACTGATAGTTTTATTCTGCTGATTGTGATTTGTCTGGTGAATTCGGAGAACCGCAGCAGACAAATCATCAAACTTTTTAGTAAGGGCAGCTATTTCATTATTTGCCGGTGTGACTGACTTACATGAGTCATTCCTCTCTGCAGAGGAGTCCCAAAAATTGTGATGGGCAGTCATATTTTCGATTAAGTCATAACACTCTTCAGGGGTCCTTTTCATAAAGGTACCCCCAGCAGCAGCATTGATGGTGTCACGATGATGTAGTGTCAAACCATTATAAAAGGTATCAATAATGGTGACAAGAAGCATGTTATGATTGGGACACCGATCAATAGCAAGTTTGTAGCGCTCCCATGCCTCAAATAAGGACTCTTCGGGAAGCTGTCTGAAGTTACTAATATCGTTTCTCAGCTTTGTAACCATAGATGGTGGAAAGTATTTAGCCAAGAACTTAGTAACCATCTCATCAAAAGTATGGATCGAATTCTTAGGAAGTCGATCAAACCATGAAGTCGCACGATGAGTGAGAGAATATGGGAACAGGTATAAATGCAGGCCATCTTCGGTGACGCCATTTTGTTTCATGCTCTGGGTGACGGTTAAAAATTTATCGAGATGCTTGTTAGCATCGCCACCCGGAAAACCGTGGAACTGACACGAATTCTGGACATGTTGTATCACGTTGTGTTTTAGTCCAAAATCCGAGGCTCCAATTGTAAGTGGTGCAATGGGTCCATCCCTCCCGTGCATGGTAGGTTGACATAGTTCCTCCATTGTTCGGGTGTCAGGAACTACATCTACCTTGGGAAGGATTGGGGGCTCGTCGTTCATTTTTAATGCGTGTTCTTCTTCAACAGTACGTAACTCGGTTACGTTTTTATGATGATTACGTCGTGATCGTGAGCGCGTGCGCATGCACTAAAACCAATTTTTAAAACAAGATCGAGGCAAAACCACAGTGAACTTAAATCCAATAATCACAAGTGAATGGCTTCTTTGAAAAAGGTACACCACTCACAGGGATATAATGGTAAGTTTTTATCTTAAGTTTGGGAACTTATTATGTTCACACCCCCACTTAGTAGGTGTTCTGCCTTGGTTTACGGTGGTAAACTTTTATGTAATTATATTCACAGTAAAAATGTTTTTGGCTTTTCGTGTATGGGTGAAAAAACTTGGACAATATTTTTGGAATTGATTTGTTAACCGAAATCGTTCCTTTAAGATTACTCGCAGGCTAGCGGGAGGGAATGAATGGATCCCTCTTCAGTTCGCAATTTAATGTCAAAACTTACCTTATACCAACTGTTTCAGGTTGTAATCTTACAGACAACGAAGTAATTTAACTTCACAGTTTGTTTTGTTGTTTATGATTTTTTTGGTATTTTTAACACTTCAGGAAAAGTGTTAATGAACTTTTTCAGGTATGATTTTGATTTTTACAAAGTGATGGTATTTGTACAGGAGGGGTTTTGAAAACCACTATACCTAAATCGTTTTGAAATACGCAACAACCTCTCCGGCAGCGGCGCCAAATTTTGACTCCTCCCAAACCAACCAGTCAAGCGTGTGCAGTTGATAGGTCCACCTGGGAGAAAAAGTCAAGTATTAAAATCCGTGGAAGTACAGGGAAATCCCCGGGTCGTTAAGTCCCAACGAGATTGAAATTGTATTTGTAAACGTTTTTGGGAATAAATGGTACTGAGGACAGTAACCAAAGATGAAGTGGGTTTGATTTACACTACTGATATTATTTGGATAACAATATAAAACAAGCACAATAAACAGCTATGTATACACGTAAACTTAAATGTAAACAGTTACGTATGCGTACTGAGGAAAAGGTGAGTTTTAAGGAAAAATAAACTACAGGGGTTAAAAACGAAAATTCTATAAACTTAAACTTAAAAGAAAATTAAATTAAAAAGAAAATTATTTTTTTGATTATTTTATTATTTAATATTAATTATTTTATTAAAAACTATTTAACTATTTAATTAAAACTAATTTAAATTAACCTAAAAAATGATAAAGACTACAAATTAAACTAAAAATTTGCAAAACTATTTTATAAACCTTTAAATGAACTTGAAGAAAGTATAAAAATTAAGAAGAAATATTTTTGTCTTTTTATGGGTTTTCTTTTAATTAATTACTAATTAATTTAATTAAACTATTTAAACTATTTTAAATTACTAATAATACTAAAATAACTTAGAAAATTATGGAAAATTTTAAAAAACTAATTAACCATCACAGAAATCCTAAAAAATTATAAAATTATTCTAAAAATTATATTTAGGCTAATTTACTAATTAATTACTTATTTATTAATTAAAATCTAATTAACTAAATTAATTAAGGAAAATAGGAAATGAACAGTAGCAATCAGAAAAATATTTTCTAAAAATACCTAATGGTTTATAAAACCTAAAAAAATATAAAAAGATACTGTTATTAAATAAAAATTATTAAAACAATTCAATTAACTAATATTACTTAATTATTAATTAAACTAGTATTAATTATAATAAATATTATTTGAACAATAAAAAAATGTGAAAAAATTACAGAAAGTAGATTAAGTGACAAAGAAGCTAGGAAAAATAAGTTGGGGTCAATAGCTTATCCAGATAAGCTGTAATAAGCCAAATGGCTTAAATAAGCTTATTACACTAAAACCATGTTAAGTATATTAAGTGAGGAGAGTATGACGGAACTGGTGCCCCAGAGCTATTGGAAGGGGTGTGTGTACTTATGCATGTTATACTAGCTAGAGGTCACAGGTTCGATTCCCACACACACCCAAATTTTTGCAAAATTTTTTTTTTTATTTTCTTTTTACAAACCTATGAAACAAGCAAAATTAAGAAACTTTAAAAAAGGAAAGCTTTTTAGAAAAGCCAAATAAGCTCTGTAAGAGCTTATTAGCTCAACAGATGGCTTAATAAGCCAAATTTGGTTTTTTAACAAGCTAAAAGCTACAAATAAGCTACCAACGGTGAAATAAGCTACAAGCTACTGATTTATACCTAGAATAAGCTAAATCAACTTAAATAAGCTAAAGGAATAAGCTATAATCTCAAATAAGCACTCTTAATGAACTGCCTAGCCAAGCAGGCCAAAAGGGGCAACTTGCAGCCCTTGTGGGGTCCACTTGGCTGATTGGAAATCCAAATAAGCACTGGTTATGATAAGTTGGTCAGGTAAGCTTCCCAATAAGCCAATAAGCAGTGCTTATGGGTTATTATTAAGCTTTTGGTGAACCTATGAAATTGGGTGGTCAATACTGAGTGACTCAGTACTGAGTGACTCAGTATGCATGTGGTGATTAGGCAAACTTTAAAGCTTAAATAAGCTAAGAGGAAATAAGCTGAGATCCAAAACAAACCTAAATCCAATAAGTCAGACTGAAGGGCTTCTTAAAAAGCCAAGTTCCAAAGTGTGGGTCCCACAGGTGAGCCTAGGAGAGGCATATGAGATATGATCTCAATCCTGTGCACAGGGCACTTTCTATCCCTGCAACCTATTTTGAGCTTATCTAATAAGCTATAAAAAATTTACTAAAATGAAACAACTATGGATTTTGAAAATTGAACTGATGTATTTTAAGCACAAGAAATTTCAAGGATTGAATCTTAACACAAAATTGATAAAAATTCCTTGAAATTTTGCATTTCTGACAAAAGCTTGCAATTTGACTTTTTAACTTAAACACTAAGGTTGACTTTTATAACTTTCTACTTAATCCTACTACTTATTTATGTTGTATTAAGCTAAAAAGATAGGAAATTAAGTGAAATTACTTACTAATAAGCTATAATGAAGCAAATGGAACATTAATTGTAAACATATAACCAGTTAGATGTGATTTAAGTGAATTTTGACTTTTCTATTAACTATCACTGAATCTTATTACTAAACTGAGTTAATAGAACCTAAGTAAACATGTACCAACACAGAATAACAAACAATACAACCCTGAATACTACTAGCATAATAAATCCAAACACCCCTTATACAATCTCTATTAAGAGATTTTCAAAGGAACTGTTTGTTTAATCCTAGGAAACTGAGTTCTAAAGTCATAACATGATATACTTAGATGGAATAAACATTTATTCATCAATAATAACAACAAAATACTAGTAATCTAAATTATGGTAAAAATTCAGTTAAATGAAAAATATTAGCAACTATAAATTATGCTAAAAATTCAGTTAAATGAAAAATATTAGCAACTAGGAATTTGAAAGAACAAGTAGTGAAATTAAAGCTATAATATCAATTACATATACCAAGTAAACATACAAACACTGAGATAAAAACTATATAAGATAGCTACAGTAAAAATTCCAAAGAGAATTAAGCTTACAATTGATTTTAGGCCAACAACACAGAACCAAGGATCATGTATCACTTCCTATTGGCTTCCCATGAAACCTTTAACCCAAGGCAATCCATGATAAACCCTGCTCCATCTTGGGGTACTTCAACCTGAAATTTCTTATTTTAAAGCTATTTTTTTTCTTGATTTTTTATATTTTTTTTCTTTTTAAAGTAATACTGGAATTTGAGGTTTCTAATAACTCTAATAAGCTATATCATTAACTTATGTGAGTTAAAAGATCAAAAACAACCATAGAGAACAACTATTAAGCTAATAAGGATTTTTTAATTTAAAGCAAGGATTCATAAACTGAAATTGTGAATAAGCTTGTATTAAAACTTGAATAACCTTTTCTTACAACAGAACAACAATAATAAAATGCTTAAAAGCTTTAATTGAAACTGAAAGGCTAAGTTACAAAATAAACGATTTGAATTGAAACTAAATTAAGACTAACTACTCTTCCTTCTGCCTCTTTTTCCTTTTATAGGCTCTCAATATGCTCCACGTGTCCTTCTGAGTGAATCCCACCAATTTTCAGCCCTTGGATCCCATCAATTGATCACAGCCATTCAAATCCACTTTTGGCGCCAAAAGTGGAAGAGGTTGCTTGCAGCCGATTTATAGCATTAAATGTTGTTCATAGGACTTATGATGGTGGGGGGAACAAAATGGAGAGTAGGGGTGGTCTATGGGTGGTGGTGTAAGTAGTTGTAGGGTGTAGGGAGGTGGATGGTGTAGGTTTGATACGTGTCCTCCCCTGGTGCAAAACCAGGGGAAGGGGTTTGGTTGTGGGGGTGACAGAGAGGGGTGAGGTGGAGGTTGAGGGTGCAAGTGGTTGAGTGGGATGGTGGATGGTGGTGAAGCAGGAGGTGGAAAGGGAGGTAGGGGATGATGGTCAACGGTCAACGAGGGTCAATAGTTTGATCCTGTTTTATTATTTAAAGGGTGAGTGGGCTGGGTATGTGTTTGGGCCAGGAAAGGGTTTTGGGCTTTAAGGGTTTTATTTGTTTTGGATTTAAGGAGTATGGATCCGTTTGGTTTGTATGTAATTTTTAGCCCAAGGACTAATCTTGTAAATTGCTAAAACTTTAGGGACTGATCATGCCATATTTCCAAAGTATCACAAGGTGCCATTCCTGCCATATAACATTAGTATAAGGGTAATAATTGTATTTTTCAATTTTAAAACCTCCAGGGACCATTTATGTAATTTCACCAAAGTTGAGGGGGTGAAATTGTAATTTCCCAAAAGTTATCAAAAGAGTTCCAAATTGTATTTTATGAATAGTACAAGAGTGTTATTTGTTAAATTTCCATTTTTGGACACGCAGGGACTAATTTTGCCAATTTTGAAACTTTAGGGGTAAAAATTACCATTTTGTGAAAACTTTTATCCAGGGATTTAGAGTGAACATGTTGGATTTCCCAAGGACCTAAGTTGACTTTTCTTTCATTTTTAAACCTTCAGGGACTAGATTTGACAAGTTTTGAAAGTTGAGGGACTGAAACTGCCAATTATGCAAACTTTGTACGTTTTTTATCTGTTTGTAATTATTTTGCATCTGAAACATATAAAATACACTTCTGAGATATTTTCAGTATTATGATGCATATTTGAGTGTTTTTTGATGTTTTGGCAGTTCAGATTGGTATAAAATGATGAGTATTTAGACGCTCATCAGTTACAAATAAGCAAATAAGCTAATCCAAATCCTGACAGACCAAACAGGCCAATTGGGCCACTTTTGGGCCAATGTGGGCTGGAAGTTAATCCAAACCTTGGGTCCTACAAATAAGTGCTAGGGGGGCTGGAAGTTGGGTGAGATATGCTGAGTGCTCAGAATATAAGAGAAATGGGACAAACTTCAAGGGAAGTGCAGCCCTAGTGTATGAACTCTAAACCATAAAGTAAGCTAAGAACCTTGAAGAGGGGCTTATTAGCTTTTCAAAAAGCCAATAAGCAACATGTGCGGTCCACTAGGGAACAGTACAGAGGCATTTGAAAACGGGTGATTGGATCAGGGTTTGTGTGCAGGGCAACCCCTTGCCCTGCAGCCTACTTTGAGCACCAATTAGATCCCTAAGAAAAAATCTTAAAAATGAAGCGACTACGGATTTCTAGATCTGAGGTGGCAAACTAAAACATGTAAAAAGCTTGAAACATGAAACTCAATACAAAATTCACTAAAATTCATGCAATAGTTGGATTTCTGCACAAACTTGAAACTTGACTTTTTTAGTAAACTTGAAATGTTGACTATGTTGAACTTTGATTGATCCACAATGACTGTAAATGAGATTATAAGCTAAATTATGATGGAATTAAGCTACCCTAAGCACTAATGGAATGATTTGAATGGCTGTGCAATGTTAATTCATAGCAGTAAACTTTGCAAATGGCATAAGTGAGTGGTTTTGACTTATGGACAAGTGAGGTCTGGTTTTATGTTATAATTCTACTATTAGGACATATTGAGACTTTTCTCAACAATAAGCATCAACAAAAACAACTCTGAGCACTCATTACTCAGTACATCCAAACACTCCCTATGGTGAACCTGTTTAATGATTTAAACTAAATACCACTAATTTTAATGCAAAATATGAACACAGAAGCTACAATAAGCAATAAGTAAATGTAATAAGCTAAAAACTATAATCTATAAGCTGATTAAAACAAAGTGCAGGTTATGACAAGAGTACTCACTTGAATTGAGACAATGGAAGAGGAAATGGGCTAGAACATGAGATAAGCTCAGAAAAGTTATCAAGGAACTTTCAGAGCTTATCAAGAGGTGGTTTGAGCTTTCACAAGCTTAAAACCTCAGCTTATTGCTACCTTTTTTTATTCTTTTGACTATTTTTATTTTTTTTTATGATTTTTTCAGATTTTGAAACAAGACTGTTTAAAAAGTGTTGAAAACTTTAGAGAGCTTAATATTAAATTTAAATGAGCTTAAACAAATATTGAACAACAACCTTTAACACTTAGACAATAATTTGAAAATCTTACTTGAAATTGAAAATTTGAAGTTTAGAGCTGAACACTTGAAATTGATAATTGGAATAAGATTCAAATAAAGTGAGAGTACTTAATACAATACTTTTAAGCTACAAATTACAATAAAATTTGAGAATTAAGCTAAATCGACAATCTAAACTATATTAATTTTATTCTACATTAACTACTGTCTTCTTCTCCTTTTTTTTCTTTTCTTTTATAAGCCCTGGACACTTTCTCTGTCATTCCCACCACCCTTGTGAGTCGTTGGATGCTTAGTTTTGATCCTAGCCTTTGAAAGGCATTTTGGCGGGAAAAAGGGATTGGGTAGTTTTTAGTGGGGGTTGGTTAGGGGTAGGTGAGAACAATAAATGAAGGGGTTGGTGCATTAATGGAGGAGGGGGGTTGGAGGTGAAGTTGGTGAAAAGGAGAGAAGGGGGAGACATGGAAGCAGGTTTTAAGGGAGGTAGGGGATGGGTGCACAGTGGTTTGACCACTTGTTTGACCAGGGAAATATTATACGGGTGAGTGTGGTTTGGGCTTGGGAGGTTTGGGCCAAGGGTATTGGCTGGGTGGGCTTTTATTTGGTTTGGATTTGTTTTGGTTTGTTTGTCTATTTTAGGCTTAGGGTCCATTTGGTATGCTAAGTATCACAAGGACCATATTTGGCATTTTCTGAAAATTAAGGACCAAACATGCCATCTTTCCATAGTTATTTCCAAGGACCATTGTTTCCAAACCCCAATAATACAAGGACAACAAATAAAATTTTCTATTTTAAAAGCACCCAAGGACCATTTTTGTAAATTTCAAAAGTTAATGGACTTTTTCTTTCAATTGCCCAAACTTATGATCCAAGGGCTATTTGTGATAACTTTTGACTTTCCAAGGACCAAAGTTGACTTTTTCTTTCAAAACATTCCACCAGGGACCAAATCTGTAAATTTTGAAACTCCAGGGACTAAACTGCAAATTTCTCAAAACTTTTGAAATTTTTCACCAAAGGACTAAATATGACAACTTATGATTTCAAAAGGACCTTTGGTGACTTTTCTTTTAAAATAAGTGCTCAGGGACTATTTTTGCCAATTTTTGAAAGTTAGGGGACTGAAACTGCCAATTATGCAAACTTTGTTCGTTTTTCAACTGTTTTTACTCATTTTGCATCTGAAACATATAAAACACAATTTTGGAATATTTTCAGTATTTTGATGCATTATTGAGTGTTTTTAAATGTGTTGCAGCTCAGATTTGACCAAAAATGATGAGTGTTTGAGCACTCATCAATCCCCCACACTAAACTATTGCTAGTCCCTAGCAATAAACTGTTTTGAAAATTTAATAGATTTTAATCTCTTTACCAAAAGCCATTACTTCTTGAGTAGCCAAATGTTTCAGTTCAAGTAAGAACCATGGTACACAGATAACCATGTGATTTTGAGCAAACCACCAGCTATAAACGGATTTGATTCGTCTTTACCAGAAGCCGTTTGCTTCTGGACTAGCCAACTCTTGATGGACATAGTCAACATCTTGGTGAGCTGATTACCAATTATGGTTTTCCACTGCCTTTACCACAAGCCATAATCTTGCGGGCTAGCCAACTCTTTACTTTTTAGGATATGGCGAGTTGAGTACCAAACAATTTTGGGCAAGTTGTAAGCCATAAACGGATTTGATATATCTTTACCAAGAGTCGTTTGCTCCTGGATTAGCCAATCCTTTTGTCGGTTAGACATGGCAGACTGACAACCACAAAAATTTTGAAACTTAAGTGAATTTTTTTTTTTTAATTTTGGCCAAAAACGGGGGTACTAGAGGGTAAAATGTGATCAAATTCGCTAGAATCCCCCCCCCCCCCACACTTAGAATTGAATATTGTCCTCAATATTCAAAGTCCCGGCTATTATGCCGACTCTTTGAACGTAAAAAGGCAACATTACAAGTAAAATGTGGAAACACCATTTTTTTTTCACTTTATTGGTAACCACAGCAGGGGTAACTCCCCCACACTTAGGGTGAAAACCCTATATGCTTGCTACTATTTTTGTTTACCGAGTCGCTAGCTTGACTCGACCCCGAATTCATTTGTTCTTGGGGAAACAAGATGTGGAAGAGACAATCTCCATCGGACTTTCATTCAAGATGTTTGAACAAACATTTGAAGCACGTGAAAGTTCCACACCGATGAGATAAGTACCCGGCTGTAAATAGTATAAACTATAAGCAGTGATGTCGGCGTCAAAGATAATGTCTTCATTCCCGAAGGAGTGAAGAACAGGAGAAGTCACCCGGTAGGTGAAGAAAAGAAAGAAAACCATGATGAAAATCATGATAAGATCTTCTTCCTCGAGAGCAGGCTCATTAGCCTGAATTTGGATTTCAAGGGTTAAGCTCATTGGGTTTAAAAACATCCCGGGAGGGAGGGTGGGAATTTGCAAATCCTCATGATTGAGAGCATCTCCCCCGGGCTATCATACTCCGGAGGAGTCATGATATGAGTGAGTTCACCGGAGAACTCCTCATGAAGTAAATTATTCACATGGTGTGAATCTGTGAACTCTTGTTCCATTGTAGACCCATCACTGTCCTCATTCTGAATACCAAAGATTGGATTATCATAAATCAAAGTGAATTCAGATTCGAATTCAAACAGAGGATTGGTGATAGTAGTTTTGAATGTTTCGGGAACAAAGTGATTAATATTCTCTTGTGGACTGTTGGGATCAGAAGTGAGTGACGGATCATGATATAGGAGACTTTCAATTTCTCCAAGATCGGCTTCAAAGTCAACAAGATCATCGTCACTTCCCGTTGGAAGTGGATTGATGTGAGTGAGTTCATCGGCGAACTCCTCAAGAAGATGATCAACATCAGAATGTGGAACTGATGCCTCAACATACTCGATGTCTCCATAAGATGCACAATCTTCGCTACAATCGGAGAAAGTCTCAAATTGATCTTTTGGACACTCAAGAGGGGAAGGTAAATCACACATATGATCAAAAGTTCCATGTGACTCTCTTGGGATTGGGACAAGGTTCTCAACACTAGACTTTATGAATTCGTCTGATTCCTTTTCAGGAACAGTGTCAAGATGCTCGTCCCCCATGTTTAGATAGTGAGTGTGAACTTCGGGTGTGATAACAACAGACATAGGGAGTTGAGAAGAGCTAGCATTCATGGATTGTATGAGTTCCATTTGATCTTCTGCTAGTAATTTCTCCATCACATTATTTTCTCCTTGATTTTCCATGGAAGGAATTGTATCTGATGAGCGAGATGAAGTTTTATAAAATTGAAGAATATCAAGGGTATCTTCATCATCACTGTCATCAGGAATGAAACGGAATTTAGAGCTAGATTTGGCTGCTTTTTCTTTTGCAATTGATTCCCTAATAGATTTTTCATAGGCATCTTGGGAATTTATTCTAGCAGCCTGCTCTTCAGCTAGCAATTCTTCCATGGATTTTTGATGAGTGTCTTTTTGGGCAAAGTCTTTAACTAAGCATTTAAGCTCATCAAGTATTTCCAGTACATTTTGAATTTCTGGAAGAATTGCTTGATTCATATGGTACTGTGAAGGTTGGTCATAATACGATGTGTCAAAATTGTCACAAGGAAATGGATTCCACGTTTGACAATCTGAGCTGAAGTGTGGACCTCCACAGTAATCACAACAGTAAAACTGTTGAGTCTGGACTGGTGAATCATATGGGTATTGGTCATAACCAAAGTTCTGAGTATCACCAGAAAACTGTTCATAGACAAACGTGTTTCCGGCTTGACACTCAAATCCTTGGTGAGGACCTCCACAAAACTCACACAGATATGTCAGTATCTCATGATGTGGTGGCTGGTAGAATGAATCGGATGTGTCATGGTAAGGATAGGGAGCTTGGTTATAGACAGACCCATCTCCTGACTCTACCATGCTACAGCTGGGACAATTCCCACCATTATGAGCACCACCACACCATTGACAACCACAATGGTGTGGATACGACATAGAAAGAATCAAAGGTTTACAGAGGGTGAGGAATGGAGAATCAAAAGGGTTGGAGGGTGAAGAAGGATATTTTTGGTATTTTCGGAAAACATTTTGTACAAATAAGAAAGAAAATCTTTTTGGATTTTGTGTTCGTTGAAAACTGATTTTAAAATGTTTTCGTGAACTGTTTTGTTTTTATATGATAAGAAAATATGAACAAGGATGGTAAACATACAATGAGTGTATATCCCGATTCACTAATCTGCAAACCGTTCAGAATAACATGCACAACCTCCCCGGCAGCGGCGCCAAAATTTGATTGAGGCAACAGCAGTCAACTAAAGTCAACCAACCTAAATCGACCAAGTAAATGGTCAACAAAGTCAAACAGCTTAGAATCAATCTCCGCGGAAGTATAGGGGTTTCCTCGGGTCGTTATGTCCCGACGAGGAGTGATGGTAATCAAACGGGTTTGTGATCGGGTGAATTTGGACAGAAAGGGGTTTGTGATTGATTAAACTAAGGAATATAAGAAAAAATAGCTTAAATAAGCTATATGAATGATTACGTGAAAACTAGATACTTAGAAACGTTTAATATCTAAAAACGCGTACGTTTACATTTAAAATAACGTAAACGTACAAAATAAAAAGTGAAAACTGAAATCTGAAAACCCTCGGGGGGTGAAAATGACTTTTTTACAAACCTAAGGATGAAAGAAAAATTTTAGAAAAAGAAAATGAATTTTTATACTAATTACTTATTTAATATTAATTAAATACTATTTAATATTAATTATTAATATTTAAATAACTTAAATACAATATAATATTATTTTAATACTAGAAAAATGAAAATTAAATTTATAAAATTACAAAATAACTAAAAACTAATTTTAAAATTAACAATATGTCTTTTTGTCTTTTTGTTTATTTAATATTAATTAATTACTAATTTAATATTAATTACCTAATTAAAATAATTAAAATTATTAAAAATACTAAAAAGCCTTAGGAAATTAAGAAAAATTTTATAAACCTAATTAACTATCACAGGAATCCTAGAAAAATATAAAAAGTTTGTTTTATATGTTTTTAAACTATTTTGCTAATTATTAAACTAAATATTAATTAATTACTATTTAAACTAATTAAATTCTAAAAATTAGAAAATGAACAGTGAAAATTATGAGAAAATTTTGTTGATATAAATAATACCTAAAAACATTATTAAAATATATCCATATCTCTATGTTTTGATAATCACAAAACGTAAACTCATTGAACTACAAATTATGACGTAAACAAGTATTTAGTCGTAAATATTTACTTTAGCATCCATATCACTTAAGATATGAATAAACAAAGTGTCTAATGCATTTTATGATCAAAGGAATTTTTATTTTTAAAAAACCTTACATTTTATTAAAGTGGGACAAACATTTTTAAACTTATACAAAACAATTTTGTATTTATAAGAAATGTTTTATTCAAAATAAAGAGTTTGAATTCAAATTTCAACCCAAAAAACGGCTATATTCTTTAGGAAAAACCTCCCCCACAAAAAGACAAAAATTCTGAAAAAAAAATATTTTTTTATTAGGCGGCCCCTTTAATTATACTAGGCGGTCCCCTTAATTATTAAGGGGACCGGCACCCAATTAAGGGGACCGGCCACACTCCCAAACAGTATTTTTCCCCTTATAAATACTGGTTCATTCCACAGATTTTTCTCACCTTTTGCACCCCAAAACTTTCTGTTCTAGATCTCATTTCTATTCTCTAAAATCCTTTGATCATACATACATAAATCTTTGTTTCAAAGTGATCCAAACCTCTACCTTTCAAGTGCAAAAGAAGAATTCTTCAATCCTTCAAGAGAAGAAGTATTACAACTTGTTGTGACCTCCACATCCAAGTTGTTAGAGCATCATCCATTATATCTATTTCTTTGTGTAACTAGTTGTGAATATTTGATAGAAGATAGATTAGCAAGGTGTGTAGATAGAGTGAGTGTGTAGTAGATAGTTGTGAAGTAGAGAAGTTGAGAAGTAGATAGTTGTGAAGAAAATTGTTGTGAAGTAGATAGTTGTGAAGATAGATAGGTGTGAAGAAGTAGTGTTGTGATTAAGTAGTGACTAGGTGTGAAAAAGTAGTGTTGTGATTAATTAGTGACTAGGTGTGAAGAAGTTGTGTAGAATGTGTGAATAAGTTGTGACGAAGTTGTGGTGTATATATTGGTGTGTAAGGTTTTCTCCGCTATAAGGGAGCTTGTTGACATAGTGAAGAAAACTCTCGAGTAGGTGACTCGAGGAGTGGAGTAGGGCAAGGAAGATGTCCTTGTAGCCGAACCACTATAAATCATTTGTCTCGCGGTTAGATCTTTCCATATCTTACTTATTATCTTGCTTATATCGTTATTACTTTTGTAGACGTAGACGTATATATATATTTGCTCATATAGTGCTAGTATTGATTTTACTTAAAGATCAAACGAAAGTTTCATTCACAAAACAAAGTTTTTACAATCAAACTACAAAGGTAACATACATATAATTGATCATTTCAATCAAGTAAAGTTTTCATACAAAATATAACTAAGGATTATAAAATAAACGATTACTTACTTATCTCTCGTATATAGCTATAATTGTTTATATTGTGCATGTGTTGATTTCACATACTTAGCTTATATTATTATTGTTCATACTTAGATATAGTTATTCATATTGTTCAAGATTTGAGTTCACATAAGATTGAATCAAAGTTTTAAAAGCAAACAAGGTTTTAAAACTAAACTAAGTTTTCATAATAAAATTAAAAAGACGTAAAACTATTCAACCCCCCTTCTAGTTTTCCACAAATTTATAAAATTATTTTACAACATATAAAAGCTAGGAAAAATATAAAAACTAGGTATTACTTTATAAAAACTAATTTTGCTATTTAATACTTGAATATTAATTAATAAATAATAAAATTAATATTCAATCTAATAATTACTAAATGATAATATAAAATTCTGGAAAATTTTATAAAAATACTTTAATATAAAAGAAAATTAAGAAAAATATAAAAATGCCAAGTACTTAATAAATTACTAAAAAGGAAAATTAAAAAGATAAATTAAATTAAATAGAAACTATCACTTATTTTTAAATTGGTTTTTTCTGGATTTTCTTTTTGAAAACTATTTAAATACTTAAAAGATGAAACTTTAAGAAAGGAAGTTGGCTGGAAGCTTAAAAATAAGCACTTGACAAGCTCAAGTGCTTAACAGATGGTGTATAAAGCTTATTAGGACTTTGGATGATTGAATAAGCCAACCACAACCTACCACAGAGGACAAGTAAGCTAAAGCAGACTCAGATGACTTGGAAACAAGCAAAATAAACTAGAAAAGTACTTGGAATAAGTTGCAAATAAGCAAATAAGCTACTCCAAATCCTGACAGACCAAACAGGCCAATTGGGCCAATGTGGGGCCCACCAGGGTGATTGGAAGCCCAATGAAAATCTAGATTCTAAAAGTCAGCTTATTGGGGTTTCCAAAAAGCTAGGGCTGAAACCCTGGGTCCTACAAATAAGTGCTAGGGGGCTGGAAGTTGGGTGAGATATGCTGAGTGCTCAGAATATAAGAGAAATGGGACAAACTTCAAGGGAAGTGCAGCCCTAGTGTATGAACTCTAAACCACAAAGTAAGCTAAGAACCTTGAAGAGGGGCTTATTGGCTTTTCAAAAAGCCAATAAGCAACCTTTGGGGTCCACTAGGGAACAGTACAGAGTCATTTGAAAAAGGGTGATTAGATCAGGGTCTGTGTGCAGGGCAACCCCTTGCCCTGCAGCCTACTTTGAGCACCAATTTGATCCTTAAGAAAAAATCTTAAAAATGAAGCAACTATGGATTTCTAAAGCTGAGGTGGCAAATTAAAACATGTAAAAAGCTTTAACCATGAAACTCAATACAAAATTCACTAAAATTCATGCAATAATTGGATTTCTACACAAACTTGAAACTTGACTTTTTTAGTAAATTTGAAATGTTGACTATGTTGAACTTTTATTGATCCACAATGACTGTAAATGAGATTATAAGCTAAATTATGATGGAATTAAGCTACCCTAAGCACTAATGGAATGATTTGAATGGCTGTGCAATGTTAATTCATAACAGTAAACTTGCAAATGGCATAAGTGAGTGGTTTTGACTTATGGACAAGTGAGGTCTGGTTTTATGTTATAATTCTACTATTAGGACATATTGAGACTTGTCTCAACAATAAGCATCAACAAAAACAACCCTGAGCACTCATTACTCAGTACATCCAAACACTCCTTATGGTGAACCTGTTTAATGATTTAAACTAATTACCACTAATTTTAATACAAAATATGAACACAGAAGCTACAATAAGCAATAAGTAAATGTAATAAGCTAAAAACTATAATCTATAAGCTGATTAAAACAAAGTGCAGGTTATGACAAGAGTACTCACTTGAATTGAGACAATGGAAGTAGAAATGGGCTAGAACATGAGATAAGCTCAGAAAAGTTATCATGGAACTTTCTGAGCTTATCAGGAGGTGGTTTGAGCTTTCACAAGCTTAAAACCTCATCTTATTGCTACCTTTTTTTATTTTTTTGACTATTTCTTATTTATTTTTATGATATTTTCAGATTTTGAAACAACACTGTTTAAAAAGTGTTGAGAACTTTAGAGAGCTTAATATTAAATTTAAATGAGCTTAAACAAATATTGAACAACAACCTTTAACACTTAGACAATAATTTGAAAATCTTACTCGAAATTGCAAATTTGAAGTTTAGAGCTGAACACTTGAAATTGATAATTGGAATAAGATTCAAATAAACTGAGAGTACTTAATACAAGACTTTTAAGCTACAAATTACAATAAAATTTGAGAATTAAGCTAAATCGACAATCTAAACTATATTAATTTTATTCTACATTAACTACTGTCGTTATTGGAATGTGGCAAGTTTGGACCTTAGGAGTACTATGGGAAAATGGCAAAACAGCCCCTTGGATTCTCAGAATATTACATATATGGTCCTTGTGGTTTTTAAGCATAAATAAACAAACAAACCCAACCATAAACCAAATCCAAAACCCCAAGCCCACCAAACCAGGCCCAATGTCCATTTTATTAATAAAATCCCACCTAGGGTCAAACATCAGTCAACACCATCACCGTCCCCACTTTCCCTGGTTTTCTGCTTTCATGTTCCCCCTCCTTTCCCTCACCTTCTCCACCTACTTGTCTCACACAACTCTCCCCAACATTAATTACCCTCACCCCTCCCTTAATACCCTCACCAAACCACCCCAACTGCCAATATGGGTCAAATATGATTTTCCCGCCAAAATAAGATGATGGCCAAGATCATTTAAAGCTAATCCTACGGCTCCAAATGAAGGTGGGATTGAAGAAGCAACACCCCAAGACCTATAAAAAGCAAGAAAAAAGACAGGAGAAGTAGTATTAGTTTTAGAGTAGAATAGTGTGGTGTCGATTTTAATGTAGTTTATAATTTCTGTTGATTTCCTTGCTTTCTAAATGTAATTTAAGACTCATTAGTGTATGTAAAAGTTTCTTTAATCATTTAATTAAGCCCTAAGTTTCTTTATCAGATTTTACTTAAAATACTCAAAATCTCATTTCAAGGTTAATATTGTTAAGAATAGTTGTCAAGTGATCCAGAAGCTTATTAAGGCTCATTATAGCTTTACATAGCTATTGGTAAGCTTATTGCTTCCATTTTACTGTCTCATTCTCAAATGCTCAAAAAAGGTCCATAAGTCAACAAAAGTCAACAGAGTGTATTATTATGGTAAGGTAATGCAGAAGGATGTTTGTGGTTGTTTTCTAGGTCATTCAGCTTGGTAACAAGCTTTTCTGAGCTTTAGGCTTCTGATTTGAGGTTTGTAACTTTAATTTTCATCAATAATCATTCATGTGGTTAACATACTAGTCTCACTTATCTATGTGTGCTTGAGTCCATTGTTGTGCTTGTTTCCTGTTTAAGATAGCCTGTATCTTGTCCCTATAGCTTTCACTTTAGGTTAGAATCAGTATAAATTGCCTTAATCCACATTTGCCTCACAAACCTTTCAAAGCTGTTAACAGAAGGGGTGTTTGGATTAGTATTGTACTAGGTGGCCTTGTTGTTGTATCATTGTTATTTTGGTATTTATGAGTCACCTTAGGTTAATTTAGGTTAAGTAGAGGTTTAAACACTAGTCTCATTTGACAAAAAGTCAAATCACTAACTTAAGCACCTTCACAGTTAACTGTGAGGGAATTGAGTTCCATAAACCTCCAAACTAGCTCATAACTTATAGCTTTAGGTTAGATTAGCTTTCTTTTGGCTTATTACATGTTTCTCAGCTTATTAGATTAGATTCAAGCTAACCAAAGTCAAAAGTTCAAGTTCTTACAAAAAGTCAATTTTAACCTTTGGCAGAAAATCCAAAAGTTCTAAGAATTGTTTAGAATTTTGTGTGTGAATTTAGGATTTGTGCTTTTCACCAGTTGTTGTCCTCCAGCTAATCTTTAGGAATCAATAATTTGCTTATTTTTTAGATTTTTGTTGTGGCTTATTTCCTTGTTCAAACAGACCTGCAGGGCAAGGTGTGTGCCCTGCACCATGAATCAGCCTAAACCACCCCTTTTCAATAAGCAATAACTTGCTCTCCTGTGGGTCCCACAGCATGCTCTTTTGCTTTTTATAAAGCCAATAATCCATGTTCAAGGCTAAGTGCTTATTTTTTAGTTTGTGGCTTATAAGCTAGGGCTGCACATCCTTTTCATTTTATCCAATTTGCCCTTTTATGCTGAGTTATCAGGTTTGTATCCATATTGCAAGCCCTCCCCTGCCTTTAATAGTGGGTCCCAGAGGGTGAGCCTTAGCTTTTTGAAAAGCCAATAAGCTCAGCTTATTGGATCAGCATTTTATTTTGGCTTCCAAGCTCTCCTGTGGGCCCCACAAGGCCTGGAAGTTGGGTCATTTGGCCTGTTTGGCACTCAGATTTGGCCAATAGCTTATTTGATTTTTGCAACTTATATCTTGTGCTTATTTGGTCATTTATTGCTTATTCTTAGTTGTTGCATCCTGTAGTAGCTTATTGTACCCTTGTGTATTCATGAGATAGCTTTTTGGTCAGCTTTTGCACACACCTCAAGTCCTATTAAGCTTAACTTCTTAAACTGTTAAGCACTTGTGCATCTCAAGTGCTTATTTTTAATTTTCCAGCCAAGTCCCTTCATTAAAGTTTGCTAATTTAGGTATTTAAATAGTTTGGTAAAAGAAAATTTCAAAAAAGTCAAAATTTAAAATAGTGATAGCTACTATTTAAGTCATTTGACTTATTTTCAGCTTATATCATAAGCAATTTTCATTTATATAATTTTCTTAGGTTCCTTATATCTTAAAATAATTTTAGTAATTTTTTCAGATTTTTTCTCTCTTTATTTAATACTTTTCATAATTTAATTTAGTTTTTAATTAGTTAATAATTAATAATAATTATTTAAAAAGTCTTAAAAATATATTTTTATTTTTAAAATTAGTTTTATATTATTTTAGATTTTTCCAAATTTAAAATTTATTTTTATAAATTAAATTTTTAATTATTTGTATTTTAGTGTAATTTAAATAATTAAAAGTAATTAGGAAATTAGTAATTAATTAATACAGTAATAAATAATTAAATGGTGTAAAAATTAATTTTCTTTTTCTAAAAATTTTCTTTTATTATTAGGATTGTAAAAATGTAATTTTGATGTTCGTAGGTATTTTATTTCTATAAAACTCGCGTTTTATTTTGTACGTTCACGTAACTTTAAACTGAACGTACGCGTTTTTAGGTTTTAAACGTTTCTGCGTTTTCCAATTTTACAATCTTGTTAATATAGCTTAGTTAAGCTATTTCGTTATACATTTCAGTAGTATAATTAATCACAAACCCTTTTCTGTCCAAATTCACCCGATCACAAACCCGTTTTGATACCTTTGCACACCTCGTCAGGACATAACGACCCGGGGAAACCCCTGTATTCCGCGGAGATTGACTCTAAGCAGTTTGACTTTGTTGACCAATTACTTGGTCAATTTAGGTTGACCGTTTAGCATCAATCAGTTATGAATTTGATCAAAAACCGCTGAAGTTTTGGTAGTAAACAGTCATTGTTTTGCAATTTCAGGTTAAAATCCCACGCTTCTTTATGTAAAACATTATTCCGGACAACTTTTGTGCTTTACACTTTTGATGATTCAGACCAGAAAGCGGTCAAAATCGTGATTTAAAATCGATATAGATACATTTTTATAAAATGTCAAGTTTTCATACGTTTTTATTTATTTTCATATATTTTTATCCGTTTTCATACACACACACACACACACACACACACACACACACACACATATATATATATATATATATATATATATAGATGAAAACGGATAAAAACATAAAAAAATAGATGAAAACGTAAAATAATAGACGAAAACGTATAAAAGTGTATGAACACGGATAAAAACATATGAAAATACGAGAAAAACGGAAGAAACGGATAAAAACATGAGAAAAATGAATGAAAACGTATAAAAATGGACGAACACTGATAAAAACCTATGAAAACATGAGAAAAAGTGATGAAAAAGGATAAAAACGTAAAAATAGTCAATGAGGACTAACGTTGCAAATATTTTAATTCAATAGTCAATGAGGACTAACGATGCCAATATTTTAACTCAATAAGTACTAACGATGCAAATATTTTAACTCTTGAGCTACAGGGACATTTTATGTAATTGTTTCAAGTACGAATGGTGTAATTGTTTTGAGACACAGGGACAATTCATGTAAATTTATGTAATTAACTCTATGTCACGTCAGATTCATGGCTAAAATAGAAAAAATAATAAAGTTCGTGTATACAATAAGAAGAAAAAAAAGTTCATAACATACAAAAGTAAAATGTGGTAAGTTTGATGTATTTTTGGACAATTTTTCCTTTAAAAAATCCTAGCTCGGAGGCATTAGAATGTGAAGGTTCATTTTCATTTGCCACAAAAATTAACACTGTCGATTATCTATAATCATACACGAATGTTTAGTGATACATATCTTGTTAAACTCTTACCGAAATACTTATGGAAATGCTAATTAAGTAATTTGGCCCATTAGTTGTCTTAATACTCGATTACTCCCTAATCCATTGCTATTGATACACTCATACACCTTACAAATTTTTACATTTGATCTATACATAACTGCATAGTTGCACATCACGTAGTTGTCTTATTAAGATCATTTACGGTAAACGTAACCTTTTCTTTTGATATATATTTTTTCAAATACATGTCTGATTATTAAATATTTTTGTGACAATAAGACCTACTTTTGATAATTATCTATCCAAAGCAGGTGTATTCTCTAAAAAGGAGTCACTAAAAAATCAATCAAGTTTTAAACTATTCAAGAACATAATCCCATTCAACTCTTGACTGTAATAATGGCAAAGCTTTTATAATTTGTCAACTATATCTTCGGTATGATTCAATAAAAATAATGATGACATATAATCATGATAATGAAAATGAGTTACATAATGCATAAAATTATAAATAGATCCTTATATATTTTAGGCAATAATAATGAACGACTTGTAGAATTCGCTTTATCGCATAGAAAAATCAAAATGAACAAAAAATTATAAAAGTAACACCACAAAACTAAAAATGTAGCTATGTTGCCCATTGTGGCGCACCCATTATTCGATTAAACGTCGGCTGGTTCAATGGAAGGGGATGGTGATGGTGCCTCGGCTTGTCCCATTTGATAACGACTGCAATATTTTTGTAGCAACGGAGGGAAAGATGGAGTGTTTGGAAACATTCGACCCCAACAATTTGAAGTTATGTCATTAATCGCCAAACAACACGAAGGGCCAATAGTGATCCCTAGCTTCCCACTCACGAAAGCTCTATAAACTTCCGCATAGCAACCCACGACTTCTTCTACAGATAACCAACATTGTTCAAAGTTTCCAATGGTTGTTTCCCATGTAGGTTGTGGTTCAAGCTCGGAAAACAGGTTCTCCTCTTGAGCTAGCCCTGATGGCAATGCTGCTATGAGTGTTGAGATCAACAAAAGAACGAGAACTGACGGTTTGAGTGAAGCCATGGATGAATGTGTTTATGAGAGTTTTGGATGAAAGCTTGATAGAATGATGATGAATTTATAGTTGCAATTTGTTGTATTTTGGGAAGGTTATAAAATTTAATGCGTTGTTTATTAGACTTAAATGATCAGTATTGTGATCATATTTTTATATTAATGTTATGATTGAACTTCTTTATGAGTAGAGTAATTATATGTAACCGTTTTAGCTATGAAATCCATTTGTTAATGTTTTGGGAACAAAATGCTTATAATGTATTGTTGAATGAGTACCAAAATCATTTCCGTCCAATTTTGTTACCAAAATTTTAATATGAATTCGTAAACTATAAATCTTTTGACGTCTATGGTAAAAGTAATAATCATTCGTAACTTACACCATCCACACAGGTACAAGTAATAATCATTCGTAACTTACACCATCCACAGAAGTTTTGGTGTAGGTCTATAAAATGATCCATTGTTGTTACTAGCATGGTACCCATATGTTGTAGCAGCGGATATCTTGTAATAAAATCTTTATCGACCAATGTTTTTAATTATACATATGACAAAAGTTGAGGTTAAAACTTTAAATAATGACGAAATATTTCATATAATATACTCTTGCGGAATTGTGGCAATATAAAGTCGCTAGTGAGTAATATTATGAAGATAAAATGTCAAATTGATTGGTAACGGCTTAGATTCGCGATTAGTTGATAAGAGTGTGATACAATTAACTATATTTTATACGTTATAAAAATTACACTTGCTAATCACAGAATATGATATTTTATTTTTTAGATGTTTTTCATAATACAGATTAAAAATATATATCTACTAAAGTTACTTTTATAAATCTTGTTACTATTATCTACAATTTTTGTATTATATTTGTCACATAGGTAAGAATTATAAGTAAAATAGTATTTATAAATGCAAGAAGAAGTATAATGTTCAAAAAAATAATGTGGAGATTGCTAAAAGAATATACAATTTTTATACTTATTTATATTATAGACTTAGCACTTTGCATTTTTGCCATTAATAAATTAGTCCAAATATATTTTCATAAAAAAACAGTTTTTTTTTCTTTTTTTTTCTCTTTCTCTTTTTTTTTTTTTTTTTTTTTTTGCGGATTAATTTGGTGGAAATTTCAAAGGGCGTCAAGGTTGCTTATGGAGGGAATAACAAAAAATTATAAGTGTCAAAAGTCATAATATTATTAATTACACAACTATAAGTTATATGTCATAAGAATATGAATTAATTAATTCAGTTAATTCCATTAAATTGTTATATATTATAAAATTTCAAAACTAAAGTATACAAATAGAAAGTGTGTAAACATAATTTTTTTAGGACTATTAATAGAAAGGCCTAAATACTTTATAGCGGTAAATATAAAATTAAAAATAAAGATGAAGATACATATAAAAAACAAAGATAGAATATTAAAGATAAGATAAGTGTTTGTTATGTATTTTTTAAATAATATAATTAACACTATAGACTTTATAAATTGCATCATTTCAACTAATAAATTTGCGCAAAAATATTTTTATAAAAGGCAGTTTTTTTGCTTTTGCGTATTAATTTATTGAAAATTTCAGGGGTGGTGTGGTTGGTTACGGAGCGAATAACAAAATATTATGGCTATGTTTAGCCTAGAGCTTTTTGGGGCAATGAGCGGTGAGCAATGAGCTTTTTGATTTTTAGTTTTCGTTTCGCAAAAAAGCGGTGAGCTTTGCTATTTTTTAGAAAATCTCATTTTTTCAATTTTTTTTAAAAAGCTGTGAGCGATGAGCAGTTAGCTGCAGCTACAACTCACTGCTACTGCTCATAGCTAATTTTGCCAAAAATAGCCTATAAGTTTTAGAAAGTTTAATTACACAACTATAAGTTATATATAATAACAATATGATTTAATTGACATTAGTAAATTCAATTAATTGCATTGAATTAGTATATTTGTAAGGGCGCGTTTGGTTTGTAGGTGGGTTTAGGATTTGGATTTAGATTTGGATTTAAATTTAATGCAGAATTACATGTATATCATTGAAAAATTTAAAAATTACATATATATCCTTTTTACTAGTTTTTTATGCATAAAGTACAATGTTTTTAATGCATCAGAAGAATATATGTGTAATTTTAAAAAATTTCAAGGATATATATGTAAATTCCCCTAAATTTAATGTAGGAGAGAGTAAAAAATATTTAATAGTATTAATTATTTTATATAATAATTTTGTAATTAAAAATATTATTATTTAAAATAAATGTAGAGAGAGATGAGAGTAGAATGTTATATGAGACCCGCTAAAAATATAAATACTTATCAGATCCTACCTATTTAGCAATCTTTCAATCTATTATTTCTCAATCCATTTCCCATTACAAAAAATACAACTAAACAATTGTTTTAAGTCACATCAATTCAAAACTCATATCACACCCTCAAACCAAACGGGCCCTAAATAAAAAGTGTGTAAACTTAATATTTTAGACTTCTACTAATAGAAAGGCTTAAATGCTTTCTCGTACTATAAAGATAAAGATTAAGATACCCATAAATATAAAGATAAAGATTAAAGATAAGATAAGTATATGTTATATATTATAGATAATATAATTAACAATGTAGACTTTACATATTTGCATCATTTGCCATTCGACATGGTTTTTGTGAACTAATTTGGTGGAAATTTTAAGGGACATTGTTGTTTGTTACAGAGAGATTAAAAATAAATTAAGTTTTAGAAGTCATAATATAAGCTCAAGTTTAATTACACAATAAAATTTAATAACAATAGAGAAAAGTTCTTTTGCAAACTATAGGTTTTGCTACAAACTGAGGAACAAATCCTCACCAACCATCTAGTTTGATCTAATGGTGTGGATTAACCTAAGATTTAAAAACGGAACCTAAGTCCATGTTTTTTTCTTGTCCTTTTATCTTTCTTATTTATTCATTGTATTTTTCTTATTTCTTTCTTTTTTTCTCCATATCTACGGTTTTTCTTTTTCTCCTTTTTTGTCTTCCTTTTCTGTTCACTTTATTTTCAAGATTTTTCTTTTCTTTTTTTCTTTTATTTTTCTATTCGCACTTGTTTTGTTTTTTTTAATGAATGTTTTTTTATTCATATTTTTTACTTTTAAAAAAAATCACGTTTTTTTTTAAATTCATGTGTAGTTTTTTAAAATTCATATTTTTTTCACTTTCTTACATTTTCGTTCGTTTTCGTCCGTTTTTGTCCGTTTTCATACGTTTATACACGTTTTCAACATTTTTCATACGTCTTCATCCATTTTTACACGTTTTCATCTATTTTTTTAAGTTTTCGTTAATTTTTAGACGTTTTCATCTATTTTCATATGTTCGTCCAATTTTATACGCTTTCATCCGTTTTCATACGTTTTCGTCCATTTTTCGTCCGTTTTCAAACGTTTTTGTTCGTTTTCATACGTTTTCGTCCGTTTTATACATTCTTGTCCCTTTTCAGACGTTTTTGTCCGTTTTCGACAGTTTTTATACGTTTTCAGACATTTTTGTCCGTTTTCGTCTGTTTTCAGACGTTTTCGTCTGCTTTCATCTGTTTTTTCTGTTTTCGTACGTTTTCGTCCGTTTTCATACGTTTTCAGACGTTTTTGTTCGTTTTCATACTTCCTCATCTGTTTTCATACGTATTCATCCATTTTTTACGTTTTCGTCTATTTTCAGATGTTTTTGTCTGTTTTCGTCAGTTTTTATATGGTTTCATCTGTTTTTATACTTTTTCGTCTGTTTTTGTTTGTTTTCATACATTAATATACGTTTTTGTCCGTTTTCTTTCGTTTTTATACACTGTTGTCTGTTTTTAGATGTTTCCATCAGTTTTCATACATTTTCAGCAGTTTTTACACATTTTCATAGGTTTCATATGTTTTCCTCTATTTTCGTGTGTTTTCTTTCATTTTCGTCCATTTTTTATACGTTTTCATCCGTTTTCAAACGTGTTTTTACGCTTTCATACCTATTCATATGTTTTCATGTGTTTCTAAATATCACAATTGACATTCTTTATATCACAAGTGATATTTAGAATATCACATAATATCACTTGTGATATTACGAATATCAATTGTGGTATTCAGAATCGTATGAAAATGGACGAAAATGTATGTATACGGACAAAAACGTTAGAAAGTGAAAAAAATGTGAAATCACTTGTGATATTCTGAATATCACTTGTGATTTTCTGAATATCACTTGTGATATTCAGAATACCACTTGCGATTTTCATGTTACAAAACATTTGTTGAAAATCACTTGTGATATTCTGAATATCATCAGAATATCACTTGTGATATTCAGAATATCACTTGAGATTTTCATGTTACAAAACATTTGTTGAAAATCACTTGTGATATTCAAACACAAAATGGTGTTTTAGTATCACTTGTTCAGAATAATTTTAGTATCGCGGTTTGTTTAGTTTGCGTTAGTTAGTGGCCTGATTTGTTGTTTAGGTGTTTGTTAAGATGTGATAGCGTCATGAAATGTAATGAGATTGTTAACTTTAACTGATGTGGGATTATTTGTATGGTGAAATAACTTTAAAACCGGCGGAGAGTTCATTTACCTCATAACTTTTATAGTTTTATATTTCATCCAAGTAGCAGTTTTCTTTTATATAAGATCAATAATACATTTTATCGCCGCTACACCACACGACGCTATCACATCTTAACAAACAACTAAACATCAAATCATGTCACTAACTAACGCAAACTAAACAAATCACTTGAGATATTTAGAATATCACTTGCGATAGAATATCACAGAATATCACTTGATATTTGGACTAGTGCAACATGAGAGTTATATCTTTGTAAGTAATTGATATTTGGCCTAGTGCAATATTTGGACTACTATTTTCTTGTGATATTCAGAATATCACTTGTGATATTCAGAATATCACTTGCGATAGAATATCACAAGTGATATACTGAATATCACAGAATATCACTTGTGATATTCAAAAACGTATGAAAACGTCTGAAAACAGTCGAAAACATTTAAAAATGAATGAAAACGAATGAAAACGATGAAAATAAATGAAAACAGAAGAAAAAAGATGAAAACGTATAAAAATGGACGAAAACGTATGAAAACTGACGAAAACATATGAAAACGGACAAAAACGTATGAAAATGGACGAAAGGACGAATATTTATGAAAACGGACGAAATGTAACACCCCCAAATTTAAGTTTGTAGCAGCGGAAAAGTAATTTGGGTGTTACGGGGAGGATCGAAGTTATAATCTCATAAAACGGCTTAAAAGAAGCGTTTTGAAAGTTATTTGTCATTTAAATAATATTTTTGATAAAAAGATGAATCATTTGATTTAAAATCTTATTAAAATATATAAAGGCTTGTAAAAATGACATATTTGATTTTTACACCATTTTAATTTATCAGAGTAATAAATGCCCACTCCGTGTCTTGTCCTGCTCCGTTAAATTACCTGAGGTACACATGCTTAAAAGTGTCAACACATATACATATCACATGCCACAATAATCAAATTGGAAACATTATCATCTGAGTATCAGTGTTTCAGTTAAGTATTTCGCCAATAACATATACATATCACATCTTAAGTTATAAACCATATCAGGTAAATATTAATTAGGAAATTGATTTGAATCATGTAATTTATTCATATACTTATGAAGTTATCAAAGTATATGTAAGCATATATCTCCCCTAATGAGTTAAAAACAAGTATTGGAAATTGGGCTATAACTCACCTTGATTGATGTTGGGATGATGAAAAGTAAAGTAGGATGAGATTATGAGAATGATTATGGAAACGTCTTTGATACGGAACCTGATAAATAAATATATATGAGAATCTAACCAAATACTATTTGGTAAACGAATAACGATAAATCGTTAAGATGAAAAGATGATATGCGAATGTAATTATTATATTTACAATAATATGATGAGATGTGCTATTATTTCTAAAGTTTTTCCTTTTTAACCAATATGATAATAATACGTAATGATAATTAGTAAAAAAAACGTTATTTATATTATTAACGTATATATAAATAAAATGTAATAAAAATGCATATGACGTGATGGGTGACGTAAAAATAGAAAATAAAATAAGAATGTCAAATAAAATATGTTGGTCCTTGTCCTTTTCCAGTTTTTACACTTTTTATACTAACGGCGTTAGCGTTACACCGTTAGTCCTTTTTATATATAATCTATAATTACAGTCCACTACATGTCCAATATTACAATCTAAGCTTGGAAATTAATAATATGTCATTTTATAACCTATAGTTTATGTTTTTACTGTTCCAGTCAGTTTGACAGTTTTAGTCCCTGAAGGTGTCGTCGCGTTACATTTTTAGTCCAAATATACAAAAATTATAAGAAAAATTTTATAAAAATTTCCGAAGCTTATTTAATTAATAGCAAGCTTATTTTAACAGCTTATTTGCTAAAAAGCTTATTTTTCATGAAATTGGGCCTTAACGAACCAACACAAAGGCCCATTAAGAAATTTAGAGGCGAAGGCATGAAAACAGTTTTGGGCCTGGACTTGGGCTACTTTTGTGATTCTAAAAATATATTTTATGGGCCTGGTGGACTGATAAAACGCTAAGTCTTATTGGGCTTAGTATAAGCCCAATCGAGTTTATTTAGTTTTTTGAATAAAATGAGATTTAGAAAACTTTGTGATTGTCGATCAAATTGGCTAAATCTTAGTGTCGAGACGTGAGTATTTTTACAAGTTATATAAACGAAAATGATAGTTAGCTAGGTGGTCTATTGAGTCATGTAACAATATTGGGTGTTCGTTAATTTAGATTACGAGATAAACGAGTGTTTCATGAGACGTTTGTGACGTAAAAAGACTTAGAAATATTTCTAAGTGTTTAGAGTTTTTGATACCGATTAACACTAGGTTCAAAATAGATTCGTACGATGCATGTAACATAAAAATAAAGGTGAAATATGTGTGCTACATGACTCCTAGGCCTTCCAAGATAGAGGCTAGCCACATGTCGTGTACTACATGATAATTTGTACGTAAAATTTATATATAAAGCTTATATATAATCGACAAAACATATACATGATGCATGGAATATATTTTACGTGTGAAATGAATTGAAAAGAGTTTGAAACAACTTACTACACCCCTTGGGTGGTAGAGAAACGAGTATGGAAAAAGGAAACACAAGAAACTATCAAATTCGACTATAACCCAAAGTAATAATCGAATTTATTAAACCCGATCCTATTTCTTGCTTCAAATACGTGAGTATGATTATTGCTGGAACTTCAGAGGTGATTTTTAGGAAGAAAGGAAGTTTGTGATAGTATGTTGAATGATAGGAACGGATGCATGCACAAGAAGTATATATATATAACTTATTTAGCAACACGTATGGTGTAAAATCTTCCAAAGAGACCAAATACACTTTGCAATGTCAGTAAATATAGGTTATAGGCTGAGTTATATATCATATAATAACACTTGAGAGTGCATGAAATAAGGTGGATGTCTTGATGATTCATATATATGTCGACCACTATATTTATTTGTACATGAATTGAGTAATCGTGTACCATTTGAACATAGCTGATCATCCTTGACATTTAAACATGAAATCATGCTAGGAATGTTATTAGGAACACTTAGGAACAAATGAGAAACAAAACGGTTAAGTATTGAGTTTAATATGAATCGGTTGAATTGAATTTTTGTCAATAACTTCGCCTCTTAAAAATGTATCAAACGTCGACCTATGAACTTGGGATTTGACACACTAATAGTTGGCTAGGTGGGGAATGAGATGGTGCAAAAATATATAGGTGTCGTGTTTAAGATTTGAGAGAACGAGAGTCGTTTTCTTGCTAGTTTAGTCGATCTATATATAAAAATTGAAATGAAAATGGGTTAAAGATTTGGGCCAATTGGGCTTAGGAAAAATCAAGGGCCTTTTTGGATTGTAATTAGTTTATAATTAGGATTAGTGAATTATTTAGTTTTGTTAAACGTGTCGAGAATTTGTTTCGTCGTTTGGTGAATTCTGTGATATCGTAATCGTAACCATTTAATATAATAAGAAAAAATTTAAATTTCCCCGTAAAAATGGTGATTAAAATAATGACAGAGATTAATATATAATTAACCGTTATTAATTATAAAGATTTTTGCAAGGTTTTATAGTACCCACATGTCATTCTGAATTTCGTCCCGAAATTCAAATTTAACGTGATTACTTGAGTAAAGAATTTTTGAACAGAGGGTTGTCGAGAGATTTTTATTCCTAAAATTAAGGAAACGTGATTCAGTTAGATTTACCTGTACTAGACAAGACAAGGTAACTGACGTATTTAAGGGTTGTGAATATTGAAAATAGTGGTCATGAATAGTGAAATAACGGCTAGTGTATAGTGTCCAACGGTCGGGAATAGTACCCAACGGCTATATTCTAGCCTATAAATACCACTTCAAAATTTCCACTTCTTCCATCAACCATTTTCCTCTCATTTTCCATCTCAAAATGCCGCACCTCATCACCATCTTAGCGATTGTGTATGTCGTCCTTGCCGCTATCTACTTAGCGTATGTTCCAGATGAAGACTTTGGATTCTTGGTCGCGATCTTGATGTTTGTCGTACCCCTCACTATCCTAGCCATTACCGTATACAAGATATGGGGGTAAAAATCTCGAGCTAGGGTTGTTTTAAATTAAGTTCTTGTTGTTTTTCTATGTACTTGTAACGAATAAGAAATAAAAATCGTTTTGTTTTTATGTTTAGGAATTTGTCTCATTATTGTTTTTAATGGTTTGTTTATATTTATCTTTCAGCATAATTAGGGTGATTCATCCTGTGGTGGCTCTTGCTATTGTTTTGTTGGTGGGAGTCTTTGTTGTCATAGCGGACCAACCTATTGAAGATTCCATGGTTTATATTGTAATAATTGTAACGGTAGCACTTCCGATGCTAATTATTTATTTATGTATTAATTTTTATGGATTTTAATAAAATTTTCGCTATTGGAGTTTTCTATCAGTCTTTGTGAATTATTTGGGTTCTCTCACTTGTACTTTTGTTGGTTTCTTATCATAATGGTGATGAGATAAGATAGGTATTTTTTGTGGTTTGTTCAATGTATTATTTATGAATAGTTCATTTTAGCTCTATATTTTGCTTTTGTATGAAGATTGTTATTTAGAAATTTGAAAATATCATTTTTCCCTTCATAACATAATTCTTCCTAAATTAGACATAGTTGATCAGGCTATGTATAATTGAGGACCAAATGATGTGATGTTTGGTTCAATCATATATTTCTATAAATTGTTTTAGATGGTGTTCAACGTGTTGTTTTCATAATATAACACGTAATTCCTTTTAGAATAAAGTAGAAAATTTTAGGGTTCATACTCTGAATCAGAAATTTATGGAGTAAATATAGTATATTGTCATTTGGTAAATGGGACAGAAATTTAAATTAACGTAGATTATCATTATTATGGAAATATTACAAGGTAGATTTTTCGTTACGGTAGAAAGATAGTTATTATACTTAAGTTACATCCATCGTAACTTAAAGTAAAATACAGGAAAGAGATACAACTTAGGAAATTCTTAAACTAGATTTTATTTATCTACAACAGGAATTTATTCATCTGTTTAAATCTAGTTGCCATTCTCTCGATACTATCAAGGTCTTTAAAGATTCTTCATTCTCTTGTAAAAGTCTTGGCTTTCCAATTAACATTGTAGTTTGGACATCGGTTCTTGTAGTGCCCTTTCCCACCACATCCGTGGCATACTACTGTTGTTGGTTGTCCTTTCCTATCCTTAGTCTTACAGCTAATTGCCTGGTGACCTGTTTTCTGACATTTCGTGCACTTAATCATGCAGATTCCGGTGTGATGCTTGTTACATTTTTGACACCAAGGTTGACTTCCACGATAACCACTTCCAGTAACAGGTGTGACGAGGAAATTTCTATTAGCTTTCTGATTGTATTCCAGCTGACGTTGATAGTTCATACGATCTTCTAGATGTTTACGATAGCTGTCTTGAGCATTGATAATGTTGCAGTAGATGGGGTTGATGGTTCCTATTTCGGGGAGTTTCCGCTTTTGGTTATTTCCATTAGGTATAACCCCATGCCTAATTCCTTGATTATGGTTGATGGTAGGGTTGATCATTCCTTCTTGAATCTTTAAGTGAGGTGGCCTATACTTCATGAAACTTGCAGGGTGGTGCTTACCAAGTATACCCGTCTCTCTTCTCAGATAAACTACGGTAGTCCCTTCTAGTACCACCGACACTATGTCATTTACTAATTTCTTGATAGCTCCAGGAGTCATGGTGATTTCTGATAATGATGAAGAATATGCATTGTTCATGTTGTCCATTTTCTGAAATCATTAATGAAATTCAACATTAGAATCCATATAATAACAGAATAATTCAAATAATGAAGTTAATTATTTCATTGATGATAGACTGAATTGACTCCCTACTGTAATCTAATTCCAAGATATGTCTGTGTTGTATCATATATAAATGATCAACTCTTGATATGGGATTACTAAGGAACAAACCGACTTGTCTACTAAAACTGAAATTCAATAATCTTTTCTTCATTCTTTAAATTCCCTTTCAAGAATTGATATTTAGACAATTCTTAAGATTTTGGGTTAATTATGGTATGTTTAAGAAATTCTAACGATTGAAAGAAATCTTACGGTAGATTTGAATAACATTGCAGAAGTTAAACAGAATATTAATAATTTGACTGATTGTTTTTTCAAGATAAACGATACAAGATCTTTTATTAATACTCCATTGTTCTGTGTAGAATCATTTGTTTATCGAAGAAAATAACAAATGATGAGAATTTTGCATGAAGATTTGAGGATTCGTTACATGCATGATTGATATGAAAGGAAAAGATCGATTCATAACATAGAGATATAACAGAAATGAGGTTATTATACATTATGATTTGATTACAAATTCTGAAGTTTCAGATTTATTAAACATTACATGAAATATTAACCAAAACTATTTGGTTTAGTAGGTACAACAAGGATACTTGTAAACTTAAGATTAGTTACGCCTCTGACGTAAATATCTCACTTCTTTCTCAAGTTCAAGTTGTGCAGCTTCCATGTTTGAGAAACGTTCTTGACACATGTTCATTTGATTTGCCAACATAGTCTCTAATGCGGAAATCTTTTGACCCTGGTTTCTGGCTGCATCTCTGGCCATCCATAGGGTTCTTTCAATATCTTCAACTCTTACATGTGTATGACCGTGTTCTCTTCTTGCACAACGGACCCTGGAGTCCAAGCTTCCAAGCTCCTGGTTGGTGTTGTCCTTTATCTCATTAATCTTTATTCCTAACTCACACATTGTTCGTCTATCAGCATCCGCCCTTTTGAACAATGCGTCAAGGTTACGGTCGTACCATTCAAATTGAGTTGGTCGTAACCCTTTTAGTTGTTCAGTGTGAGCATCCAATATGCTGGCTTGTCGATAAATAAGATTCCATATTGTATCAGGAGTGCTTATATTGTAGTCGGGTGAGTTAGGTGATGATAAATTATTTGGAAAATCTGGTATTGAGGAATCTGAAGTATAAGGTAACGGAGAATTTGGCTCAACATTCTTCCACGGCATCCTTTGGCTTGAACTTTGTCCAACTTCAAATGTTGTCTGGCCACCAATCAAATCTTCATATGATTCGGTAGCTCTCCTGAGTTTTTGACGTAAAGGTGAACGAATAGGTGACGATGGAGATGATCTTTGAGTGAGTTCTATATTAGGCTGGGGTTGTGATATTGGTACGTAAGGATCTTCAGTATTCGGAGAATTTTGATTGATAGATGAGGTATTAGTATTATGGAGAGTAGTTTTGATATTCACGGGAGTTTCTGAAGACATGTTACTGTAGTAACCAAGAATAATATTTTATGAGGATTTTGTATGTTAAAGATGTAACAGTACTGATGAATTAATAATTGTGTAAGAGTAACTATTAAGCATGTAAAATAATCTTAACAGATAATGTATTGAGCACGGCAGTCTGCAGACACGGATGGCATAAAATGGTATGGTGTAAAATCATTATTTTGAAAGTGTAGTTATAGTTTAATGTTTGAAAGCATTTAATTCTCTATAACTCTATCTCTGATGCCAATCTGTAACACCCCCAAATTTAAGTTTGTAGCAGCGGAAAAGTAATTTGGGTGTTACGGGGAGGATCGAAGTTATAATCTCATAAAACGGCTTAAAAAAGCGTTTTGAAAATTATTTGTCATTCAAATAATATTTTTGATAAAAAGATGAACCATTTGATTTAAAATCTTATTAAAAGATATAAAGGCTTGTAAAAATGACATATTTGATTTTTACACGATTTTAATTTATCAGAGTAATAAATGCCCACTCCGTGTCTTGTCCTGCTCCGTTAAATTACCTGAGATACACATGCTTAAAAGTGTTAACACAAAGGTTGGTGAGTTCATAGAGTTTTATGGAAAACCATTTATTTTGATAGATTTCAGGAATATTTGGTAATGATAAATACAAACAGTAATGGAACAAGTATTGAGTAATGTTAACTATAATCACAGATAAATCATATAAATATTCAATCAAATTCAAATAAGGAATCAATAATCCTAACACGAGATGGAAACTCATGATGCTAATTTAATAACATATTCAATTCAAGTCTGGTCAAATTCCTATACAGCTGTATCTAAATATATGTTGAAAACATACATTTCCTTATGGATATTGCACCAAGCCTCATGACACGCAAAACGTTAATAAAAGAGGTGATTTATCAAATCAATGATAAATTTTGCCCTCTTATAATAGGTGATTTTCCAATTCCTATTTGTATTCAAATATAGTGTATTACGACTAACCATATGCATATGGCATTCCGTCAAGCATTAGTGGGATAGGAGGTCAATCCTTAACAGGTTTCGAAGCTGTTCACAATATTCGCGCTCACATACAAGTGATTAATGGCTCATGATTGAGGGACTTTATAGCGATGAAGGTAACTTAGACAATATCAAGGTAATAATGTAATTTAGAGTATTTATGCTCTTCCTAGCAATTATTTCTGTTGAACATAGAAATGTCATATAGAGATAATGGAATCATTCAGGATAGTATAGTATAGTCAAGTATCATGCCGCAATAATCAAATTGGAAACATTATCATCTGAGTATCAGTATTTCAGTTAAGTATTTCGCCAATAACATATACATATCACATCTTAAGTCATAAACCATATCAGATAAATATTAATTAGGAAATTGATTTGAATCATGTAATTTATTCATATACTTATAAAGTTATCAAAGTATATGTAAGCATATATCTCCCCCAATGAGTTAAAAACAAGTATTGGAAATGGGGCTATGACTCACCTTGGTTGATGTTGGATGATGAAAAGTAAAGTAGGATGAGATTATGAGAATGATTATGGAAACGTCTTTGATACGGAACCTGATAAATAAATATATCTGAGAATCTAACCAAATACTATTTGGTAAACGAATAACGATAAATCGTTAAGATGAAAAGATGATATGCGAATGAAATTATTGTATTTATAATAATATGATGAGATGTGCTATTATTTCTAAAGTTTTTCCTTTTTAACCAATATGATAATAATACGTAATGATAGTTAGTAAAAAAAATCGTTATATATATTATTAACGTATAAATAAATAATATATAAACAAAATGTAATAAAAATGCATTTGACGTGATGGGTGACGTAAAAATAGAAAATAAAATAAGAATGTCAAATAAAATATGTTGGTCCTTGTCCTTTTTCTGTTTTTACACTTTTTATACTAACGGCGTTAGCGTTACACCGTTAGTCCTTTTTATATATAATTTATAATTACAGTCCACTACATGTCCAATATTACAATCTAAGCTTGGAAATTAATAATATGTCATTTTATAACCTATAGTTTCTATTTTTACTGTTCCAGTCCTTTGTTTTAACAGTTTGACAGTTGTAGTCCCTGAAGGTGTCGTCGCGCTACATTTTTAGTCCAAATATACAAAAATTATAAGAAAAATTTTATAAAAATTACCAAAGCTTATTTAATTAATAACAAGCTTATTTTAACAGCTTATTTGCTAAAAAGCTTATTTTTCATGAAATTGGGCCTTAACGAACCAACATAAAGGCCCATTAAGAAATTTAGAGGCGAGGGCATGAAAACAGTTTTGGGCCTGGACTTGGGCTACTTTTGTGATTCTAAAAATATATTTTATGGGCCTGGTGGACTGATAAAATGCTAAGTCTTATTGGGCTTAGTATAAGCCCAATCGAGTTTATTTAGTTTTTTGAATAAAATGAGATTTAGAAAACTTTGTGATTGTCGATCAAATTGGCTAAATCTTAGTGTCGAGACGTGAGTATTTTTACAAGTTATATAGACGAAAGTGATAGTTAGCTAGGTGGTTTATTGAGTCGTGTAATAATATTGGGTGTTCGTTAATTTAGATTACAAGATAAACGAGTGTTTCATGAGACGTTTGTGACGTGAAAAGACTTAGAAATATTTCTAAGTGTTTAGAGTTTTTGATACCGATTAACATTAGGTTCAAAATAGATTCGTACGATGCATGTAACATAGAAATAAAGGTGAAATATGTGTGCTACGTGACTCCTAGGCCTTCCAAGATAGAGGCTAGCCACATGTCGTGTACTACATGATAATTTGTACGTAAAATTTATATATAAAGCTTATATATAATCGACAAAACATATACATGATGCATGGAATATATTTTACGTGTGAAATGCATTGAAAAGAGTTTGAAACAACTTACTACACCCCTTTGGTGGTAGAGAAACGAGTATGGAAGAAGGAAACTCAAGAAACTATCAAATTCGACTATAACCCAAAGTAATAATCGAATTTATTAAACCCGATCCTATTTCTTGCTTCAAATACGTGAGTATGATTATTGCTGGAACTTCATAGGTGATTTTTAGGAAGAAAGGAAGTTTGTGATAATATGTTGAATGATAGGAATGGATGCATGTACAAGAAGTATATATATAACTTATTTAGCAACACGTATGGTGTAAAATCTTCCAAAGAGACCAAATACACTATGCAATGTCAGTAAATATAGGTTATAGGCTGAGTTATATATCATATAATAACACTTGAGAGTGCATGAAATAAGGTGGATGCCTTGATGATTCATATATATGTCGACCACTATATTTATTTGTACACGAATTGAGTAATCGTGTACCATTTGAGCATAGCAGATCATCCTTGACATTTAAACATGAAATCATGCTAGGAATGTTATTAGGAACACTTAGGAACAAACGAGAAACAAACGGTTAAGTATTGAGTTTAATATGAATTGGTTGAATTGAATTTTTGTCAATCACTTCGCCTCTTAAAATTGTATCAAACGTCGACCTATGAACTTGGGATTTGACACACTAATAGTTGGCTAGGTGGGGAATGAGATGGTGCAAAAATATATAGGTGTCGTGTTTAAGATTTGAGAGAGCGAGAGTCGTTTTGTTGCTAGTTTAGTCGATCTATATATAAAAATTGAAATGAAAATGGGTTAAAGATTTGGGCCGATTGGGCTTAGGAAAAATCAAGGGCCCGTTTGGATTGTAATTAGTTTATAATTAGGATTAGTGAATTATTTAGTTTTGTAAAACGTGTCGAGAATTTGTTTCGTCGTTTGGTGAATTCTGTGATATCGTAATCGTAACCATTTAATATAATAAGAAAAATTTTAAATTTCCGTGTAAAAATGGTGATTAAAATAATGAGAGAGATTAATATATAATTAACCATTATTAATTATAAAGATTTTTGTGAGGTTTTATACGAAAACGGGCGAAAACGTATAAACGGACAAAAATAGATGAAAACATAAGAAAACGGACAAAAACGTATAAAAACGGACGAAAACATATAAAAACGAAGGAAGACGTATGAAAACGGACGAAAACATAAGAAAACAGACGAAAACATATGAAAACGGGCGAAAACGTAAGAAAACGGACAAAAACGTATGAAAACGGACGAAAACGTATGAAAACAGACGAAAACAAATGAAAACGTAAGAAAACCGGCGAAAATGTATAAAAACGGACGGAAACGTATAAAAACGGAGGAAAACGTATGAAAACGGGTGAAAATGTAAGAAAACAGACGAAAACGTATGTAAACGTAAAAAAATGACGAAAATGAATGAAAACGTAAAAAAACCAACGAATATATATTAAAAATGTATAAAAACGTAAAAAACGGGAAAAAATAAAAATAAATAAATAAACGCGCGAATTTATAAAGAGCGAAAAAAAAACGTGAATTAAAGAAAAAAAGTGAATTAAAAAAAGACAAAAAATAAAAGGAAAAAAAAAAGTGAATAAATAAGAAAGACAAAAATACAAGAAAAAAAACATGGACTTAGGTTGCCCTATTAAATCTTAGGTTAATCCCCACCATTAGATCAAAATAGATGAATGGTGGAGATTTGTCTCTAAAATAACTCACCTCAGTAACAATATTGATTGTAATTGTGATGATTGAATTCAATTAATTTCATTACATTATTATATCATGGTACTCGCGCAAAACATCGGGTTTGGAGGTGAATTTTGTTTAACAATCTTTTGATTTTACGTTTTTTGGTGAATATTATGTAATGATTTTCTAAAATAGATGATAGTTTCTAGAGATTGTGTGTTCGTGTTGTAAAATTGTGAAGAATTGAAATGCCATATTATTATATGCAAATTTAAAAAGCTATTAATTTTAACTATAATATTAAATTCATTATATTAGTTATATTTTATTTTTGTAATATCTGATTTAACGTCATAATTTAATGTGCAATTAGTGTATTTTTAAATTTTATTTTAATAACTCCTAATAATAGAAGATGCGTTAACTTACTTTTTAAGACTTCTAAAGATAGAGGTCTCAAATTAATTATAAGAAGTCCAAATATGTTACTCCCTCCGTTCTAAAATATAAGTCAAGTTTGACTTTTTTAATTGAACTTTGACCTTAATATTTTTTGTTGTGTTATATAATACTTGATGAAAAATATATAAATGAATAGTGTGTTACATATATAAATGGATAGTGTGTTATATATATTTTTATTTGATATAATTTTCATCATGTGATATATAATACAAACAAAAATATTTAATGTTAAAGTTTGATACAAAAAGTTAAACTGGATTTATATTTTGAGACAGAGATAGTACAAAATTTCAAAACTAAAATATACAAATATAGTGTGTAAACTTAATTTTTTAAGTCACAAAATAGAAAAGCTTAAATGCTTTATAGTAGTAACGAGCGGGGGTACTCGCGCGTTGCTGCGGGAATATTGTGTTTAATCCAAATTATTTTTATTATTTTTAATTTTTTTTAGGGACTAAATTTGCAAAAGAACGCTAACGGGGGACTAACGGTGCAATTTATAGCTAACGTGAGGGACTAAAAGTGTAAAATCGTTAGCTACAGTACACATACTATTACAAACTGATTTTTCACTGTAGCAGTTACTGTTTTGCACTGTAGCAACGTTATTTTCAGTTTTAGTCCCTTAACGTGGCGTTCTTTGCAAAGTTAGTCCTTAGGGACTAACGGTGAAAAAAAAGTTAACCTTAGGGGCTGTTTCTGTTTATTATTTGTACAGAAAAAGCCCCTGAAGTTACTGTTCCTTTGCAAATTTAATCCACATTTTTTAGATAACGGTCGTTAAGGACTAACTTCGCAATTGATCGCTAACCTCAGGGGTTAAAATTGGCAAATGTGAAACTTGGGCGAGTACTGTAGCTACAGTGAAAACAAATGCCTTTTAGTATATATATATAATGATGATTACTCCGTATTAAATTTTCAAATAGAGAGATTAGGCAACTCTCGTTGAAAAAGAAATATACATGGTAGGGAACTCTCTTTCAAATATTATGTTGTCACTAGTTACTACGGAGTATTATACTATAGAACTATAGAGGCACTTTATTTTGGATATTCTTATTTTGGTGCATATCAATGGACAAATCATTACCATCTATCTAGTTTGATCTAATAGTTGGGATAAACCTAAGATTAAATATAAAAATCTAAGTCCATGTTTTTTTTTTTTTTTCTCTTTATCTTTGTCTTTTTTTTTTTTTTTTTTTTGAAAGGTGACTTTTTCCATATATGGTTTAGAGTCGCACCTGCCAAATAGCAGGCCCTCATCCACCACATACCCAGACTATGTTGTCTGAACCGGGCCCACGCTGGCGCAGTGGGATTTAAACGGCTTTCGCCCGGAAACCGTACCGCCTCCACATGAGATTACTCGCTGGAGAAACGGCCGGATGAAAACCGGGGCCGGCTTGGATTCGAACCTGCGCAGCTAATGGCTTACAGGTTCTCCTCTTCATTGCCTGATATCTCCGGAACATATGGTCCACAAGTGGACCACAAGTGAGGACTTCCCGGATGGTCACCCATCCGGTACTACTCCCACTTGTGGCTCGCTTAACAAGTTAAGCCCCACCCACTAGACCACAAGTCCTTTGATTTTTTATTATTCTTTCTTTTATTATCTTTTTTATTATTCTTTCTTTCTTTTTGGTTTTTTTTGTCACTCATATATATATATATATATATATATATATATATATATATATATTTTATGTTTTGTTTCTAAATCACTTTTTCCCCCTTTTTTCGTCTTTTTTTTTTCTAATAAATATTTTTTCGTAATACATGTTTTTTTTTGTTTTCGTCCATTTTCATACGTTTTTGTCTGTTTTCGTCCGTTTTCATATATTTTCATTCGTTTTCATACGTTTCTCTTTTTTATTATTCTTTCTTTCTTTTTGGTTTTTTTTGTCACTCATATTTTTTTTTTTTTTTTTTTTTTTTTTTTTTATGTTTTGTTTCTAAATCACTTTTTCCCCCTTTTTTCGTCTTTTTTTTTCTAATAAATATTTTTTCGTAATACATGTTTTTTTTTTGTTTTCGTCCGTTTTCATACGTTTTTGTCTGTTTTCGCCCGTTTTCATATATTTTCATCCGTTTTCATACGTTTCTCGTTCGCTTTCTTACGTTTTCGCCCGTTCACGTCTGTTTTCATACGTTTTCATCTGTTTGCTTACATATTCGTTCGTTTTCTTACGTTTTTGTTCGTTTTCTTATGTTTTCGTTCGTTTTCATACGTTTTCATCCGTTTTCTTTTGTTTTCGTCCAGTTTTCAAACGTTTTTGTCCTTTTCATACATGTTTTTATAATTTCATACGTTGTCTTCCGTTTTCATACATTTTCATTCGTTTTCGTTCATTTTTAATTATTTTATGCCATTTCCAGACGTTTTCATATGTTTCTAAATATCGCAAGTGATATTCTGAATATCACAAGTTATATTCAGAATATCACAAGTGATATTCTAAACATCACAAGTTATATTCTGAATATCACAAGTGAAATTCTGTGATATTCAGAATATCACAAGTGTTATTCTGAATATCACAATTGATTTTATGTGATATGCAGAATATCACAAATGATATTATGATTACCACAAATGATATTCTGGATATCATAAGTAATATTCTTCCATTTTTCTTACGTATTCGTTCTTTTTCAGACGTGTTTTTATGCTTTCACACGTTTTCATCCGTTTTCATACATATTCGTTCGTTTTCTTACATTTTCGTTCGTTTTCATATATTTTCGTCCGTTTTCTTTCGTTTTCATCTAGTTTTCAAACATTTTCATTCTTTTCATACATGTTTTTACACTTTCATACGTTTTCATATATTTTCATCCGTTTTTTCATTCGTTTTCGTCCGTTTTTAAATGTTTTTTTTGCCATTTTCAGACATTTTCATATGTTTCTAAATGTCACAAGTGATATTCTGAATATCACAAGTTATATTCTGAATATCACAAGTGATATTCTGTGATATTCTAAACATGACAAGTTATATTCAGAATATCACAAGTGATATTCTGTGATATGAAGAATATCACTTGTGATATTCTGAATATCGCAAGTGATTTTCTATGATATGCAGAATATCACAAGTGATACTATGAGTACCACAAATGATATTTTGGATATCATAAGTAATATTCGTCCATTTTTCATACGTCTTCGTTCATTTTTAGACGTGTTTTTACGCTTTCAAACGTTTTCGTCCGTTTTCATACATATTTGTTCGTTTTCTTAGTTTTCGTTAGTTTTCAAACGTTTTTGTCTTTTTCATACATGTTTTTACACTTTCATACGTTTTCTTCTGTTTTCATACATTTTCATTCATTTTCGTCCGTTTTAAATGTTTTTTTTTTTGCCATTTTCAGACGTTTTCATATGTTTCTAAATATCACAAGTGATATTCTGTGATATTATAAACATCACAAGTTATATTCAGAATATCACAAGTGATTTTCTGTGATATGCAGAATATCACAAGTGATACTATGATTACTACAAATGATATTCTGGATATCATAAGTATTCGTCCATTTATCAAATTCAGAAAATCACTTATGATATTCAGAATATCACTTGTGATACTTTGAATATCACAGAATATTACTTATAATATCGAGAATATCATTTGTGGCACTCATAGTATCACTTGTGATATTCTGTATATCATAGAAAATCACTTGTGATATTCAGAATATAACTTGTGATATTTAGAATATCACTTGTGATATTCAAAATATAATTTGTGATATTCAGAATATCACTTGTGATACTTTAAATATCACAAAATATTACTTATAATATCCAGAATATCATTTGTGGTACTCATAGTATCATTTGTGATATTCTGCATATCATAGAAAATCACTTGTGATATTCAGAATATCACTTGTGATATTATGAATATCACAGAATATCACTTGTGATATTCAGAATATAACTTGTGATATTTAGAATATCACTTGTAATATTCAGAATATAATTTGTGATATTCAGAATATCACTTGTGATATTTAGAAACATATGAAAACGTCTGAAAATTGCCAAAAATGTTTAAAAACGAAATAAAACGAATAAAAATGGACGAAAACGTAAGAAAACGAATGAAAATGTATGAAAACGGAAGAAAATGTATGAAAGTGTAAAAACATGTATGAAAAGGACAAAAATATTTGAAAAATGGACAAAAACGTATGAAAACAAACGAAAACATAAGAAAATGGACGAATATGTATGAAAACGGACGCAAACGTATGAAATTGTAAAAACACGTCTGAAAACGGACGAAGACATATGAAAAACGGACGAAAACGAAAGAAAACGGATGAAAACGTATTAAAACGAACGAAACGTATGAAAACGATGAAAACGTATGAAAACGAACGAAAATGTAAGAAAACATATGAAAACGTATCAAAACCGACGTTAACGGGCGAAAACGTAAGAAAGCGGACGAAAAGGTTTGAAAACGCATAAAACGTATGAAAACGGACGAAACGTAAGAAAACGGGCGAAAATATATGAAAACGGGTGAAAACGTACGAAAACAAATAAAAACGAACGAAAACGTATGAAAATAGTCGAAAATGAATGAAAGTGAAAAAAAATGTTTATTAGAAAGAAAAAAAAAAACGTGACTTAGAAGAAAAAAAAGGAAAAAAAAAGATAAAAGAGAAAGGATGAAAAAAATAAAGGTGGAAAAAAAGACAACAAAAAAGAAAAAAAAATAAGAAACAAAAGAAAAGAAAAAGAAACAATAATGAAGCGCGGAAAAAAAACACAACAAAAAAAAAAAAGAAAGAAAAAGGAAAAAAAATAAAGAAAAAAAATGAATAGTAAAAAAATAAAAAGATAAAAATAAGGAAAAAAAACATGGACTTATGTTTCCCTATTTAATCTTAGGTTAATCCACCATTAGATCAAACTAGATGAATGATGATGATTTGTTCATTGGTATGCACCAAAATAAGAGTATGCATTTGAATTTTCCTCTAGAACTATATATCTGATTACTAATCTAGCAACAGTTATCTCTAGCAATTTTAATTTGAAACACATTTGTGACTTCGTCAAGCATTTCATTGTGTTTGAACTTCTTTTTTTTCCTTCTTCTAGTGTTAGTTTTTCACATGGGCAAAATTGGGAATTCTCATTGTCTTTCTTGTTTTGATGGTTTGAGTTTTAACTTTGACTTTTTAAATAGTCAAATCCTGAAAGTTGATTGACCAATACCTCAAACTTTGACCAATAACTACAGTACTTACGATAAAAATTGCTCACTATATATATATATATATATATATATATATATATATATATATATATATATATATATATATATATATATATATATATATAGGAGGGTTAACGTAAGGAAGTGATATTGGCCGTTAGATGTATCAAATATTATGTCATTAGATTAGTCTAAAGTGAATGGCAATTAAGTAAATAACTTGAAACTAAGGGCAAATTTGTAAACTACATATACATGCAGTACGCCCTTTTTAATTGTGATAACGTTTTTTACGTTTGACTTTTTCACACCCATTTCTTTTGCTTGATTCCTTTATTGTTTATTTTTATTTTTTCAAGTTATGAACACCCAATCGTTTATGACATCTTTATCATGGAGGATGGTGATACAGAACATAATAATTGTGATGCATATTGTTACAAGAACAATAGTGTTCAACATTGATGCACGAAATACAAAATTAACCATTGATACTCAACAACTATAGCAAATTTATGAATACCAATGTGATACACACCATTGAAATAGTGATCCACATAATTGTAAGGCTCTAATACTAATATTACTTCATAATAAGTTTCCTGTATCTTGACCACACCTTCCCTTAGTTTTTAGCCACACCCCCCCTATTTTTTTTTTTTTTTTTTTTTTTTTTTTTTTTTTTTAAATAATTTTGTTTATATCAAAAAGCTATAAACCTGAAAATGTGGAACAGAAAATGTAAAGTTTAATATTTCAAACGCTTAAAACTGTCAGAAATATAAAACAGAAACTGACAAAAAGCAAGGTTATACTAGAAAAAAATAGGGGACAAGGAGGAGACTAGGGGCCTGCCACCCTTGTCCCCCCGTACGGTTAATACATCCCAAAAACAAATTGTGACACAAAATTAGTATGGGATGTATTAACCGTACGGGGGGACAAGGGTGGCAGGCCCCTTGTCTCCTCCTTGTCCCCTATTTTTTTCCGGTATAATCTCGTTTTTTGTCAGTTTCTGTTCCGTATTTTTGACTGTTTTAAACGTTTGACATATTAAATTTTACATTTTCTGTTCCGCACTTTCAGGTTTATAGCTTTTTGATATAAACAAAATTATAAAAATAAAAATAAAATAAAAAAAATAAAAATAAATAAATAAAATAGGGGGTATGGCTAAAAATTAGAGGAAGGTGTGGTCAACACTAGCCATTAATATATAACGTGCAATAATAATGACTATGAATTGATACACCAAAGTCAACAACAAACAGACATTGGATTAAAAGAGTACGTCCTTGAGTAAACTAGTAAAGTGACACTCATTTACATTTATTGATACAGTATTTTACAATATGTGTTCAGAAAAACAAAAAAGAAGAAAAAAAAATTACAACCGAAAAACCCTTAACACAATCCCAAATCCGAAATAAATGATTAACCCTTTTGAGACGAGGCCTCACCAAAAAAATCAAAAACTTGAACTCGAAGCGATGGGAGCAAATACCGACGTTGGTGGCCGAACGGGATCAGTGAGCGGTAAAAAAAATCAAATAATGACGATGATATTTGCGTTGAAGAACGGGAACAGTGAGTGGTAAAAATTACGGAGGATTAATGTCAATGGAGATGGCAGTTGAGGATTAAATGGTTGGATTACATAAAAGATAAAGAAGCAAATTGCCTATAATACCCTTTTAATTTCATTTATAAAAAAATTTAATTTTAATATTTAGTTACACACGTCTTACATTAAGTGGCTTTCTACATTATCTCACTTTAAACACTATCTCACATGAACCTCATTCATATATATATATATATATATATATATATATATATATATATATCAACCACTATATAATAGCCTAACATGACAGTGGCACATAAGCGAAATAATGCCATGTCATTGCAGACTGGATTGCCTACATGGCATGCACTTTACATGCACTAAAATTGAGGCTTTTAAAAAACCTCCCTTATGGGACTCGAACCCATGACCTTCCCTTCAATACATGAGAATGTCAACCACTAGATCACTTGAGATTTTTTGTTTAAACATTTAAAAACAACAACTACATGTTTAAAATTAAATGCACTAATAACTCTCATTTTTTCCTGCATTCATTCATTTTAGGGATCTCACTAACCAAAATATCATTTGAAAATTTGAAACCGAAGCACATTTAATCACCCACCCTACAATCAAGGGATATATGTGTAATCTGTTTCAATCAATTCATCCGTTTCCTAAAATCAAGGGATTTCTAAAATGAAGGAAATAATTACGGTATTGTTATTTCAAAACACACACACACACCGCAATCAAAATCAAACCAAAATATCAATGAAAGAGATTACATAACGTGTTCAAAAAATAATCATCCTCTAACAAAAGTTATTTTGTTATTTTTAGGGTTTTAATTTTGGGTTTCCAATTCAGAAGCTATATGGTGATGAGGTACTTTTTTTAAACTTATAGTGTAATTTATTTTATGTAATTTTTGTAATGATATTGTTGTTCATCTTTCTTTATATCCACACGACCAAATCAACTACGTCTGCAAACTGATTAGATAATTATAAGCAGTTTGGTTGTAGAAACTGATTAGATAATCATAAGAGCAAGGGGTACCGATGGCTGGTAGGGTGGCGCCATCGCACCAGCCCAAAAAAATCTTTGGCGCACCACACCGTGGGTGGCGCCGTCGGCTGTTGCGCCGTGGTGGCCAGCCCACGCGGTGAGTGTGGGTTTTTTTTTTTTTTTTTTTTTTTTTTTTTTTTTTTTTTTTTTTTTTTAAGCATGTTCTTATGTTCTTTGTATAAAAAAAAATACTACTTTAGATAGTAAGTTCATGTAAGATTTTAACGAAATGAAAATACGTTAAACATTAAAACGAAAATGCATTAAACATAGATACGTTAATTAAACCATGAAACAACGAAACGGAAATTGAAAGCCCTAAACTACAGTACGATAAAACTACGATTCAGTAAAACGAATCATCCGAGACCCAGCCCTCGTCACTTGAAGCACTCGAATCGTCATCACTCGTTGACACACGGGGCAATCCATGTGCGATTCGATATGCACAACGAGCTTCTCTCCGAGCCCGTTTAGCTAACCAGTACTCCTCATGAGCTCTTCTCTCCTCTTCTTCCTCAACCTGAACCCTCAACAACTCTTGCATGTCTTGCTCGTACAGTTCATCCTCAGTCAATGCCCGTGGTGGTGGATTGTTTGGTTGTGGGTTTTGTGATGGGGGATTGTTTAAAGATGGAAACAGAACTTCAGGTGGAGTGTCATACTGGAAAACTGGATACAAATCTTCAGGAGGGGTGTTGTATTCTGAACCGTTATTTGGTGAATTGTGATTAGCCATTGGTTTGAGAGATGAAATTTGTGATTTGTGTATGATTTGTGTGTTTTTTTTTAATGAACTGGGAATGGGTATTTATAGGGTTGTTTGAACATATTTGAATTCAAAAATTATCCCGCTATTGAATTTGAATTTCAAATTCAACCGTTTAACCGCCCATTTAATGCACACATTTTTTTTTGTTTTTTTATATTTGAATTTGAAATTTAAAAGTTGCAATCCCGCTCACATGTTCAAATTTTGAATTTTAAACTTTAATACACTCCTATAATTAGCATACATTATCATACAATTTTTCACACACTTCACTTTCTAAACACACTTCACCATCTAATACTTTTCTTCACACATCTCTTCACAATGAATAATCGTTGGTTAATGGAAGAAGAAGTCTTGCTAGCTATCGTATGGCTAGAAGTTCAAGAATCTACAGACCTTTTGAATGAACGTTCTTTTTGGAATGTCGTTACACGAAAGTTTAACGAGCAGACTAATGGTGTTCAACGTAATAAGAATAGTATTACGGCTCAATGGAATAGAATGAACATTGAATGTCGTAGATATAACGTTATTTACAAAGAGTTGCAGCGTACCGGTCAAGACACCAATCGTCTCACCAATGCAAACCGAATTTATTATGAACGCTATGGGAGAGAGCTAAATTACCCACAAGTGTGGTTCACTCTGAGAAACACAAGGGCATGGGACAGATTCGATGAGTAATGATCTTTTATGTTAAGTATTCCGCTTCGTTTCTTTCTGTTTTTCGTATCGTGATTAGTTGTTTCCTGTATGGTGTTTATGTAATGTTTACGTTTTTATGAATGAGTAATGTGTGTGTTTTTTTATGTAATGTTTGTTTTTTTTAATGTTATGTATGTTTAATTTTATGTAAAAGAGAAAAAAAAAAAAAAAAAAATGCCAACGGCACCAGAATTTCTGGTGCCAAGGGATACGGCCAGAATGTGGTGCCATCAGATTTCTGGTGCCATAGAGATTTTTGCTGACGTGGCAACACTTTTTGGCCCATGGCACCAAGGTTATCATCACTCTAAGCGGTTTCGTATGGGTATTTGTTAATTAGTATGTTAACTAATATTTACTTGTTAATTTCATTTTTAAATATGATTGAGTATTAAAGATTGTAACTTTTCCATTTTGACAGGCGCATGTAGGAGTGATGAGCGGTTTATGGTTGTGAGTAAAAAATTAAATTTTATGGTTCAATTGAATACCATGTTTACTTTGTTGTTTTATAATAATCAAGCTTATATAATATGTCAAGTTTGTTTCGTTTTTGCGTAGGGTGTGCTTACATGGACGATAAAAACAGAGAAGTGGATAAAGGAGCGTCTTTCAGAAACAATTGTTTTGCATAAAAATTTCAGCAACCAAACCGTATTTCAAAAACACTTTGCTGCATAAACCAAACATTATTTTAAAGCCATTTTTCTGCAAATAAAATTCAGCAAGCTAACAACCTTTTAAAATAACCTTTCTGCACACAAAAAAGCAGTAAATAAACTCTTTCCAGAAAACTCGGCCCATAAAAAGTTCATGCACCTAAACCCGATGATCCACGATAACCAACTCCAATGCCACCACCTGTTGTTGTCCCGTAACCCCAACCAGTAAGCAAATGTGTAAGTAGGGCTCAGTACCTTTTACAAGCAAGTATCATACTTTATGTTTACCTAAGCCGGACTTTATTATCAATTGCAGGATTCCCCATCATACTTGAAACAGTTTATAAGAATGAAAAGAGGCAACTGCAACGGCTTTCAAGTGCTTGCAAAAGAATATCTCAAGTATAATCTGAACTCACTAATTTTTTTTATAAGCAACTGAATTATATGAGGTTGCAAGGTTTATACTTGATTTGTTTTATATGAACCAAGCGCATCCTTAAATTATGAAATTGACGCGTACTGAAAGTTTAACACGTCAACATGATATTTGTTTTGTCTCAGTAAGAGATTAATGGAGATGTATAGAACCCGTCAACTTATAAGCCACTGGAACAACCCAAGTTTGCCATACAATTTCGAAAAGAAATTGTGGATGACTTTTCCAGAATTTAACCTTTTTAAAAAATAAAAAATCTTAGAATTTTTGTATATGTATGTTTAAGAATTACAATGACTTTTTCATAAGATGAAGAATCACACTAATGGACATCTAACTTCTGGTGCTTGACTTTCCCTAGGTTTGCAGTGTAGTAAAAAAATTATGCATGTTTCGAGCAAATCTCATTTCCAAATGTTGTGCAAAACTTTTTCAACTTGGGTACTTTTCAGGCTTTTTTGGGTTTAAGTATAGGAAACAAAATGGGCTTTGGGTTTCTAATTTCGCCTCATGGTTAATTCTGTTTCTGGCTATTGTTGAAATCATAATATAGTATTCCTCATAAATATGTTAGGAAAGACCAAAACAACACGGACACAAACAGCAATAAAGACCAAAACAGAACAATTACACAGTCTACATGGAAATAAAGACCAACAAAAATTGTCCCAAACACCCATGGAAATACAGAATGTAGACCCACTGTGCCAAACACCTTTAAAACTGCAAGTTGTTTACTTATGTTTTATATTACGTTACAAAATATACTGTTTACCTTAACAATATGGTTAACTATTGCTATCTAATGCTTCCTGGTCTACGATGTTGCTCTTAGACTCTCACTTTTGAAAGTTGCTCTCTCTCTCTCTCTCTCTCTCTCTCTCTCTCTCTCTCTCTCTCTCTCTCTCTCTCTCTTTGGGGTAGTGGCCTAGGTTGGGTAACAGGTTGGTGTAGGTAGCGGGTCAAAACATATTTGGGATGGAATGATAACCTTTAGTACATATCAAAATGGGTCCGACTGTTGGTATTGACTGAAACTGTGTTTTTGCTCTAGAGTATGTGAACAAGTATTAAAAGGTATTCGCTGCAAGGACCAAACACAGCTGGAAGATGGATACTGGCTACTATGTGATTCTAAAAAAAACTATGTATAAAGAAACCTACTGATACTTTTTCACGGAAGGACACTATTCATTGTATCGAAACTATGCCAGTATTCAGTAAAGGGTAAAGAAAATGGAATGACATGGATGGACAACAACAATGTATATACCATGAATGTATTGGTGGAAGTAGCACTGGTGCTATTTGTAGTGCCATTAGTCGTGGGTGTGATAATAAGACTATCGTGTCTAAATCGACAAATAATACTCAAGAATTTAGTACTTCGACGGACAAGATAAGCAGTCAGTCGAAGCCAATGTTAAAGGTTCCAATAGCTGACAGTGTTGCCATTATACATGCAACCACATGCGTAAGTATTACATTGCATTATTATTTGAAGTTTTCAACAGCTATATACTGTTTTTAGTATGTTTATGCCATAATTTTTTTATGTACCACAGAGCGAGATGGTTCCAAATCCCAAATTAATAATACCAATCATAGTTTTCCGCTCTCCGGGCCTTCGTCTGTAGCAAGGAATTCATGTGTTACCAGCAGCAACGGCCTGGTGATACATGGCGATGTTCCACAAACAAGACCTGTCATTACGAATGTCTTAAGAAGCATTCCGGAAGTTACTAACTTAAACACCATATCTACAGCCTGTGTTACTCAAGCTGGTGAGTTTCAGTTGTTTTACAGGCATTAAATTACTATATGTGTTGTACATTTGGCTATTTATATTGCACTGATATTTTATATTTTATCAACTCCATAGGGATGAGCAAAATGCTGAAAAACGTCACTAGCACTTCTTACGATCATAGTAATTGGCTGCGCTCATAAGCCTCAGGCAAGTGAAGTCGAAAATTTTGTTTCTGTTGAATGATTGCATTGTTAGTATTATTAGTTATTTCTCCTTTTTTGAATACCATCTGATTTGTGAATAATCTATATTAATTTACTGAAGGATGTTACTATCTTAGGTATGAAGAACCAGGTGCCAGCAAACACTTTCGCTTCGCATAGTGGTCATGTACGCGCACTTGTCCCCACGCCAGGTCATCCAAATGCTAATTTCTACGACCTTGAAATGCAGCTCCATCAAGCCATGTACCTGTATCTATTTAAACATAATAAGTTTAAATAGTTTTATATTATCTTATTTCGATGATTCAAGTGTAAACTCGCATACTTAGAATGCTTGCTTCAAACACCCCTTAAAAGTTGCTTGAAGCCGTGATAAGCTACTATCATATTTCCTCTGCATTAGACTAATTTTATCTTATCCGTTTGATTGGCATAGCTAAATGGTGGTCAACATATGGAGGGGCTTATCCAAATATGGCCTGGTATGAGGTTTGAGGTTTGAGGCTTACATTGTGCCAAAATTTGGGTACTATACTTCACCAATGTCGTTTGAAGTTATTCATTCGTCTATTTATCAAGACTATGACGATAATTTTTGGCTTTATATATTTTCTAAGCATGCTTCACTGAGGCCCAGTATGTCCTTGCAGCAATTGTGGGTATTCGTTTCCGGCTTTATAATTGCATATCTGAGTCTCTTCTCTCATTGTTTGATATCGAGTGTTTCTTAAATGTTTTTCTATAAATGAAGGCATTTCAATTGCTTGAGTACATATCAGGTGGCCATTATATTCCGACCATGTATATAAAAGATATTAGTATAGAGTAAGCAATTAACAAAGATTGTCATTTTGTTTCAAGGTTGATCTTATTATGGTCTGCTGTGAGGTTTTTGGCTAAGAAAGTATGAAAATGTGGGTATGTCATTTGAAGTTATGTATTCTTTTATTTATCGAGGGTATCATGATAATATTTTTCCATTATATATTTTATTAGCATACTTCATTAAGGACCGTATCTTGGCAAGGAAACCAGAGTCGGTACGTGGTTGCAGCCATTACGGGCATTCGGTCATGCCTTTAGAATTGCAGATCCGCAAAAATGTGAGAATTATAAAGGTATTACTCATTAATTGTTAACTGAGCTTGATTTGACCCACTATCAAATGCGCAAAATCAAGGGCTACCATCATTCCGCTATGTTGATTTCCAGTTCTTGGTATGTCAATTTGTTTAATATGTTGACTTTAGATCATTTATCAACATCATAATCACACGTGTTTGATATATTACAGGTTCATCTTGCTAAATTCTTAGGATTTTCACGAATTGAGAACTGATGGTGGAAAGGTGTACTACGAAATTAAGGTAATATTTTCTTAAAAGTAAGTCGTGTCAACGTACTTTGCAGCCTAACTCATATTATCATTTCTTTTGGATGACAGGATGACCAGGTCCTAGCACCCTTGCAGCAGCAGCAGGAGTGAACTCTTGAGCACACGAAAAAACTCAATTGCAGTTTACAACCACATCAGTCTCATGGCAAGTTTGATTATTTAGTTCCAAAAGAACTCATTTGAAGTTTGATTTACACCTCTGCTGATGTGAGAAACATGGGTGGGAATATTAGGTAAATAAATGACGTTGAATTAGTCAATGGTAGATGAGTATTGTAGCTTTTAATGAGATTAATGAATGGAGCATACTTTTCTGTATGTTGTTGTAAGGTATGAACCATCTGTTTTTATTTGCATATCGAACTTGGGTTTTGATCATCGTACGAACAGTTTAATGCATTTATTCATGAACCAGGTATGGATTTTTATTATTATTATTATTATTATTATTATTATTATTATTATTATTATTATTATTATTATTATTATTATTATTATTATTATTAACCATCACTTGTATTAACAATAAATAGGATTTTACAAGAAATTGGTGGGGAGCCGAGAAACCAACTGGGCCCCCACACCTCTAGCAATAGCGAATCCAATCTTATTAAAAATATGAACGGCAGCCCGCGCCCCAATGTCTTGAGTCGTAGAGAAACGTCGAATACGCTTTAGAAGAGTTACTGCATCTTTCTCAAGTTCTCCAAAAGAGGAGAAAGAGAAGGGGAGGAACCCATATCCGATATCCACACATTTGGCCTCATACTTGACACGTTTACGTTGTGCAGCTTCAATAACCGCACGACCTGGCATAAAATCAATCATACCAGATTGTGTCAAAGGTGACGACCCCGTAAGATCAACACAAACATCAAGCCCACCATCCCAAGAGTAAAGTAATATATCAGCTGGGCGCAAAGATCTATCCCTATCACCATAAAGCCCAATATCCACCTCCTTACGAGCTGAAATTCCGGACCGAGAGCATATATCAACAAGAACATCACGCACAATATTATGCCGATGTTTAATGCCAACAATACCCGCACAAGAAACCGCATGATCCCCATAAATATCTCCAGTAAAAACACGAGAACAAGCTGAACACCGTACCTGAACAGTGAAAAGAGGAACACCCAGCCGATAACACAACACACAACGGTATGTCCGGGCATTCATAGTTTGACCCAACCCAGATATAGGAGCCACCCTGAGCCAATCTGAAGTATGATCCTCCTTTAGAGAGCTCCATAACGCCATCTGTCGGGGAGAAAGATGGAATGTAGATTCAACAGTTTGGGTAACCCGATCGAAATATATATCTGCCAATTTCTTCATGAGTTTGGTGGCAGCGATCTCGCTTAGGTTACTCAAAAGGTCAATATCCATATCAATATTAAAAGTACATAAAGCAGCATCAAAGGAGGGACCAACAGTTACAATACCAGAACTATGGAGAAGCTTAGTCTGTAAGCTCGCAGATTGAAGTCTAGACGCAAAAAAAGCATATTTCAGGACATCTCCTGCAGAATAAACACCAAGCCCCCTAAAGGTAAAGGGAAGGGTGGCAAGTCTCCACTGCCAATCACCAAAACCAGGCCCAGAAGCAGTGACAATACGTTCCAATGAAGAACGAAGTGCCACATCAAAAGAAACCTGAGCACACTCAAAGACCCTGGGGGAACATGTGCGCATAGAAAAATACAACTTAGAAATACCTGCACATGCACGGAGTAGCAACAACTCACATTGAGGGTCATTAAGTTTAGCAACAGCATCCATAAGATCAATGGTTTTAGCCACCCTTTTCAAAACCAGCCTACTACCAAACTCAAAATCAACACTAACAGGCCCACCCAATAATTTGACACCATGTGAGGGGTGAGAAATATTGGGAGGGAACACACCCGCATATCTGCTTATAGGGTCTTCCTTTGGCCAAAAGATCTCAGTTTTATCAACGTTGAGGTGTAAGCCACGACTAGGTCCATCCATCATGATCAACTTTAAAACCTTACCCACAACCAAAGTATCTCCAATAACAGTACCATCATCCAGATACCATGCTTGAAAAGAAAGGTTAAAAGAGTCTCTAATCTTACATGCCAGGGGATGTAACACTAAAGCAAAAAGAAGAGGCCCAAGCGGATCACCTTGTTGCACACCTTGATGAGACCAAAGAGTAACAGAATTCCACCCATTGTGAAATAGCCGGAAAATGAAGCCGAACCTCACGCAACATAACAGCTCGATCCACCATGTTGAAGGCGTTTTTAAAATCAACCAACAACATAGAAAGACCAACATCACCCCCCCCCCCCCCCGATCCTCAACCAAACGATTCACTGCATGAAGAATAGCCTCCCCTCCGCCCGATACCCCAAAACCAAATTGTAAATCATCTAAATAACCGTCTGAAGAATGACCAATCATGGACGCACAAACCTTGGAAACTAACCGCCTCCAAACAGTCCCAACGACAATAGGACGGATACCCCCACCTGGTTTGACTAAGGGTGTGAGAGGAGCACTAGCAATGTACTCACCCAACTCCCTCGGGCATTTACCAGCAAGGAAATGGTTCACCACTTGGGTGATAGATGCGATCAATTCATCAGAAATAGCCACAGCCGCACCATTTAAACAATCCAAAAGGTGTTGAGCGCGCAAACCATCTCGCCCACAAGAAGTACCACGCGGGAAACTCTTAATCATGTCAAGAACTGTAGCAGTAGATGCAGTAAGGTGATGATGATCAATAGGTATATCAGGCAAAAGAGGAGCAGACTGGAAATGGTGCTTAGCTTTTAAGTCCTCAAGAGTAGAAACATCATAAGGTGCAATACCATAAGACGAAAGAACTCTGACCGCAGCAGTATAATGACCATCACAAATCTTTCTCTTACATTGCTTGACATTGCGGTCACCCAAATCCAAACTATCATCATCAATATTAGACCAAACAGGTGAGGGTTCGGCTAAAACATCACGCACAATCTGTATACTACCCCTAGGGGTGCCCCACGCCCGAATAGCACTAACAATATATTCTTCCTGGCGTTGGCGCTTATTGGCCGACCTACATTCTTGATTACTCCTCTGGCAAAAGGTTTTAAGGAGACAAAGAGGCAAGACTAACAAACCAACCCAACAAGAAATGTCATCAGGTGCGCAGATTACCTTGTCAAGAGCTCCTTTCAAAACACGAGAGAACTCCAAACGACATTTAGGAGGGATAGATTTGACAGTACGCAGCCCCATGGAGAATAAAGAATCAAGAAGAGGTAAATCGAAACCACCAAGCTCGTCCAAACCCAAATCCTCAACAACACCAACATGGGAGGGAACCTGTGGTTTAGTGAGATCATGCAACACGAACCGAACAACACCATCACCACAATCAGGAGGTGACACAAAATCAGCCCCCCCACCATGTCGATACTTAGCCCGGAAAGTATGCGTTTTGAAACAACCACCACACAACCACAATCCCATACGCTTAAGAGTAACCTCGGCCCTTTCAAAAACAACCATCCGACACAAGAGAATGCCTAGTGATAGCCAGCGCATCCCCATTGAAGTGTCGATCGCGGAGATGTGTGATCAAATAATTCTTGGTAAGCCCATTTCCGCCCCCATCACGACACCCACTAAGACCCGCAAAGGGGCAATGGAATCTCACAATAGGCATAGTAAAAAAAACACCACTGTATCAGCAATGTACCAACCAAAGAGCAGCGACAAACAGCAACTGTAGCAGAGTTGTAGCATAAACAGTAACAGAACTGTAGCAGTAGCCGTAGGAGAAGCGTAGCAAAAACCAAACCCGGCTTTGTAGAAGCAACCACACAAACCGAAACGAATCTCGAAACAAACCCTACAACAACGAAACCACAACTGCTATGAGAGCCAGCAAAACTGCAACAGTTCGAAACCAAGGTATAGGGAGTGCCAATACAGTAGCAGTAATGTAGCACCAAACCCTACCAAACGTCTTCGAAAAACCAAAACCACTGATGCCAATACAACAGCAGTAATGTAGCAACAAACCAGCGAACCAAAACAACCAGCAGACAATGCCAAACCCTACCAATTGTTTTCGAAAAACCAAACCATAGATGCCAGCAAACCCAAAACAACCACAGATGTCAGCGAACTCAAAACAACCAGGCGAAAACGGGTTTTCAAGAGCAAACCCTAAAAGCCGTTTTAAAAAAAAATTCCACAACCTGATAGATGCTATGAAACTGGTAGATGCTATGAAGGAGATAGCCTCGAACCAAATCCAAAAGGAACCCAACAACTGTTTTGCAAAACCAAAACAACCGCAACAAACAAACCAAACCAAATCGGGTTCTCAAAACGAAACCCTAAAAATCAAAAACTAAAGATGAAATAAAATGAAACCTGAAAACATCCCCTCTGATCACATACATGTACTGACCAAGATCCATGTGAGTTTGAATCAAGGATCAAGCATGATGTGATTGACGTTCATGAGGAAACTGAAAAGTCGCCATAATCGCCTAGTGGAGAGAGCGTTTATTATTATTATTATTATTATTATTATTATTATTATTATTATTATTATTATTATTATTATTATTATTATTATTATTATTATTATTATTATTATTATTATTATTATTATTTTATTTGAGGTTTCTTGGGTAGGCACGAATAACTTTGTTCACTGATTGGTCATCAAGATTTTTTTTTTTTTTTTTTTTTTTTTTTTTTTTGGGGGGCACTGAAGTAGGTAAGGGTTACCATTCATTTGAGTGTATCCTTTTATGCTCCAATAATTGCAGGCCTGCACAATTCAGAAGCTGGGAGTTCCACAACTGACTGTGGAGCAATAGCCACACCATTAACATTGCGCAGACGTAAGTGACCCACTGTTATTTTATTCTATTTGACGTCTATTTAATTGTTAGCTCAAGGTATGTTTGAGACCTAGGTGTATGATGTGATAGCTGTAAAGTTTGAAATAACTTTCACAATCTTTTTTTTTTTTTTTTTTTTTTTTTTTTTTTTTTTTTTTTTTTGCAGATAGCTGCAAAGTTGATGCTTGCTACAATTGTCTGATCATATCCCTGCATATATATATGGTAAGAGCAAGATGCCACTAATTTTACGGGTTTCGGTAGAGAGAACAATTTTTAAATTAATCGACTAATTTCCGAGTTTTGATTCTCCAGTGAGCATAATATTTTGGTATATTGCCTAATAATAAAAGGTATATAAGGCCAATTATTTGGCATATGTAAATGTGTCACTAGAGATATAAAGTTACACACCAAAAAAAATTGTATCTATTGTTTTGCTAGAGCGTAGGTTATTAACTTTGTTATATCTGACTTATAGGCTTATTTGGAAAGCTTTTCAGCTTTAGCTTTAATATGTGAAACACTTTAGTTGCCTCTTAAATAAGGCGAACACTCTAGTTATAGAGCATAAAAGTTTTTAGTGCTAACGTAAATGAAAAGAGTTAACATTTGTTATAATGACTGAAATATAGTTGGCATGCAAAACGACTAATTGTATCTTTTATTGTTAGGGTGTGCAGAGTTGTATGAAGATATAAAATCCTGCATCATCACCCGTAAGACATTTCTCATGTGGAACTACATAGGTGATTCAAGTTTTGATTTTTATTCATTTTTGTTATCTTGATATTGTAATGGTTGTTGGTTAACAGCTGAGATTCATGTCATTCTACCAATATGTCTATATTAATTAACGTTAATAAGTTGCAGGCTTATAATGGCTTTGCAGGTATACACATTCATCTTTAGTTATTATCAGTATCCGTTACTCTTTTTTGGTTATTTGCTCCCAGAATACATTAAAGATTATTTTGTATATACTGAAGTCGGGGTAGCTACGATTTTATGAGGAAGAAGAGAAAAGTTCCTGGCCCTGTGATTCGTTCTCAAGCAAGCAAGACCTTTTTTAGCATGGTTACCGGGGTGGTCCTTCTAGTTTCTCTTGATTCCGTTAGTAAGTAGTACTATTTAAGCTCTCTTCTATATATATACTTTTTAAGAAGTGTTGACGGTTAATTTTACTAAGCAATTTGCAGATACAGTGATGGATGCACCTTAAGTTGCTCAAAAGCAAGCCTTACTCGCCACATCAGGTTATGGTCAGTCAAAGCTAAAATCTATTTTCTACAGTTCTACGCCTTTTAGAAAAGACTAACAAAACTATTCGCTCCATTTATGTTGTAGCGGACACGAAGCGAACTTTAGAGTAAAGGTGTAATTGACACAAGTTCAGCGGGTTAGGGTGACGTTTTAGGAGAGGGCCCGATATTCGAGTGCTCTCGCTTATCTTACGAGTCCTGATAGAGTGATCATCTTTGACCCTGATTGAAACCCTTCAGTTGGTATAAGGGTATGCCTTTGTTTTCTTATGTTTTATATTACGTTACAAAATGAACGAGTTGGTCAGGTTAAGTAATGGGTCAAAACAGATCCATTCTTTGAAAAAAAAAAAATACAAACTTCATACTTATGGTAACACAGATATTCATCCTATTGGTAGTTGTCATCATACAGTTAGCGAAAGTTGTTTATTTGGAAGGTATTATACTATAAACTAACAAACTTAAACATTTTTAAATTGAATTTATGTAAATTTATCCAAATTTATTATCATTTTATATAGGTGCGTCAACTATTGCCATGCATCATAGTGGAGCCAGAAAGATATATATCAATGATGATAGTTATGAGGTTAAAATGTTTAGACTCAGGTAATAAAAAAAATGTTATATAATGCTTTCAATTTGGAAAAATTAATTTTATTACATTATTATTTTTTGTAGTTATATATACAAGTTTTAAATCGACCTGGATAATTACAAGATTGGTTTATTATCTCCACCGACCAGTCATATAACACACGAAAGTATATTTAAGGCATACAAAATGAGGCATGCTTTTCAAGTGGCGTTACAAAATAATGTTTCAAGAGGTTATTGAAAAGTATTTCTCACATTGACTCGTTCAATGTCTTTGTTCAAGACATTTTAATGGTTTCCTAATGTTCGTTTAAGACTTATTTTTAAAGTATGTTTGTTTCCGTTTGTTACATTTCAATAATGACATAATTTTATGTTTTATCATGCAAGTTTCGTATCTTTATTTGATGTATCTATATCATTTTCTTCAATTAGTTTTTGTTAGTCGTAATGTATGAATTTGTATTTCCTGCAGGTCTAACCATTATGTATTTATTTTCTTATGATACTTCCAACTATTTTTTTATGTATTATAACTATTATTACTACATATAATATATGATCAATATATAAAGGAATTTATTTTATTTATCCCTTAAAATAATTTTGTAAAACAATTTTTTGAAGCGTACCCGGCCATCAGCCGGGTCATGAATCTAGTATATATATATATATATATATATATATATATATATATATATATATATATATATATGGATTTGCGTTCATGTGATGACCAACCTTAAAGTAAAAACAATAGGAACCAATAGGAACTTGACAAGTGGCTTTTTTGAAAAAAGTAAAACGTTAATTGTAAAATAAATCAAAAGGGTACAATAGGTATTAAACTCTTTCTTGACACTCATTGATTGACTCGTAATTAATATACAAACCGTCACTTTCTCCCACCCCACATATCAAACTTTTCATCGAATTATCCCATAGATCTAAAACTTCTCACTCATCAAAAAATTCTACCTATGAAATTCCTTCATGAGCAGCCATTTTATTATCAACAAAAGATACCAAAAGTCATACAAAATGTTGTCCCTTTATAATTTAATTGTTTGATGAACTCGCTGCATTTATCTTAATCGCCAGCGAACTCCATCCGAATTTACGGTCAACGTCATCATAACCCCCGACCGTCGAGACTGTTTATGATGTCGAGATCGTTGTGGCTGTTGAGATCCATGTCGCCATGTGAACATAATATCCATTTGAAGATTTCGTTTTCAATTGTTAAATTAATCTCCAACAGCTTTTAGATCTAGTTTTTTCATGATGCAACATGTCCACTTCATTTATTTAAGGTGATACTTGGCTCGGCGGTATGTGAGTGACCCATCAACCTAAAGGTTGTGGGTTCAAGTCTCGTTGCAGACACGTGAGATAGAATTTGTGAGATAAGTGGTGTTAGTCGCAAAATTTTTCCGTTCTAATAATAGTAATAATAATAAATCGTTATTAGTTTAGTGAAGGTTGTCATAGTTTTAGCTCATAAACGTTCCTTTGAAAATACATGGTTTCTCCATTGGTTGGAAAATAGTACGTTTTAATATTTGGACTAGTGTTATCAAGGTTATAAATTTATGCATCACCAATCTCTACCAAAATTTGTACTTATGTATCAATGTATCAATAGAAGTGTGTTGAGAAATTAGTGTCACAAATTTTGTAACAACCCAACCCGACACGGGTCAAAATGCCACATTATGGTGTCCGTCAGAACAAACAATGCAAGCGAAAGACTTAAAAACATAAAAGTTACAAAGGTATTCTAAGAAACAAATGAAATGCTAACTCTATATAAGATGAAATACAAATCCAAACTTAATCTAACTGAATCTAAATCCAAGTCTAATCCAGAGAAAATGGGTGTCTAATCATCATGGTAGTCCACTAAACGCTCCTATGCACTCTTCACTCAATCCCAGCTTCCAACCTAAAACCTGCCGCAGGAAAAGAAATGCGGCTGAGCTTAAAACGACCAGTGAACAGATATATAACAAAATGGATAATCGAATTATATATAAGTTTAGGAAAAGGAAATCGTAAGCTCCTGCTAAAATGAATATCATCTGTCAAATGCATAAGGGATCAACGATATCTGAAAAAGTATCATAAGTCAACTGAATATAGCATCATAAAGAGATCAAATCTAAGCATAATCAGATGGTAATAAGAATCACAGAGCACGTATCAACAAAGGCGCGTCTAACGAGATACTCGAATAGACATAAGAAACATAGGAAAGCCACGAGCCGACCTAACGAGATACTCGAATAGGTCTCCTACAATATAATCACATATCCGTCAAATCATAAGTGCACGAAGAGGGGAGACCTCTAAGTACCAAAATGGAGTAGCTAGCTCCAACGTGAAGAAGTGTAAACACACACTCACATTCACCTTACACAGAACAGAATACCTAGGATGCATCCATACGCCCCCTCCTACAAACAAATCATATATACACCTGCTCGCATGACAAATATATACACGTATAATGGCCAAGAGTACTCATAATCATATCATATCATATCAAAATGGGGACGCTGTAGATCAATCACACCTCCACAGAAAGTGTCTTGCCATTTGTGCTTCAATGACACGCCCATGGTACCTCCATGAGTAGAATAAAAACTCGAGCATCAGAACAGAACAAATAATATCATATCATATCGAATCATCATATCATATCCAACAGAGCATAGCAAACTGAACCGAGTCATATCAAAACTCATATCAGAAGGATCATATCAGAAGCTCATATCAAAATATCATAACAAAGAGATCATAGCAATGGTATATCGAAAGGGAATCATAGCAGTGTCAAGGATCAAGAAAGTCATGAGAAGTCCCTACTGAAAAGGGAAGAATATCTGTACCTTAAACCGCAAATGAGACCATAACAGAAAACACAAGGATTGGAAGTTACTCCTTCTTCAACGAATCTACACAAATTAATGATCGTCTTCATTATTTATAAGCTCATTTTAGATCGGATTACACCTTTTAAATTTCCTTTTATTTTTAGTAACTTGCCAAATATAATAACTTTCCAAAAATAGTAACTTTCCATCTACAGTAACTTTAATCATTTCAAGTAACTTTCTATTTTTAGCAGATTTTCCGAATTAACAAGTTTTCATATTTAGTCAGTTTCCCATAATAGTAATTTAATACATTAAGGTTACAAAATTAATTATTTTTTTATGGGTTAAATATGTCAATTTAGTAAAGTTTAGGGCCATAAATATACATTATCAAAATTCAATATTAAAGATATCAAATAAATTATTTTAATGTTTATACTAAAATTTTACATTAAAAAGATAATTTTACACCCCGTCGTTTCATAATTTATTTAAACACACTCTTGACAATAATTTAGACCGCGACGACCACATATGATTATTCACACGTAAACTCATACGTACACACACTTATACCATGAAAAAGTTCTCGTTAATATCTCCATAAGTTAACTCATAAATGTTAAGACCCATCCATTTACTCTTTTCTTTCATTTGCCAAGATTCCATACACATGTTTTGAAAATTGATACTACGTCAATTACAATCACACTTATAATTCCTATAACGCCATGCATGCATGTTCCTCTTATTTCATATGTATACGACACACACATTTACATTCAGTTGACGCTCCACCATTTTCATAAAATCACATTATAACCAATTTTTATATTAAGTATAACCACATGCATGACCTTTGTTTACTCATATTTAATTTAGGCTTTTCGAATGTTTAAAAGAGAATCGCATCACTGTTAAGATACCCAGGCATGAGTACTAGTTCAAAAAGGAAAACAGAAACAAGATAGATAGACATATTTATCATTCAGTTTCCATCATTTCAGGTGATGGTTATATAATGTTGTCCGTATACTGATTTAAACGAAACAAATGCTTATTAAATAACTAGCTCATGATCGAATTACGCATATCTCGAATGACCCAAAACAACATTAAAGGTCGACACCTACATGATTTATATCTTCATGATTTTATGTGACAAACTCCATTCGTATACATTAAAATGATTTTGCAACTCTTTTTAGTTTAAGATAACCATCGCCTTATACGTGTATTATATATATAACTTATAGTTCAGAAAACATAAGGACGATATGGAATACCTCAAGTCGCATCTAAAAGGGACGAACAAAGAACACCATCGCCAAAACTAAACCCTATCGAGCCAACACCAAAACCACACTCGAGCCAAACTCGCGATCAGGACCACATGAATCAGAACCAATGCCCACGATCACCACACCTTCTGAACCAATACTCGTATCCCAACGCTTACCTGTCTTCACTCCCTTCAAGCCTCCTTCTACTAGAGAGAAAAACAAAAAGAGCAGCTAACTAGTGCCAGTATTTATTTATTTATTATTATTTTTTATTATTTTTTTTAAGGTTTGAATTGTGTAGATGAAATGATATTCGGTTGTTTATATTGAGAATAAATGGGGAAGTTAAATGGAAAATCCCTGCCGAGTCTCAAGGGATTAGAGGGCTAGTTCTCCAAATAAATAGGATTTCAAAGTGTGCATGGCTATGCATGTACATGATTGATATAAATGGAGAAAGTGGGAGAGTAGCATGCCGAGTCACAAGGAGCAGTTTGGTGACCAAGACCCTTCCAAAATTTCAAACTTGTTTATCCCATGATATTGTGTAAAAAAAATTGAACATTTGACATATTTTCGGTTGGTGTCTATTTATATAAACATGTATAATATTTAACTTTGTGTCATTTTGATTTTGTAGCTTAGTTTTTAGATTTATCATACTTGTGGTCTAGTATTCCATTTCATAATCATACTTATAACATAAACATTTAAGTTAATCAAATGTTCAAGACTTCATTAAATGTTTGAATTAAATGTTCAAATGTCGTTTCGGATTTCAGGTTATTATAATTCTTCCTCTCTAAAAAGAAAATTTCCGTCCTCGAAAATTGAAGTCGCAAAAGTTAGATGGAGAAGTAGCAATCATAAAAGAACATCGCAGTTAACCTCACGCTCGAGGAGGTTCTTCCAACAGGATTCTGACAAATAGAAATTTGTTTCTCATGACTCGATTCTGACAACAAGGGTAGCCCCAGGCTCTCCACGGAACACAAATCATAACAAATCTGATCCAATGAATGCGAAACAATTGCGTAGCAGATGATAGATGATAGTTGAAATCTCACAAAGAGATACATGAAACACGTATACCTACAAGGCAAACACGGAGATAGTGCTAACTGATAAAAGTTTATCAACTCCTATTGAATTCTGAATGAACAAGGAACTTGCCAAAGTCGGAGGAGCACAAATAGAATCATCAAACGTATCAAGAGTTTCATAAAGAGATGGATAATAAGTTCGTACTTACGATCAACGACAAATCAGAGTATCAAAATGCATCAGAAGTCATAACAGAATAGGTAGAATAATCGTATGGATAAGAATTAACCCAAGATCTAACGTGTCGCGAACCAAAACTTCCTCAAATGCCAAGACGTCTAACTCTTCTGTGCAGAATAATCATACGAATCACACAAATCCCAGTCTAAATTTCAAATTTTCTCTTCCACACTAATCCATTAGTTGCTGTATTCGATTCTGAACCTTCACTAAGTAGCTCCTTGACCTTATTCCAACCAAAAGGTATTCCACATCTTCATTCATACAAAATCCTAAAAGAACCTCTTGTCACTTGTATGCCATCTTCCTTAGTGAGCAATCACAACCACACTAAACACTTGTCAAAATCTCCGCTCAACACATCTTCTAAGTTCAACTAGTTATTCTGTCTGTCCATCCTTCTGAAAGTGAAAAGTCGTACTAACATCCCAAGTCCACTCTCCATAGTCTTTAGTATCTCCTCTGAAAGTGTGCCGTAAAACTCGATTCTCTGTCACGATCACTGCAGGTGCGCCATGTAGCTTGAATAATCTTCTGCCAAAAGAATTCTCTGTCTATCTTCCAAGCAAGCCGTCCTATTCAATGCTCCACTGCAACTTAATTCACGTTGTTCTTCCTCCTGTGCGTGGAAATCACCAATGTAGTCACCACCATCTTCATACCATCTCGTCCAGCTCCTGCTTCAAGACTCTATACATATTAGTACAACCAAGATGAATAGAGTTGATAGAATTGTGTGCTTCACTTCAAAACTGATTCCTTCAATCTTCTGACATAGCTAATCTACTACCATCTTGCTCCTGAGCTTCTTTATGTCTGCCACAAATCACTCCCAAATCGTGCGTCGGATAGTTCACCTCCTACGGTCCTAGCTGTATTGATGCATAGCTCAAAATCTTCTCGTCTTGTATAAGGACATAACCAATCCTTCTCCTTGAGTAGAAACAATTCTCCTTCCAGCTTCTCCAAATTTCTCTTCTCATTCTTCCTCTAACGAAAGTTACTCTTCGAAAACATTACATAGGCCTTCTTCTGTCATAGAAATGTCAACACAAAATACGAAGATGATCCTTGTGTTTCCCTTTCGTCTCTGAACATACCAATATGTCATACTATGACAAATTGCCCAAGTATTCATGAAAGACACGATTTATCAGATTTCATAGGAATAGTCAAAGCAGTAGCCAATACAATTGGCATCACTTATACTCATAGAGGTCATAACGAATACGAAAAGCAATTATAGAAACATCTCGCTCCTTCACACAAAACATGATACGATTTAGCTTCCAGAAATGAATCCACAACTTCATGCTATCATCGTTTTTATTCGCGAATAAAACAGAAGCACATCAAAGATACACACATGGACAGATAAGATCAGTTCTTAGAAACTGGTCCTTCAGCTTTCCCTTCTTTCCCTTCAACTGATGTCATTCAAAATAGAGTTTCAAAATCAGGCAAAACGTCGCTGTTATCCGGATAGAGTTCTAAATCAACCAACTTACTGTTCTCCGGTACTACTCAAAATATCTTATGATCGCAATAACTTCAAGTTATATGATTTAACTCTTATCACGTTGGCCAGACGTCATAATACTTGCATCATATACACATGACTTTATTGCAATCACATTATATCTCGAGTCATGACTAACAAATTCTCATAACCAGATCAAAGCAACTTCACGTTCGGATGATAATCTTAGTAGTTCATCAAGGAATACATCGTGAAATTTCAAGCAACCGAATAACTCTCAAGGCGAGTTTCATCAAATAAAGTATCTTCACAACCGCAAGGATTAATGTACGAGTTTTCAAACCAAAGTTGATCATAATAGTGAACCATGGTACAGAATTTCGAGTTTCTCTAATCGCCAAAGATAACAAATATAATACGACCATTGTTAGCATCTCGATGCTCAGTAAACAAATCCATATCCAGAATAATATCGAATCCAACATCTCCAACGTAAACAGATTAGCAAAAAAAAATCATCTTCAAATATCTCCAGAACGCATCGAACAAATCAGATATTCGTGATGGGAGGTCACAAGATTATCATACAGATAGAATAGGTAAGGTCAAAATCAATAATGAAGAAGGAAATTTAATTTGATCATCAAAAGCAAAGGAAACCAGAGAATGAGTCGAACGCAGCGGATTCATACGAACGCGAATTCTCTGAACGGACGAAAAAGGCATCTAAACGAATGACCACGAATCAAGGATCGAAGTTCGAAAGAAAGTGATAATCCTCGGAAAATGAACTTATAAGGCACTACTACAAAGTCTCAAAGCATTCTAACTTGTGTTGCTTATCCTAATAAATCTTCCAAATCTCCGGAACGAATGATCTTATAAAGGCTTAACTAAAGCAGAGGCAGAAATCAGAGGAATGCGGAAGCAAGAAAACTAACTAACGTCTTATCATATGATCTACCCAATCCTCACCGGTCATAACTAAAGTTCCTAAGGGTAGAAACCTAAAGCAAATCCTTCCAAGGTCATTCCATAAGCTCTTAAAGTGAAAACCTAAGGGTCCAAATCTTCACAGCCATAACTTATGTACTACAAGTCGCAACCTGACTCCGATACCATAATTGTAACACCCCAACCCGACACGGGTCAAAATGCCACATTATGGTGTCCGTCAGAACAAACAACGCAAGCGGAAGACTTAAAAACATAAAAGTTACAAAGGTATTATAAGAAATAAATGAAATGCTAACTCTATATAAGATGAAATACAAATCCAAACTTAATCTAACTGAATCTAAATCTAATCCAGAGCAAATGGGTGTCTAATCATCATGGTAGTCCACTAAACGCTCCTATGCACTCTTCACTCAATCCCAGCTTCCAACCTAAAACCTGCCGCAGGAAAAGAAACGCGACTGAGCTTAAAAAGCCGAGCGAACAGATATATAACAAAACGGATAATCGAATTATATATAAGTTTAGGAAAAGGAAATCGTAAGCTCCTGCTAAAATGAATATCATCTGTCAAATGCATAAGGGATCAACGATAGCTGAACAAGTATCATAAGTCAACTGAATTTAGCATCATAAAGAGATCAAATCTAAGCATAATCATATGGTAATAAGAATCACAGAGCACGTATAACCAAAGGCGCGTCTAACGAGATACTCGAATAGACATAAGAAACATAGGAAAGCCACGAGCCGACCTAACGAGATACTCGAATAGGTCTCCTACCATATAATCACATATCCGTCAAATTATAAGTGCACGAAGAGGGGAGACCTCTAAGTACCAAAATGGAGTAGCTAGCTCCAACGTGAAGAAGTGTAAGTACACACTCACATTCACCCTACACAGAACATAATACCTAGGATGCATCCATACGCCCCCTCCTACAAACAAATCATATATACACATGCTCGCATGACAAGTATATACACGTATAATGGCCAAGAGTACTCATAATCATATCATATCATATCAAAATGGGGACGCCGTGGATCAATCACACCTCCACAGAAAGTGTCATGCCATTGGTGCTTCAATGATACGCCCATGGTACCTCCATGAGTAGAATAAAAACTCGGGCATCAGAACAGAACAGAACAAATCATATCATATCATATCCAATAGAGCATAACAAACTGAACTGAATCATATCAAACGAGTCATATCAAAGCTCATATCAGAAGGATCATATCAGAAGCTCATATCAAAATATCATAACAAAGGGATCATAGCAATGGTATATCAAAAGGGAATCATAGCAGTGTCAAGGATCAAGAAAGTCATGAGAAGTCTCTACTGAAAAGGGAAGAATATCTGTACCTTAAACCGCAAATGAGACCATAACAGAAAACACAAGGATCGGAAGTTACTCCTTCTTCAACGAATCTACATGAATTAATGATCGTCTTCATTACTTATAAGCTCATTTTAGATCAGATTACACCTTTTAAATTTCCTTCTAGCTATTTTTAGTAACTTGCCAAATATAATAACTTTCCAAAAATAGTAACTTTTCATCTACAGTAACTTTAATCATTTCAAGTAACTTTCTATTTTTAGCAGATTTTCCGAATTAACAAGTTTTCATATTTAGTCAGTTTCCCATAATAGTAATTTAACACATTAAGGTTACAAATGACAATTAATTAATTTTTTAAAGGTTAAATATGGCAATTTAGTAAAGTTTAAGGCCATAAATATAAATTATCAAAATTCAATGTTAAAGATGTCAAATAAATTATTTTAATGTTTATACTAAAATTTTACATTAAAAGGATAATTTTAGACCCCGTCGTTTCATAATTTATTTAAACACACTCTTGACAATAATTTTGACCGCGACGACCACATATGATTATTCACACGTAAACTCATACATACACACTTATACCATGAAAAAGTTATCGTTAATATCTCCATAAGTTAACTCATAAATGTTAAGACCCATCCATTTACTCTTTTCTTACATTTGCCAAGATTCCATACATGTTTTGAAAATTGATACTACGTCACATACAATCACACCTATAATTCCTATAACGCCATGCATGCATGTTCCTCTTATTTCATATGTATACGACACACACATTTACATTCAGTTGACGCTCCATCATTTTCATAAAATCACATTATAACCAATTTTTATATTAAGTATAACCACAAGCATGACCTTTGTTTACTCATATTTAATTTAGGCTTTTCGAATGTTTAAAAGAGAATCGCATCACTGTTAAAATACCCAGGCATGAGTACTAGTTCAAAAAGGAAAATAGAAACAAGATAGATAGACATATTTATCATTCAGTTTCCATCATTTCAGGTGATGGTTATATATGTTGTCCGTATACCGATTTAAACGAAACAAATGCTTATTAAATAACTAGCTCATGATCGAATTACGCATATCTCGAATGACCCAAAACAACAGTAAAGGTCGACACCTACATGATTTATATCTTCATGATTTTATGTGACAAACTCCATTCATATACATTAAAACGATTTTGCAACTCTTTTTAGTTTAAGATAACCATCGTTTTATACGTGTGTTATATATATAACTTATAGTTCAGAAAACATAAGGACGATATGGAATACCTCAAGTCGCATCTAAAAGGGACGAACAAAGAACACCATCGCCAAAACTAAACCCTATCGAGCCAACACCAAAACCACGCTCGAGCCAAACTCGCGATCAGGACCACATGAATCAGAACCAATGCCCACGATCACCACACCTTCTGAACCAATACTCGTATCCCAACGCTTACCCGTCTTCACTCCCTTCAAGCCTCCTTCTACTAGAGAGAAAAACAAAAAGAGCAGCTAACTAGTGTCAGTATTTATTTATTTATTTATTTTTTATTTTTTATTTTTTTTTAAGGTTTGAATTGTGTAGATGAAATGATATTCGGTTGTTTATATTGAGAATAAATGGGGAAGTTAAATGGAAAATTCCTGCCGAGTCTCAAGGGATTAGAGGGCTAGTTCTCCAAATAAATAGGATTTCAAAGTGTGCATGGCTATGCATGTACATGATTGATATAAATGGAGAAAGTGGGAGAGTAGCATGCCGAGTCACAAGGAGCAGTTTGGTGACCAAGACCCTTCCAAAATTTCAAACTTGTTTATCCCATGATATTGTGTAAAAAAAAATTGAACATTTGACATATTTTCGGTTGGTGTCTATTTATATAAACATGTATAATATTTAACTTTGTGTCATTTTCATTTTGTAGCTTAGCTTTTAGATTTATCATACTTGTGGTCTAGTATTCTATTTCATAATCATACTTATAACATAAACATTTAAGTTAATCAAATATTCAAGACTTCATTAAATGTTTGAATTAAATGTTCAAATGTCGTTTCGGATTTCAGGTTATTATAAATCTTCCCCTTTAAAAAGAAAATTTTCGTCCTTGAAAATTGAAGTCGCAAAAGTTAGATGGAGAAGTAGCAATCATAAAAGAACATCGCAGTTAACCTCACGCTCGAGAAGGTTCTTCCAACAGGATTCTCACAAATAGAAATTTGTTTCTCATGACTCGATTCCGACAACAAGGGTAGCCCCAGGCTCTCCACAGAACACAAATCATAACAAATCTGATCCAGTTTTTATCACATGACATCATCGTTAATATATCTAACGGTCCAGATTGGTCCCTATTGTTTTTATTTTAAAGATGGTCACTACAATAACGCTACCATATATATATATATATATATATATATATATATATATATATATATATATATATATATATATATATATATATATATATATACTACCTTATAATGTATTTAGGACATCTATATTTAGAAGTCTTAAAATTTTAAGACAAAAAATATTTCTTTATTAGGAAATTAAAATTAACATGCCAACCTTTAAATGTAAATTAAATGTCTTTAATTGTGCCAACTTTAATATTCATAAAATCCATTTACTTGAGTTGTAACAGCCCATTTAATCCATCATCATCATGTAGTAAATGTGTTGATGGATTAGTAGTTGGACTATTCGATAATCTGGACCATTAATAGACTTATCCACATGGGCGGGTAGTTTTATCCTAAAAGTTATGGTAAATGTGTTGATAGGTTAGTAGTTTAGTCATTTTATTTGAAGATTTATTTGTAATGTTTTAAATGTATTTGAATTATTATGTAATGGTTGAAAAAAAAAAAGAAAAAAAAGAAAAAAAAAGATGTTTGGTCGGCTTACTATGCTTAAAAGAGGACATTAAAAACATTTGTTCGCCATAAAAATAGTCATCGAGTACCCGCCGCCGCATTGCGCGGGTACTCTTCTAGTATATATATATATATATATATATATATATATATATATATATATATATATATATATATATATATATATATATATATAATTTGGCTTTTACTTTTTATGCATTATTAGTCCTAATTTTTTTGGTTGCATGATTAGATTGTAATGCCGTGACCCTTTTGTTAGTCCCAAACAAGTTAAAGAGCTTACAAAAAGCTACTTTTTTATAAAAGTTATGTGGATGTAGCATTTTTCAATTTCAGATGTTGTCCTTTATGTTAATAATTCATAAGAAAGTAAACATCACCAATTCACCACAAGATTAAAAGACTGTAATAGTTAATTTAAAAGGTTCGTATGTGCATGTGTATGAATTATGATTTCAACAATTATTATTCATTATAAAATATTATGAATCTCCCCAATATGACGTTCACATATTATATTGTAGTATATACCCGGATAACATTTGCATAATCAAATGTCTAAAATGACTATTAGTGCAATACATAGATAGATAAACACATGATCCATTACACCTCATCAGCAGGCGACGACGCTAAGATATGATCATTGCTTACATCTTCACTTGCTTTGTTAAGATCAGCTTCTAGTGGTTCAGGAGTTCGAGCTATGCCAGCAAGCGTTATTGGTGGACCATTGAGAAACCGCGAACAATAATAGTCAAGAACCGCAGGGTAAAAAGGATTAAAACCAAAAATATTTGGCCAACACCATGAGTTCAATTCTTGAGCAGCTTGGCAACACTTTGGCCCCAAAAAGACTCGAACTTGACCACTAATAAAAGCTCTTGAGAACTCGGTATAACAATCTCCCATTGTTAAAAATGCAGATCGGCAGTTTATAGCACTCGCTCTTTTGGATGAGTCGAGACTCAAATCAGGAACACTCGAGCTTGATCCTTGGCGTGCGAGGGTTAGCATTGCTATACAAATGCATGAAAATGAAAATAAATGCAAGTTTATCGAACCCATAGATTGTACGTAGGTTTTAAGTAGGATTTTGATTGATGTTTTGGGGTGATGTAAATGTGGTTTAGTTTATATATACTCAAAGAAATTTGATAACGTGAAGAGTTGTTAAGAAGAAATTTAATGTTGCTCTAATTACGTGTTTATGAGTGCAGTACGAAAGAGCATTTATAATCTTAGATAACTTTGGCCAAAATTATGCATATGAGTAATTGTATCCAAAACTCGAAATAAAATCATAGAATGTACCCAAACAATAGCGGTGCCCGTTTACTCTAAATATAGCAAGATTATGATTCGGTGAGTCGGTGCAGTTGAGGATCTATAGGCATCGTCCGGGGTTTACATGTCAAATCACCAGCAATTACTCGATGGGTTCTTATTTCAAAACCAAAAAAGAATAAAAACAGTGTCACTGATACGAGAAACCAGCTAATTGCGATAGATTTGAGTCCGGTTCATGGTATAGTTTGTGACCTGAAAAGTTCTAACAAGCACCTTAGGATACTTTACGAAACAATACAAATGATCGCTACGGTTTTCGATATTCAATTTGTTTGTGTTCACGATTCATGCACGTCACCACCAATATTTTCTCCTTTAGTAATACTATATATCGGTGTCAATTATTCTTGTTTATATATTTTCTTTGCCGTCACCACAACATTGCGCGGGGGCCATGCTAATGTTAAAGGAAGTGTTTACAATTTTAATACATAATCTCTTCAAAGTTAAGATCAAATTGGCAATAAAACGAAAATAAAAAAACCACGACTGCACATTTCAAATACACTTATTTACCTACAAAAACATATGCATATCCTCATTTCACGCTCTTATATATTTAAATTGTGTGATTAGAAATAATTCTCACCCTTCTAATTTTAATTTTCCTTCTTATCAGATCTTTCCCATTCTCTTCATTCAAAAAATACCACGGATACGTTTGGCGAATTCCAACAATTATTTCTCATTCACTCAAAAAAATACTACCAAAATATCATTAGTTCCTTCTGGTGGACAACTTTTGATATTAAAACAATTGGTTTTAACATTAAATCGTTGATTTATGTTTTGTTGCCCCAATCGAAAATTTAATCCGCAAACGTAAAAAGAATAATAACGTTTGGAGTTAAAACATGTCAACTTTGTATTCATATTAAATACAAGTAGATTGATTTTACAAGTTTGATATCTGGCTTTCCAAATATATCACTGATTAAGTTTATGAAAATTTCACTCAAAGGCAAGAATTAAATAACTTATATATTGGTTGGTACAAGAAATCATAAATGAGCTATGCTACACCCACACAAGTTTTACACAAAAAAATCCACAAAATGATGTGTCATGCCTCTTGGCCACTCAATGCTCTCACTTGGCCAACTAATGCTCTCACATGAGTGGCCAAGAGTCATGCCACATCATTTTGTGGATTTTTTTGTGTAAAACTTATGTGGTTGTAGCAAAATTCATCATAAATACCATTCATAATTTGAAAGTTTTAGAAGAACCAATAAACATGAGATAGTCCTAATATATCAAGTTTATCGAAAGATTTATATTGGCGGGGATATATCCTTACCCCGTGCATTCGTTTGGGTGACGACTGGCTCTTTCTCAAAGACATCCGTTTGGGTGGCGATTAGCTCTTTAGTCTCAAAAAATGAGTATCTCTTCCGGTGAAGTTTAGCCAGTTCAAAACCTATTCCTTGACCATAACTGGTTCAGCCTATTTTAACTTGTTTTTTGGATGTGTTGGTTCATTAGCTAAGTATAAGTTAATAATAAAGTTTGAATAAACTTGCAAGTTTAGGCTAACCATCTATCTATAAAGGAAAAACTAAAAAACTTGAAAGTGAAAAACTGAAAAATATTACCGTAAAAGAAACTTTAATAATTAAAGTAACTATTGAAAGTTGGAATGCAAGACTAGAAACTATTAGAAAATAATTAAAGTAACTATTGAAAGTTGGAATGCAAGACTAGAAACTATTTAACGAAACTTAGACATATTTAAGTAAATTGAAAACTAATAACTTAAAACTTGTGGCTGGAATTAAAATGCAAGGAAACATGATTTGTTGGACACGAAAAGTATTAAAAGGCTGACTTCTTGCCATTCGGGAAAATTCAATTTTTTTCATTGCCTTATATAAACAACCACAATGTATTAATTTATTTCATATTTCATAAAACACAAAATTTTATTATTATTTTCGTTTATAACCCATAACCAATTTTATTTTATTTCAGTTTAAATCGTGTTTAATCTTCAAATTCTTAAACTTTTATTATTTTTCGTTTATAACTAAGAAACTTTTTTTTATTGCTACAATTATCTGCCGCTATAAAATCTCGTTGTTATGCACGGGTATTGGTCTAGTATTGTATAAAGAGTGTATATACACTTTGTTTCATAGCTAACGAGTTTATTTAGATTCAACCTCAATTTTGAAATTTTGAAATGAAAGCTTATAAACTTAAGGTTTTTATTATATTTATTTATTTATTTTATTTTTTTAACGACACTAAACTTATAAGTTTTTTTTTAACCACACTAAACTTATAAGTTTGAAATGCAAGTAGTCAAATTTCCACTTTTCTTTCCGAACACTAAAACGAGTAAATGGGAAAAGACCTTTGTCGAGTAGTGGAGTCATTATATCAATATAACAAAGAGCAGGCTAAAAATCCCAACAACTGTAGCACAAAGAGTTTTAAAAATCGCGCCTAAGGCGCGTCTAGGCGCTAAATCGCACGAGGCTCTAGTCTTAGGGATTTTTTTGGATCGAGGCTCGCGACATGCATGAATCCCACAAAAATCGCGCGACTTGGGGATTTTTGCGCCTTTGCGCCTTGGGGATTTTTGCGCCTCGAAGATGTAACAGGTTTTTGGGCTTTTTTTTCTAAATATTAAGATAAGATACACGGGTCTTATATGTTATATGCATGGGCCTTTTAAGTCATATAGTGAGTATTTGTATGATTTGTAAATTTGAATTGATTTTATGTTTATTTTATTGATTGAAATTTTATTTAAAAGTTACTTTGTTTCATTAAGTATTTTTTTTACGACATATTATTATGAAAATGTGGCATTGCGCCTTGAATATTAATAAGTTGCTTGCTTGATATTTTAGGTTAAATTGTGAGTTTTGTTAGATGTAAGTCTACAAGTGTAGGATACAAGCATATTTAGTCTGATATGGATTTTAATCTCTATATAAGTCATCGAACCAAAGAGTTCATCCGTTTGAGAAGTGACAAATGATCCATTTTAATCTTTATAATGGCAATATGTGTCATGTATTAGTATTTTAATGTTATTTTGTGGTATTTAAGCTAAATAGATGGCCGCATATGTTATAAAAACCTTAATGTATTTAGTGCGCCTCGCATTCATGAATCCCGCGCCTTAGAATGCGCCTCGACTCGAGGCTCTTTGCCCCCTTTGCGCCTTAGTGCGCCTTGAGCCTTTCAAAACTATGAGCACAACAGTAACATTATACCACTGTAGCACAACAGTAGCAATCCTCTCACCCATAAAATCCACCCCTCCCTCATTATATACCTATAACACATATAAACACAACACACCCATTCTCGATCCTTCTTCTTCCTCTCACCCGACCACATATAAACACAGCACACCCATTCTCGATCCTTCTTCTTCCCATCACTCGCCTCTCACAACCTTAATACCATGCAAGATTGAAGATCAAAGAATGAAGATTGAAGTGTAGTGAGAAGTGAGTTTTGGTCTTCAATCTTACTTTGAAATCATTGTTATTGTTAACCACAGTCGATAAGTATCCCCCGAACGGCCGAACCCCCCATCCACATTTATTCTCTTAACCTAATTTCAATTTCGTCGAATCAAATCAATGGCTTCAGCAAAGGCTAAGGAAATCGTTTCATCCAACCCTGTTGTCGTCTTCAGGTTTCATTCAATCCTAATCGTTATCATTTTTTTTTATTTTTTATTATTATTTTTTTTTATCTTTAATTTTTTTAATTGGATATATTGAGATTGTTATTCATTAATTAATTGATTAATTGGGCAGCAAATAGTATTGTTCGTACTGTGTGAGCGTCAAGAAACTGTTGACTGAGACTCGTGCTTCATTCAAAGCTCTTGAGCTTGACCAAGAAAGTAATTAGTTTCTCCTCTTTATCTCTATTATTTTTCGATATCGGGCGATTTTGATGAAACCTAGCTTATTCTGTGTTTAATGATATAATTAAGATTTTATATAATTGAAACCCTTATATTGGATATGATTTTATGGTTTATGGGTATGTTTCCCAAATTAGTAGTAGCCGCTGTTATGAATACTTTTAGTAACATAATTGTATTTTGTGATTCTAAAGTGTAAAATGGCGTAAAAATCTAAATGTTGTTTAAGTTAAATGCTTTTTCAAGTAGCGTTTTACAAACAAAAAAAAAAAAAACGTTAAACGCTCCTTGCCAAACAAGCTTTTGATTTTAAGTGCTAAACATTCTGAAAAGCTCCTTTTTCCAGGTTCGGATATGCTATCAAAATTTCACGTACCTTATGAGGGGCATACAAAAAGCTCAAATGGTTTCTTTGGTTGGTGATTTGCTCAACTGGCCTCTCATAAACAGATTCGAAAGGCATGTTTTTTAATTGTCACAAGTCACATGTTTACACCTGCGAGCTGGTACGATGGTTTCTTTACTCCTCAACCATAGAAATAACCTTGGTTAGAATTAATGAATTTATTTTCTTTAGCCTGTTTTAGTTGTAACATTATTTTTCTTTATAAAGTTTCTATTCTATATAAATAAGAGATGGTGTAAAGTTTATTGCATTTGTAACAAGTATTTTAGTGTCAAAAACATCTAAAATTGACGCTCTACTTGAAAATCTTGGTAATCATACTCTGCACACTAATTACTGAAACAAATCTAATAGTATACACAAAAAATCATGAATTTGGTGTAAATGTGTAGAAGGTAAGAACTTTATTATAAAACTTAATCTGATGTCATGTTTCTCGATGAATGTAGGATCATAGTGAAGCCTCGGTGAGGAATACCGTTAAAAAATGACCAATTTCCCTCAACGGAAATACGGATTCAGAGTATGAAGAATGCCCTCACAAAGTAACATTGAGGAATACTTAGGTGAACAGGAGCTGAAATATCTCTTAACTTATGGGTTATTTCCAAAAATTTCAAAAACTTAATGTTGAGTTTTTGGAGTACAAGGTAAGTCCCGGCAACTTTTAATTATCTAGGGGTTCAAATGTGTTTGCAATTAGTAGTATTGGCAGTGTACATTGGTTTTTTGAGCAATTAATACTGAATAACTGATGTTTTTTTCTTATTGTAGGCGCAGATGATGCAACTGAATGGTGCACGAAAAAAATGCAAATGAACTAAAACTGAAATCCATTAATTGGAACGTGACCTGTATATGTAGAAGGAAGTTATGTCAAGGGCAAAGGAGAAACGGGAAGCAATAAGCTAGCCACCTTTCTCTCTTGAACATTACAGGTCGATGTACAAACAACTTCGTCAAGCATTTGTTGACTGCAAAAGGTATGCTGTTTTGACTTCTTAAAGTCACAATATCTGCAATTACATTGCATTCCCTGAATAGCATGTCAATATTAGTTTAGGAACTTCCATTCACTTCGGTTTATGAGTATTTATTGTCATTGTTTTGTTGCACCTTCAAACTGATCGGTTGTTGGAGATGTACTTACAAACCAACGTCTACGGAGGTTAACGCACGCAGACCATATAGGAGCAGTCGTACACTACCAGCTGCGGGTTTTCATGCTGCCAGTGCTGAAGCTATACATTCTTAATGTGGCGTAAATAACGGTGAGTGTTTTTTATTTCAGGAAAATGTTTTTTTTAGATTATTCATGAGTTATTATGAGTGTCTTCTCATTCCGATTTCCCCCATGTAATAAGCAGCAAAAACGTCTCTCTAAACTGATTCCAGTTGTGTGTTTGGAAAAAGGAGAGCATGTCCTACCAGCAACAATTACCCGGATCCCAGTCCTATAGTCATGGTGGTGAACGGAATGTTTACAGGTGTGTTGCCCGAGCTGTCGAACAAATAATTCCGGAGGCAGTCATTTTTCCACCTCAGGAAGGACCCACTTTAAACGTCAACCAAGGTATGAGTTTCAAAAAAATTTCACACTTCTTCAGTTTTAATATTCTTTTTAATTTTTCCACCCACTTCGATGAACTGCACTGAAAATTGTATTTATGACTCCACTAATTTACTATGCACAAATGTTATTTTCATATACATAAACCTGCTTTCTTATTAGTTTTTAAAATTCCGTTTTCACACCATATATTTTTTAACACCAACAGCTGCTGGCACCTCTGATTCCTCAATTCGCATGCCTGCAAAAAGACTGCCATCACAAGGCGTGCCAGGATGCTGCTCACGTGGTCAGTGCAGCACAAGAATCGAACAAAGTTTCATTCCCATTGCATATATGAGCTTTTACAGATTCAAGGATAATGGACAAGTGTAAGTTAACAAGAATCGAATATTTTATTCATATTATTTATGGACCATTGGTTTAAACATGTGTGCTTGACCACGTTGTGATTATTGTTTTTTCTTTAGCTTTTGAAGGGCATAGGGTGTCACAAATAGCGGTGGTGATGTCGGCCGCTTGAATAATGGTGCGGGTACGCATGAAGACATCTTGCCGATGTTTAGAAAATGTCTGCTACTTTCTAGTCTGCTTAAATTTTCAGGGTATTCACTTCTTTCTTTGTGGTTTCTTTTGATTAACCGTTTTATAATTAAGTGAATGTTGATGCTGCTGTCTTTCATCTTTAATTCATGGTACTCATTCATTGGCATGGATCTGATTTCTTTTTACTATTATACAGATAAGAAGGTTGCCGAGTCATTCCCCACGGACATATGCTGACATCCAAAACGCACATTTTAAGATTGAGGATGGTTAGTGGTTGATGTTTGTGGGAACAGTCAACTACCAAGCTAAACAGATGAAGTAATGAATGGGTGCATTTGTAATGATTGAAAATGTGATTCAGCTACAACCTATGATAACCAACATTCGGTCACAACACTTTGATTACTCCCTGATCTAAAAGGTAACTGATCAGTTTATATTGAAGGTTATTTTATTAATCTAATGTTATGTAAAAGTTAAATGTTATATTTAACTCATACGCATACTTTTTATACTTCGTACTTTGTTATTAAATAGAAGTATTAGATGGACTGAAAATGAGTTGTGTATCCCATAGGTATACTTTTTATACGGGTTCAGACATAAACGGGTTATGTCTTGGTTCAAGTCAAGCTGGGCCATATCAGTATATGTCTAAATGACTAATGTACTACTTATGATTACAAAAAAAGGGTGGCATTAGGCCAATTATCTAAGTTTTAGAATATAAAACAATTTAGGAGATTGTAAGCATTCATGATTCGAGTTATGTGCTTTTAACACGCTCGCCTTTTAACCCGTGTGACCTTTTAAGCTCATTTAGTCAAGTTTTCTGAATTGAATATTAATGAGTAAATGGGTCTATTAGATCCCTTTTTTAGCAAGTTATTTCAAAATCGTCGTATGTATAACTGTTATTTTCTCATAAATTGTATTTTAGCTTCTAATTTTGTTTCAGCTTAGGATTGGTGAAGAGTTATGAAATGTCGTGCACTGTAGAATCGGTCGTACCCATCTTTACATTGGTCACTTGGCTTCACGTACAAGGTCACGGGATTTGGAAGACATTTACCAGATATGGAAGGTTAATAATTCATCCCTCAATTATTTCATATAGGTTGTTTGTATATAACTTATTGAAGCTTTATTTGCTAATATTTTGTGTGCGGAATTTGACTAGGACTTTTATCTATAAAGATGTATTTGGCTCATTTCATGTGAACTTAGTTGGGTTGTCCTTATAAGTCAGTTGTCTATAATAAGTCTATGACCATGTTTTTACAGCGTTGTAATTTGATTGTTTTTCGAGTAGCCATAGTTATGTTCAGTACTTTAGTATAGAAAGGGAATGCAACACATTTGACCATGCCATCATTTGTATAGAAAGGGAATGCAACACAATCAAACCCTTGCAGAGATATTTTGTCAGTAGAGTTTCTGAAATCTATTGCTATGTTTAAAATGAGACAATGAAAGCTCCAATTTGTGTCGTTTTTGATCTTTACTTGGGCTATCAGATTTAATATTTTTATTGCATTGTCATTTTTATAGATATATATACAACATACATAGTCAATATTAACATTGTATTAGCCATTTTTACTATACTAGCCATTTTTAAATGTATACAAAAGTGTCACTGATATGTTCTTTATAAGATGAGAATACCACACTATACAAGAGAAACACTTTTGATTGTGTAACTAATATGCTCTTTATATATGTCCTTTGAAACATAAAAATGTTTGCCTATATATACTTTTCTTATTTCATATTTTATAACATATTTCTTATGTGGTTGCTAGAAGGGTAGTTGAGCTAAATTTAAGGCTTGATTGTTTGGTTTTTGCAGCTATGTAAAGAGTCTGTGGTGGGGGTGCAAAGATGGTCAAGGAATCATATCCATGGGTTGAGAAGCAAGTTGTACAGGATCCCATGTTCGAATCATGGCAACGAGCTGTCCACGATGGTCTTTTGGATGTCGTGGTTTCACAACTACTATTGGTAGGCGGGATAGGACCAAAAGCTGATCTCGAGAAACTAACCATTAATTGGTTGGAAAAAATATGCAAGGTAATCCCTTAATATGAAGGTCGACAACATTTGAAGTCCTTTTTAGTGTTTCTATAGTGTAATTATCAGATATGCATACTTCTTAATGTATAGCTCATATACTTTTAGTACTAGCAAAAGGTTGTAATCCAACTTTCCTGTGTTTCTTGGAATCTGTTAACCAATACTTTGTTCGAAAAATCTTGCGTGTCTTTTGAAGGCTTTTTTTCATGCCACATATAGCTTGGTAACAGTATATGATGTAATTTAAATGTACAATTTAGCATAATAGATCCATTAGGTATGTTCCTTATGTATGCAAAAGATTATTACAATCTACTGCCATTTCCAGTTTGCAACATTTAACAAACACAACCTAAACTGCTTCTTTAGCAAAACAGCCCGTCGCGAAGCGCGGGTTCACCACCTAGTTTTAAATACGATATAGGCAGCGTAATTGGTAGCACGATGACTGGTCTTAAACTTTTTTATGTCAATTTACATATCGCAAGATTTTAGTTGACCGTAAAACTGCTTTAAGACCACTGTGTTCTCGAGTTAAAGTTAAAGAAGAAAAAATAAATAAAATGAAAGCACAAGAAGTTGTATTCTCGAGTAGCACTTAAAAAGGAAAAGAAAAAGAAATAAAATGAAAGTTTGTATGATTTTGTGATTATTAAAGTAAAGTGTTCTTTCTCAATTTTTGAAAAAAAGTGTTTACTTTACATTTCTTTACTTTTCTTTAATAGCAAACTCAAGAACACAGTGGTTACTCCAAGAGATACTCATTATCAAGACTAGTGTAGTGTTTGGTATACATGAATCGAAATTGGAATGGAATAAATAATTACGATTGAATGAAACAATGTTGTTTGGTTTGAGTTTTGTAATGGAATAGTTTATACATTGATCCATTCATTACGTCTGTAACCACCAATTACATTACATAGCAACCAAATAGGTCATTAGAATAGTAATGTAAGGGACCCGCGGATTTAAACCGAAATCCTAAGGGCCGTTTGGTTTATGGGATTATCATGGGTTTTGGGTTATAAACCTAAAACTAATTGTTAGGTTGTATTTTTAGAAGTTTGGGTTTAAGATGATAACCAAAATATAAAGGGCTGAAGTAAAGTAGGGGTTGAAAAGGTTTTATAACGTATTGTAGGGTCTCATGTTTTTATTTATTTATTTATTTATCATGCATCTCTTTTCTATTATCCTTTTACTATTAATATATATAATTTTTAATTTATATTTTAATATAAAATATATCATTTAATGTTATTATTATCTTTTTATTATTATTATATATATATATATATATATATATATATATATATATATATATATATATATATATATATATATAATCTCAAATCCAAATCTGTAGTATTCTCATAATTATAACATGTATGGTTATTGTGATTATTGTTCGAATTGTATTAGAATTTAGAGAGAGAAAGAGAGTTGGGAGGATTTCCTAGAGAGAGAAAGTGATGAGAGAAAATGTGAGATATTAGATTGAAAGAATGGAAGCTCCAACCCTCTCCACATGTGGAGAGGGGTATTTATAGTTTCTTATAAAAAAGATAAAATGCCCACACCCGGGCTGTGGATCAGGCATACAGTGGGTAAAGACCCGTCCTTCTTCCACGGTGTTACTTAAACTAATTCCAACTAATAAATATACTAACTACGAGCTAACTTAATGCTATTACAATATTTAGGTGACCGAGTCTTCTATAGGAATATTTGTATTCCTAACAATCTCCCCCTAAGTGAGGTCACATTTGGAAATTAAGCTCTTTGATCTTCAAGCATTCTTTAGACTTTGTAGCTCGTAGGTTCTGATTCTTCACTTTTCAGCACACTTTGTACATCACGCAATGAACTTGTGATTTGAGTTCCTTTGAGATGTGTGATCTTTGAGCTTCTTTGAGATCATCAGCCAAAGTAAATCTCTGAGCTCATCCTTAGTCGCATTGCCTTTAGGTGATGTTGTGACTTTGGACCGTCATGCTCACACCCTTCTGTATTGAAAGACTTTTCATTAGAGTTGCGAAAATGTTGTTGGTAGTCTCTTTAACTTTCGTGATCATCATTGACAGCGCGTAGGATGTGTGAGCATGAGGTATGGATTGACCCGATTCAGCTGGAAATAGGAACCATCAACGCCATCTTTATATGTGTCCCTGAAATACAACAGTTAGAAATAAAGATAGAGAACGAATATGGCTTTGTCATTCGTTCTGCGAGGACATACTACCCTCCGGTTTTGTGAAAACCGACCTGTGATCAGGTAGAGTCTCTTTTTAAAGAAGACTCTCCTTGACAGGAATTTCCAGCTTGTAGTAATGAATTTTCCAAAGAATCTACTTCGGAATCTTCATACTTAGCATGTTCTCATACCGGAACGTCTCAAAGCAGATAGCACGATAGAGTGAATCGGTGAATAAATATTCACGGATTGATGAGAAATTGATTTATAGAAATCACTCGCGTGTCATATGATAAACATTTTTTAGACACGATGAGAGTTTTAAGCTTTGAATCACATTTCCATCAAAAATACTTTTGTTTGAAAGATTATACACAATCAATGTGCTCGAAAATTAGTTGATGAGCACATTGAAAGGTTTTTGCAAAAGTGTCCGTCAGTCCATTTCCTGGAACAAGTTTGATTCAATGTTGAATCGCACCATTGTTGCTTTCCAGTTGTCACTTGATCATTGATCCAAGATAGATCTCACATGTCACCTACCAAGAGCTTGAGTGATGATCGCTCTAGAAGGATTTCCATCTTCATTGTGAATATTTTCATATCACTCGGATATTCTGGCAATACCACAAGGATAATGCGTAGGACTCTAAATATTTTATCTTATTTTCCACATTGTGTGAAACAATAAGCATATTTGGAATGTGTCATAGTGAGATTTATGGATGATCTCATGGCTTTAGACTCAATAGTGCGTTTTGATCCGCTCCTGGAGACTGGGGAGGCGTCTCCTGTTTTGGTATCAACATGGCTCGCAATGAGCGGTCGATACATTGCACAGGGTTCCCCGTGAGAATGAAACAAGCTCTTTTAAGTGAACTTGAATGGTTGGGAAGTTTAGTGCAGTGCGTCACTGGGTCCATGACGTCTTGTCTTCAATACCGGTGTTACCTTAGTAACCGCCAGTAGCTTATGAATTGAACCCGGTTTCTGCCCTAAGGTTTAATATATTGAGGGCTATTTCTTTTCACCCTTTCTCATTTCATTTCCTTTTCATTCTTCAACCCCTTCAGTGCTTACCGAGACTTCATCACTAGAACCTTGTTGGGTTTGTTCCAGTCCTAGCTCTATCTCAGTCCGCACTCTTCCCTTTCTCACTTTACTCCTTTTTTCAATCATTCTTAAGGACTTCTAATCTATCTATGGATTGTCCCTAGGAAGATCCTTCCGGTTCTGGTGGATCATGGGAACTCATACCTAAACTTAACCATCCTTATAACTCCATGCATAAAGATAAATGGTCGGCCTTTGGTATTACTTCCACAAACGCCTTTTGCTCCCCCTCAATATGTGCATCGATATTCAAAAAGAGTTTAGCACATATGTGGGAGCCTATTATTGAGTTCAAAAGATCACATTTGATTATCAGATTTCATATTTAAATCACATTCTCTCCCCCGATCAAAAATTTCAAATCTTTTGAGATTTTGGATCTCAATTGATTTAAATAAGTTAGAAAGCTTTTAGGAGAGAAATGCGGTCATTTTTAATATTTTCTGATAAAAGGAACCTTTTTCTTGCTCCCCCTCAATCTGTGAGGGAGGTTGTTATGTGTCAGATTTGATGAGTTTACAAAAGATTTGAAGTTTTAACGAAAACTCTTTGAAAATTTCTCATTCTGACACATAACCATCACAAAGTGTATTATTGCAAGCTTTTGTACTAAGTGTGGAGAGTTTTGATGATACATAAAATTTTGAGAAATCATTCTCCCCCTCAATCAATGATGGATGTTAAAGCTTAAATAAATGATGTCATTGATTGAGTAAAAATTTGATCAAAATTTTGAGTTCAATTTGATTTTCAATCAAAATCTTATGGTACCACCAAGTTTTGCACAAATACTTTCCGGAAAAATCATAGAAGGGAGAATATTTGGCTATAAAAAGAAGATTTCTCTTCTTTATCAAGAAAGGGTAAATACACAAAAAAGTTACTAAACTTTACAAAAAAGTTCGCCTAAGTTACTGAACTTTCATTTTGTTCACTTAGGTTACTGAATTTTGAAACTTTGTTCAATCAGGTTACTAAACTTTGAAACTTTGTTCAATCAGGTTACTAAACTTTGAAACTTTGTTCAATCAGGTTACTAAACTTATCAAAAAATATGTGTTCAGGTTACTCGGACTAAGACTGAATATTCAAGTGTATCTTTCCCGAAAGTTCAGTAACCTAAGTGAACAAAATGAAAGTTCAGTAACTTAGGCGAACTTTTTTGTAAAGTTTAGTAACTTTTTTGTGTATTAACCCATCAAGAAATAATGCACTGAAGCGTACATTAGATCGATGAAACATGGATATAAAGTAATCCATGCCCAGGTGAACTTCACCCGGTAAAAGGAACAACCGTCTTTTTGGCGACGTGTTTTCCCCATTTTGAAGAGCGGGTTGCTATCTGAAGTAATAGCAAGCCATAATTTTAAGTCTGGGTTACAACCAGAAATGACTGTAAGCCATATTTTTGAAGAGTATTTTGAGATACGACATGTTTTAGAAAAAAAACTTTATTTGAAACCGAAAAACTCTTGCTCAAGCATATGTATGTTTCCATGTCATTGTTGAATGACATTCCTAGAAACGTACATAATATTGATTACACAAGAGACATGTCGTGAGAAGAATATTTTTGGATTTTAATGATTTTTCAGAATTTTATGGTTTTTTTTTTAGGTTTTATATTTTTTATTTACAATTTTGTTGAAAAGAAAAAAGTATGTACAAAATGGAGTGCACGCTTGGTTTTAAAGAATGGTTTAGCGATGCACATTCCTTACATTAAATTCCAACGAGGACTGAAAACCGGTGTTTCATTTTGAAATAACACTCGTGGAATCCATGGAGATTTAAAACTCTTTTTCCGTTGAAAAGTTGATTGAGAAACCCGGTGTTTCTCTCAGAGTTTTAAAATCTGAAAAAGAAGATTTCCTTCTAAAGTTGAACCTCATGGGCTCTTTTTGAAGATTTGTTTAAGTGGAAATCTTCCGGCATTTGAGATTACGAAAGCAAAGTCATTCTTATAATACATTGAAAGCATTTCAGATTTTGAAAATTTGATAGAATTTGAACGACTTTGCTTTGGTCTCCTTACTTGCTTTACCGAAGTAAAGCGACAGTGCGAAGATTTTGAAAAACTTGTTTCTCAACATTTGAATCGTGTTTCAAGTTTGGCCTTTTGATACATTTAGCCCCTTTGACCTCTCTCATCCTTCTCATGAAAATCTTTACTAGGTTTTACATATTACAAAACACTCATGAGAGATTGGTGTATCAGAAATCAAACTGAAATATGCAACTACATGAACAATACGGTTGAACATTTTTATCCTTCTCAAAACATGTTTCATACTAATATTTAGGCAATAGTTGAACTTTTGACGAACCATATCTTGACTACAAATAGCATGACATGTACTTGCTCACAGAAAATGCATCAGGCAAAAACAAATATAAAGGAGAATCAAAAACTCATTCTAAATCTTCCTAAGTGCACAGAATTCTCAAATTAACACACAAGATCACAGATCAATACATTCTTTCACTCGAGATTTTCCGATAATTATCATGGTTTTGGGACATGTTTTGAGACTTTACATGCATGCTAGTATCATGATGCATGAATATTGTACAAGCAAACACCTAGTAGTAGCAGCAAAGACATTGATCTCTTAGACCCTAAGTCACTTGAATTCAAACCTATGATGTTTCTAATCGAGCAAACACCCAATCAAGAATTCTTTAGTGTTCTCTAAGGCTATATGAACTAATTAATTAGACTAAAACACATCAAAGGGAAATGCTTCAATCGATAGTTACATAAACCCTAGTGTCTGATTATGCCTTTTTTATTGGTGTTATCATTTGAAACATTTTATGGAATGATTAGTCAACAACCATGAAGAAATTAGAATCTCACAATAATCGAGGATAAAAGGAAACTTGTTAGTCTGAATCGTTGAGGTTTTCAACTATGTGTGATACTTTTTGAGAGCATTATTAATTCGAATGAGGAAGAAACAATTTTTCTTGTAGAATCATGATAAGGTGTGCAAACTTCATGATGTTGTGAAATTTTTTTTCTTCCTCAAAACATGTTCCATTTTGGCAATGCAAAGTAAAACTTGTTTTAATGGAGGAACATAGTTTTGAGGATAGAAAGTTTGCACACGAGGAAAGAAGATTCTTTTTGTTGTTTTTGAAGGTTTTAGTATTTTCTTTTTGGTTTTATAATCTATATACAAGGATACTAATTAGTTTAAGAGGATGTTGACATGAGTACCGAAATGAGAGTATCGTTCAGCTCGTTGTAGAAGTCTGTAGTCAACATCTCTTAAACTTTCACCGCCAAAGCTTTCGAGGCTCACGAATTATCGTCTGAACTTGTGGTAGCCATGATGTAATCTTAAACGGGATTTTACAACTCTTGTGACTTAAACCGAGAGATCGATTCGCTCTCGGGATTTTACGAAAGTCAACAAAAGAAACCGAAAGATGTGATATGCGAGTTAGACTTAGAGTGAGATCTTGGATAAGTCACAATTAGCACTAAGTGTCAAGTTGCGACAAGTCAAGTTACAGTAGATCCGATCGTAATAAGTCAAGTTGTAAATATTAACTCACAACATCAAATTACAATCAGACCAATCGAAACGACTTAAGTCACAACAATTTGCCAAACACAGATTGATAACAAATCACTAGAATCTCACAACTGAGTCAATCCCTAGGTACCACCAAATCGTCGAATTTTAGTCTCCTCAATGTGAAGCTTTGGTAGCTTCCCCCCAAACTGACAATCATCTTCATGAGACCACTTCCCCAAATAGTTGAAGTGATGCAAAAAGTCTCATTGTATGACGCTTGAAAACCCAAAGAAAATGATAGCACCGAAGTAACAAGGTCAACCACGGATTATCTCTGCGGTTATCAATCCCGGAATGTATGATGAAGCCCGATCACATGACCCTGTTGTACGTCCCCAATGTACACATTGCTTTGCGGTTTGGAGCAGTTGTCTATTCAGGGGAATAAGATGTCAACATCTTCATTTCACCAAATACTTTCCAGTTATCTTACACATACCAACTCAATCTATATTGTACGTATGTATCCAACACAAGAAGAAATGATGACACCAAATTAACAGGTTGAAGCACTGATCATCTCTACGGATATCTCCTCCGGAATATATGATTAAGCCCGATCACGTGAACCTGTTACGCGTCCTTGATGTACACATATCTCTCCCCATGATGGTTGCAATCTTATCGGAATCAGCATAACAATGTGTACATAAAACATTAACCAGAAGCACTTTACCATAACTCTTATCAGCTCATATGAAGATGTCAATAAGCAATATCATCTCATGTTCCACATATCCTTCTCATATTTCTTCCCACTGAAAGCTGAAGTAATTCACACCACAAGTATCAAGAGACCACTTCCCCCACGTAGTTGGAATAATACACAAAACCTTGTGAGTTAAGACACTGAGTTTCTCTACGATTATGACATATGTCTTCCTGGGATAACTTCAATTAAGAAGAAGTATTATGTTCATCAAGTGTACTCGTTATGCATTCAGATGTATGTCTCCTTCCCCCTTGCTAGTTTTGATACATTAGAATCAGCAACAACTTTTACGCACATCTACTTGAAATATTAAGAGAAGAACAACATTAGGTAAGATATAACATGTGAGAATCAACTGCTACAGAAACACTCTCTAATTGGGTTATTACTCCCTCCCAATTAGTAAGCCCATTAATTAACTTGCTCCCTCCCAAACTGACGACCCATTTGATATAACCTTGATGCTTTTTGAAGAAGTATCTCTCAATTCTGCCCAAATTGTCTTCAGTCTTTTAACATGTCATCCACAACGTTAAATGGATCATAGACTGATAATCTGTAGCTTCTTCATGGGTCTGTTTGGGGAACGTCATGTCGACATTTTCAACTCACTTAGAATGCTTCCAGTTCTTCGATAAAAGCCCCAATATACACAATTCTCCCTCCATGATGATGATGACTGATTGAGGCAAAAGCAGTCAACTAAAGTGAAACGAGAGCAAAAAAGTCCTACGAACGTGAAAATTACATTTTTACGATCCCAATGATAAAAGAAAATTTTGAGAAAAAGAAAAATATTTTTTTTTGACTTTTTATTTAATTATTATTAATTAAAAACTATTTATATTAAATTAAATTATAAAAAATACTAAAAAAATTAAGAAAAATCTGAAACTTTTTAGGAAAATATTACAAGTTAATCTAAGCCTAAGAAAAATAATAAAGATGGTGGTTCAATACAAAAATAAGCTAGCAATAAGCCAAATAAGCTGTTAAGCTAATAAGCTAAAAGAGAAAGTGAACTAGTATATAAATAAAACTGAAAACAAACAACACTAACAAACACCTGGGGCAGATGGTGCACCCCTTTGGTTTGGCTTTGACCAGTCAACCCAAGAGGTCAGGGGTTCAAATCACACTCTTGGCATATTTTGCAAAACATTTTTTCTTTTTACTTTTAACTTTGCAAAACTAATAAACACTTATAATTAGAACCTTTTTGTAAAAGAAAGCTTTTTAGAACCTAGAAATAAGCTCATTTGGAGCTTAATTCCACCACAGTGAACCAAAACAAGTAAAAGTTAACTTATGAAGCTATAAAAGTTGAGAGCAGGCAACCATTAATGAACCAAAGCTAGAATAAGATAGAACCAAAACTGATATCTACTTAGAATAAGCTAGAAAGACAAGCTAAAGGTAATGATTAAGCTGAATAAGCTATATAAGCAAAACCAATCCCTACTCAGAAACAAACAGGCCTGCAGGGCTGTTTGTAGCCAAATCCAGCTTATCAAGTGAGCTTTAAGGCCACAAATGAGCAATGAACCTTAGAGTTTAGCTTGTGAGCTTTCCAAAAAGCTTACAATCTCAGGAAAAGCTCAAGGGGTGAGCTTACAAAGAGCTTATGAACACCCCTTGATTGCACAGGGCAGGGACCATTGTAAACTTACATCACAAAGGTTTAAGTAACTAAACTATAAGCTATGATGGCCCTTGAATGTCTACAAGCTGGGGATCAAAGGAAAAATAAACTAGACCAAATCAGTTAAACTCAAAATAAGTTTGAAAAAGAAGAAAAACTTGGGGGATGAATTGAACAGGTCCACAATAAGCAACTCTAAACCACCTGTCCACATAGGTTGAGCAGGGCAAAATGCAGGTCCCAAAAGACTATAATAAGCTGATTAGGAGGGGAAACTTAAGCTAAGGGAAATCAGGGGAGCCTTAGAAATATTAATGGGGCAGAAATAAGCAATGGAAAACCTAAAAAGCACTGGGGAAACCTAAACTACATGGCTGCAAATACAAGTTAGTGGCTAAAGGGCCAAGTGAAAGGCCTAATAAGCTATGAAATAAAATTCATAAAAATAAATAAGAACTATTAGCATACAGTTGAGCTGCCAAATAAGCCATGTATCAATTTTTAGATCTAATGATCAAAAGATAAGCAATTGAAAAATCCCTTAATGGGGGGCTGTTGGACACATGAAATTGTAGGCCTGCTTATGGTGAGCAGGTTTGCAGGCTTGGATATGAACCACCAACAAGCACAATCATGAGACATAGGCTGAAACTAGCAAATTACAACTAACAATCTACCTCTAAGTCCTAAGATTGGGATCTAACCTCAACTTAAACTAAATAAATTTATGGTGGAAAAGTGACTGCAGGCTGCTAAGCAGTTGTGGACGTGATAGTGAAAATGGGGCAAAACAGCGAGAATTTGAGTTTTTACCAAAGAAAAGCAACTACCACATTATACTTAACATGTTCTAAAATACTTAGAAGCAAAAGAACAACACTAAAGGCTAAATCCAATATCAACCCTATCCTAAAATATAAAACAGTTAAAAAAATATATATATTTGGAACACAAGTCACAAAGCTAGAAAACTAATTGAAAATTATCTAACTTACTTTTAAACTACTTCTACTACTGAACTGAAGCTAATCTAATTATGCATAAATGGTAAAAACAGGTAAAAGCAAGTAAAAATTCCAATGCCAAACACCCCTTTATAACTAACTAATTTGAGTTTAGACTGTGGTAAGCAATTTTTAAGATCAACTTTTGAACATAAAAGCTAAAGTAGGTATGACTAAACTTAATAAGCTGAAATAAATCCAAAAATAAGCAGTTGATGAGCTGAAGGAGAATAAGCAGTTGAAGTAAGCAAAATTAAATAAGCAGTTTGGAAAATAATTAAAAACTTAAATTGCATTAAATTCAAAGAGGGGAGTACATTAGTAACAATAAAACTGAAAAAGATAAGGATTAATTAAAACTACATTACACTAAATCTACTTTTAACCCTAAAATCCTAATACTCTTCTCTGCCTCTTTCTTTTTCTCTTTATACTCATCTTCTAGGGTTTCTGAGAGTCCTCTTGTCCTTTCTCTGCTTCTTTCTGAACCGTTTGATTTCTCACATTTGATCCTGACCGTTTGTTCTTTTGGCGGGAAAATGGAGATATTGCACTTTGGCTTTTAGCCTTTGGTAGGGGAGCAAGAATTGGAGGGTAGTGGTGGAAAGGTAGTGTAGGGTGGAGTGGAGGAGGGTAGGGGTGATGATGGATTTTTTGGTATTACAGGTTGTGGCAGGGCACGTGAAGGAGAGGGGAGGGTGTTGACTAATTTTGACCTAGGGGGGATAATAAACGGGGGTAATATATTTAGGGTTTGGGCCGGTTTGTTTTGTGGTGGGCTTGGGATTAGGATGTGGGCTGGATTAGTGGATTGGATTGGGAGTATAAGGATGCTGGGTTATTGTTGTTGGGTAAATATAATAGAACGGGTCTGGTTGGTTAAGTTAGTAAAACATAAGGGCCGAAAATGTAATTATTGATTTTTGAGGGGCCTTGTTTGCCAACTTTCCAAACTCAATTCAAAGGACCAAACCTGCAATAAAACAATAACACAAGGACCAAATATGCATATTTTCCATTTTTTAAATTCTAGGGACCATTTTTGCCAAATTTCAAACTGCAGGGACCAAACATGTAATTTTATCAAACTTTTCAACCAAGGACTTATTTTGGCAACTTTTGAATTCCAAAGGACTTGGGTTGACTTTTCTTTCATTTTAAACCTTCAGGGACTAGTTTTGTCAAATTTTGAAACTTGAGGGACTGAAACTGCCAATTATGCAAACTTTGTTCATTTTTCATTTGTTTTTAAACATTTTGCATCTAAAACATATAAAACACACTTTTGGGATAAATTCTATATTTTGATGCATTTCTGAGTGTTTTTGGATGTTTTGGCAGTTCAGATACGATAAAAATGATGAGTATTTATACACTCATCAATCCCCCACACTAAACTATTGCTAGTCCCTAGCAATCTTTTGAGAAAACTTAATGGATTTGAAACTCTTTACCAAAAGCCATTACTTCTGGAGTATCCAGATGTATCGATTCAAGTAAGAACTATGGTCCATCTGATAACCATGTGATTTTGAGCAAACCACCAGCTGTCAACGGATTTGACTAGTCTTTACCAAAAGCCATTTGCTTCTGGACTAGCCAACTCTTGATGGAATAGTCAACATCTTGGTGAGCTGATTACCAATTATGGTTTTTCCACTGCCTTTACCACAAGCCATAATCTTGCGGGCTAGCCAACTCATTCGCTTTTTAGGATATGCCGAGTTGATTTACCATACAATTTTGGGCAAATTGCAAGCCATCAACGGATTTGATGTATCTTTACCAAGAGCCGTTTGCTCCTGGATTAGCCAATCCTTTTGTCGGTTAGACATGGCGGATTGATAACCACAAAAAATTTTGAACTTTAGTGAAAAATTTTTGAAATTTTTGCCATAAACGGGGGTATAAGATAGTAAAATGTGATAAAATTCGCTAGAATAGCGAAATACCCCCCACACTTAGAATGAATATTGTCCTCAATATTCAAAGTCCCGGCTATTATGCCGACTCTTTGAACGTAAAAGGGCAACATTACAAGCTAAATGTGGAAACACCATTTTTTCACTTTATTTGTAACCAAAGCAGGGGTAATTCCCCCACACTTAGGGTGAAAACCCTAAGTACATGCTACAGTTTTTGTTTACCGAGTCGCTAGCTTGACTCGACCCTGAATTCATTTGTCCTTGGGGAAGCATGATGTGGAAGAGTCAATCTCAATCAGACTTTCATTCAAGATGTTTGGACAAACATTTGAAGCACGTGACAGTTCCACACCGATGAGATAAGTATCCGGCTCAAGATAATGATAATTGAAAATGCTAGGATCAAAGATGGTATCCTCATTCCTGAAGGAGTGAGGAAGAGAAGAAGTCACCTTATAGGTGAAGAAAAGGAAGAAAACCATGATGAAAATCATGATTTGATATTCTTCCTTGAGAGTAGGCTCATTAGCCTGAATTTGGATTTCAAGGGTTAAGCTCAAAAACATCCCGGGAGGGTGGGTGGGAATTTGCAAATTCTCATGATTGAGTGCATCTCCCCCCGGGATATCAAACTCCGGAGGAGTCATGATATGATGAGTGAGTTCACCGGAGAACTCCTCATGAAGAGAATTATTCACAAGATGTGAATCTGTGAATTCATGTTCCGGAATAGACTCATCACAATCCTCATTCTGAATATCAAAGAGTGGATTATCAGAAATCAAAGTGAATTCAGAGTCGAATTCAAATAGAGGATTGGTGAGAGTAGTATTGAAAGTTTCGGGAACAAAGAGATTATCATTCTCTATTGGACTGCTAGGATCAGAACTGAGTGAAGGATCATGATATAGGAGACTTTCAATTTCTCCAAGATCGGCTTCAAAGTCGAGGATACCATCATTACTTTCCAATGAAAGTGGATTGATGTGAGTAAGTTCATCGGCGAACTCCTCAAGAAGAGGATTAGCATCAGACTGTGGGAGTGATGCCGCAATATACTCAATGTCTCCATGAGATGTACAATCATCATTAAAATCTGAGAAAGTCTCAAAATGATCGTTTGAACACTCAAGAGGGGAAGGTAAATCACACATATGCTCAAGAATTCCCTGTGACTCTCTTGGGATTGGGACAAGGTTCTCAACACTAGACTTTATGAATTCGTCTGATTCCTTTTTAGGAACAGTGTCAAGATGCTTGTCCCCCATGATCAAAAAGTGAGTGGGAACCTCGGGTGTGATAGCAGTTGTTTGAGATGGAATCTCAACTGCTGGGGTATCAACTGATGAACTTGATGAAGTTTTATAAAATTGAAGGATATCAAGTGTATCTTCATCATCACTGTCATCAGGGATGAAACGGAACTGAGAGCTAGATTTGGCTGTTTTTTCTTTTGCAATGGATTCCCTAATAGATTTTTCATAGGCATCTTGGGAATTTAGTCTAGCAGCCTGCTCTTCAGCTAGCAATTCTTCCATGGATTTTTGATGAGTGTCTTTTTGGGCAAGGTCTTTAACTAAATCCTTAAGTTCATCAAAAATTTTCATCATATTTTTCATTTCTGGAAGAAGTGCCTGACTCAATTGGGACTGTGGAGGTTGGTTATAATATGTTGTGTCAAGATTGTTACAGGGAATTGGATTCCCTGTTTGACAATCTGAGCTGAAGTGTGGACCTCCACAATAATCACAACAGTAAAACTAATGTGGTTGTGGGTCGTATGTGCTAGAGTCATAATTGTTATCAGGAAACTGCTCATAGACAAGCGTGTTTCCCGATTGACAATCAGAACTGTTGTGTGAACCACCACAGTACTCACAATAGTTAAATTGTTGAGTCTGGTTTGGTGAATCGTATGGATATTGATCATTTTCAAAATTCTGAGTGTTACCAGAAAACTGTTCATAGACAAACGTGTTTCCGGTTTGACACTCAAATCCTTGATGAGGACCTCCACAATATTCACACGAATATATCAGTATCTCATGGTTTGGTGGCTGGTGGAATAAATCAGTCGTGTCATGGTAAGAATAGAGATCCTGGTTATAGACAGACCCATTTCCTGACTCTACCATGCCACAGCCGGGGCAATTACCACCGTTATGAGGGCCACCACAACATTGGCATCCCAAATGTTGTGGATATGACTTAGGAAAGAATCAAAGGTTTATAGAGGGTAAGAAATGGAGAATCAAAGATGTGAGAGGGTAAAGGTGAATATTTTTGGTATTTTTGAAATACATTTTGTACAAATGAGAAAGAAAATCTTTTTGGGTTTTTTTGTGTTCGTTGAAAACTGAGTTTAAAAAGTTTTCAGGAACAGTTTTGTATAAATAAGAAGATATATGAACAATGGCGGATAAATATACAATCGGTGTATATCCCGATTCACTAATACGCAAAACCGTTTAGAATAGCGCGTACACCTCCCCGGCAGCGGCACCAAAATTTGATTGAGGCAAAAGCAGTCAACTAAAGTCAACCACGGATGTGGTCAATATAGTCAAACTCCTTAGGCTCAATGCTCTGCGGAATACAGTGGTTTCCCCGGGTCGTTATGTCCCGACGAGGTGTGGATGGTATCAAAACGGGTTTGTGATCGGTTGAATTTGGACAGGAAGGGGTTTGAGATGATTAAACTAAGGAAATACGAATGAGAACGATGTAAACAAACTATATTGACAATAACGTGAAACCTAGTTAACCTAAAACGTAATCTAAAAATCTAAAATTAAAGTTTGCTTAAAGATAAGCAGAAAAATAAGCCAAACGACTTAAATAGAAGCTATCACTTTATTTATATTTTTGTTTTTCTTTATTTTACAAACTACTTTTACTAACGTAACCTAAATTTAAAAATGTAAAAGTTATTTAAATAAAACGCGAGTTAAAATTAAAATAAACGCGAGTGCGCGAAATAAAAAGTAAAATTTGAGCTACGCTAACCCTACGGACATAAAAATTACATTTTTACGATCCTAATGATAAAAGAAAATTTTGAGAAAAAGAAATTTTTTTTTTGACTTTTTATTTAATTATTATTAATTAAAAACTATTTATATTAAATTAAATTATAAAAAATACTAAAACAATTAAGAAAAATCTGAAACTTTTTAGGAAAATATTACAAGTTAATCTAAGCCTAAGAAAAATAATAAAGATGGTGGTTCAATACAAAAATAAGCTAGCAATAAGCCAAATAAGCTGTTAAGCTAATAAGCTAAAAGAGAAAGTGAACTAGTATATAAATAAAACTGAAAACAAACAACACTAACAAACACCTGGGGCAGATGGTGCACCCATTTGGTTTGGCTTTGACCAGTCAACCCAAGAGGTCAGGGTTCAAATCCCACTCTTGGCATATTTTGCAAAACATTTTTTCTTTTTACTTTTAACTTTGCAAAACTAATAAACACTTATAATTAGAACCTTTTTGTAAAAGAAAGCTTTTTAGAACCTAGAAATAAGCTCAGTTGGAGCTTAATTCCACCACAGTGGACCAAAACAAGTAAAAGTGAACTTATGAAGCTGTAAAAGTTGAGAGCAGGCAACCATTAATGAACCAAAGCTAGAATAAGATAGAACCAAAACTGAGATCTACTTAGAATAAGCTAGAAAGACAAGCTAAAGGCAATGATGAAGCTGAATAAGCTATATAAGCAAAACCAATCCCCACTCAGAAATAAACAGGCCTGCAGGGCTGTTTGTAGCCAAATCCAGCTTATCAAGTGAGCTTTAAGGCCACAAATGAGCAATGAACCTTAGAGATTAGCTTGTGAGCTTTCCAAAAAGCTTACAATCTTAGGAAAAGCTCAAGGGGTGAGCTCACAAAGAGCTTATGAACACCCCCTGATTGTACAGAGCAGGGACCATTGTAAACTTACATCACAAAGGTTTAAGTAACTAAACTATAAGCTATGATGGCCCTTGAATGTCTACAAGCTGGGGATCAAAGGAAAAATAAACTAGACAAATCAGTTAAACTCAAAATAAGTTTGAAAAAAAAGAAAAACTTGGGGGATGATTTGAACAGGTCCACAATAAGCAATTCTAAACCACCTGTCCACACAGGTTGAGCAGGGCAAAATGCAGGCCCCAAAAGACTATAATAAGCTGATTAGGAGGGGAAACTTAAGCTAAGGGAAATCAGGGGAGCCTTAGAAATATTAATGGGATAGAAATAAGCAGTGGGAAAACCTAAATAAGCACTGGGGAAACCTATACTACATGGCTACAAATACAAGTCAGTGGCTAAAGGGCTAAGTGAAAGGCCTAATAAGCTATGAAATAAAATTCATAAAAATAAATATGAACTATTAGCATACAGTTGAGCTTCCAAATAAGTCATGTATCAATTTTTAGATCTAATGATCAAAAGATAAGCAATTGAAAAATCCCTCAATGGGGGGCTGTTGGACACATGAAATTGTAGGCCTGCTTATGGTGAGCAAGTTTGCAGGCTTGGATATGAACCACCAACAAGCACAATCATGAGACATAGGCTGAAACTAGCAAATTACAACTGACAATCTACCTCTAAGTCCTAAGATTGGGATCTAACCTCAACTTAAACTAAATAAATTTATGGTGGAAAAGTGACTGCAGGCTGCTAAGCAGTTGTGGACGTGATAGTGAAAATGGGGCAAAACAGCGAGAATTTGAGTTTTTACCAAAGAAAAGCAACTAACACATTATACTTAACCTGTTCTAAAATACTTAGAAGCAAAAGAACAACATTGAAGGCTAAATCCAATATCTACCCTATCCTAAAATATAAAACAGTTAAAAAAATATATATATTTTGAACACAAGTCACAAAGCTAGAAAAGTAATTGAAAACGATCTAACTTACCTTTAAACTACTTCTGCTACTGAACTGAAGCTAATCTAATTATGCATAAATGGTAAAAACAGGTAAAACCAAGTAAAAATTCCAATGCCAAACACCCCTTTATAACTAACTAATTTGAGTTTAGACTGTGGTAAGCAATTTTTAAGATCAACTTTTGAACATAAAAGCTAAAGTAGGTATGACTAAACTCAATAAGCTGAAATAAATCCAAAAATAAGCAGTTGATGAGCTGAAGGAGAATAAGCAGTTGAAGTAAGCAAAATTAAATAAGCAGTTTGGGAAATAATTTAAAACTTAAGTTGCATTAAATTCAAAGAGGGGAGTACATTAGTAACAATAAAGCTGAAAAAGACAAGGATTAATTAAAACTATATTACACTAAATCTACTTTTAACCCTAAAATCCTACTACTCTTCTCTGCCTCTTTCTTTTTCTTTTTATACTCATCTTCTAGGGTTTCTGAGAGTCCTCTTGTCCTTTCTCAGCTTCTTTCTGAACCGTTTGATTTCTCACATTTGATCCTGACCGTTTGTTCTTTTGGCGGGAAAATGGAGATATTGCACTTTGGATTTTAGCCTTTGGCAGGGGAGCAAGAATTGGAGGGTAGTGGTGGAAAGGTAGTGTAGGGTGGAGTGGAGGAGGGTAGGGGTGATGATGGATTGTTGGGTATTGTAGGTTTTGGCAGGGCACGTGAAGGAGAGGGGAGGGTGTTGACTAATTTTAACCTAGGGGGATAATAAACGGGGGTAATATATTTAGGGTTTGGGCCGGTTTGTTTTGTGGTGGGTTTGGGATTAGGATGTGGGCTAGATTGGGGTAAAGGGTATTTAATGGATTTGGTTTATGTTTGGATTGGGATAATTAACAAGGGTCCGTTTGGTTATTTATATCACAAGGACTCAAAATGTAATTATCCGAAAGTTTAGGGGTGGAAAATGTAATTGTTCCAAAGTTATCACAAGGATCAAAATTGACAACTTCAATAACCAAGGGACCCAAAATATGATTTTCCAATGTTAAATTTCCCGGGGACCAATTATGCAAATTTCCAAATTACAGGGACCAATCTTGTAAATTTTCAAAACTTTTTACCCAAAGATCAATTTTGTAATATTTTGACTTTCAAAAGCTTTGGGTTGACTTTTCATTTAAAATATATGCTCAGGGACTGATTTTGACAAATTTTGAAACTTGGGGGACTGAAACTGCCAATTTTGCAAACTTTGTACGTTTTTCATCTGTTTTTACTCTTTTTGCATCTAAAACATATAAAACACAATTTTGAAATATTTTTAGTATTTTGATGGATTTTTGAGTGTTTTTGTATGTTTTGCATTTCAGATTTGACCAAAAATGATGAGTGTTTGAGTACTCATCAATCCCCCACACTAAAATATTGCTAGTCCCCGGCAGCGGCGCCAAATTTTGATTGGTCCTAAATGGTCAACTAAGTTTTCCAGGTGATGGTCAACCAAGTCAAACATCTAAAACCAACTAACCAAGCAGTACAGTGTATTCCCGGGTCGTTATATCCTAGCGAGGTAAGCAATTGTATTCAGAAACGTTTTAAGTGATCGGGTGATTTAACAGGAGGATCAGAAATTTGATTTGAATGATTATACTACGAGATTATGATTGAAAATGACTTAGAAACACTATTGGAACAATTACTGACGATCAGATAACCTAGAAACGTAAGTTAACCTAAAAACGCGCGTTCGAATTCAAAATAAACGCGAACGCGCAAAATAAAAAGTGAAACGAGAGCAAATAAAGTCCTACGAACGTGAAAATTACATTTTTACGATTGCAATGATAAAAGAAAATTTTGAGAAAAAGAAAAATATTTTTTTTGACTTTTTATTTAATTATTATTATTTAAAAACTATTTATATTAAATTAAATTATAAAAAATACTAAAACAATTAAGAAAAATCTAAAACTTTTTAGGAAAATATTACAAGTTAATCTAAGCCTAAGAAAAATAATAAAGATGGTGGTTCAATACAAAAATAAGCTAGCAATAAGCCAAATAAGTTGTTAAGCTAATAAGCTAAAAGAGAAAGTGAACTAGTATATAAATAAAACTGAAAACAAACAACACTAACAAACACCTAGGGCAGATGGTGCACCCCTTTGGTTTGGCTTTGACCAGTCAACCCAAGAGGTCAGGGGTTCAAATCCCACTCTTGGCATATTTTGAAACACATTTTTTCTTTTCACTTTTAACTTTGCAAAACTAATAAACACTTATAATTAGAACCTTTTTGTAAAGGAAAGCTTTTTAGAACCTAGAAATAAGCTCATTTGGAGCTTAATTCCACCACAGTGGACAAAAACAAGTAAAAGTGAACTTACGAAGCTGTAAAAGTTTAGAGCAGGCAACCATTAATGAACCAAAGCTAGAATAAGATAGAACCAAAACTAAGATCTACTTAGAATAAGCTAGAAAGACAAGCTAAAGGCAATGATTAAGCTGAATAAGCTATATAAGTAAAACCAATCCCTACTTAGAAACAAACAGGCCTGCAGGCTGTTTGTAGCCAAATCCAGCTTATCAAGTGAGCTTTAAGGCCACAAATGAGCAATGAACCTTAGAGTTTAGCTTGTGAGCTTTCCAAAAAGCTTACAATCTCAGGAAAAGCTCAAGGGGTGAGCTTACAAAGAGCTTATGAACACCCCTTGATTGCACAGGGCGGGGACCATTGTAAACTTACATCACAAAGGTTTAAGTAACTAAACTATAAGCTATGATGGCCCTTGAATGTCTACAAGCTGGGGATCAAAGGAAAAATAAACTAGACCAAATCAGTTAAACTCAAAATAAGTTTGAAAAAGAAGAAAAACTTGGGGGATGAATTGAACAGGTCCACAATAAGCATCTCTAAACCACCTGTCCACACAGGTTGAGCAGGGAAAAATGCAGGCCCCAACAGACTATAATAAGCTGATTTGGAGGGGAAACTTAAGCTAGGGGAAATCAGGGGAGCCTTAGAAATATTAATGGGATAGAAATAAGCAATGGGAAAACCTAAATAAGCACTGGAGAAACCTAAACTACATGGCTGCAAATACAAGTCAGTGGCTAAAGGGCTAAGTGAAAGGCCTAATAAGCTATGAAATAGAACTCATAAAAATAAATAAGAACTATTAGCATACAGTTGAGCTGCCAAATAAGCCATGTATCAATTTTTAGATCTAATGATCAAAAGATAAGCAATTGAAAAATCTCTCAATGGGGGGCTGTTGAACACATGAAATTGTAGGCCTGCTTATGGTGAGCAGGTTTGCAGGCTTGGATATGAACCACCAACAAGCACAATCATGAGACATAGGCTGAAACTAGCAAATTACAACTGACAATCTACCACTAAGTCCTAAGATTGGGATCTAACCTCAACTTAAACTAAATAAATTTATGGTGGAAAAGTGACTGCAGGCTGCTAAGCAGTTGTGGACATGATAGTGAAAATGGGGCAAAACAGCGAGAATTTGAGTTTTTACCAAAGAAAAGCAACTACCACATTATACTTAACCTATTCTAAAATACTTAGAAGCAAAAGAACAACACTGAAGGCTAAATCCAATATCTACCCTATCCTAAAATATAAAACAGTTAAAAAAAATATATATATATTTTGAACACAAGTCACAAAGCTAGAAAACTAATTGAAAACGATCTAACTTACTTTTAAACTACTTCTACTACTGAACTGAAGCTAATCTAATTATGCATAAATGGTAAAAACAGGTAAAAGCAAATAAAAATTCCAATGCCAAACACCCCTTTATAACTAACTAATTTGAGTTTAGACTGTGGTAAGCAATTTTTAAGATCAAATTTTGAACATAAAAGCTAAAGTAGGTATGACTAAACTCAATAAGCTGAAATTAATTCAAAAATAAGCAGTTGATGAGCTGAAGGAGAATAAGCAGTTGAAGTAAGCAAAATTAAATAAGCAATTTGAAAAATAATTAAAAACTTAAATTGCATTAAATTCAAAGAGGGGGTACATTAGTAACAATAAAACTGAAAAAGACAAGGATTAATTAAAACTACATTACACTAAATCTACTTTTAACCCTAAAATCCTGCTACTCTTCCCTGCCTCTTTCTTTTTCTTTTTATGCTCGTCTTCTAGGGTTTTTGAGAGTCCTCTTGTCCTTTCTCAGCTTCTTTCTGAACCGTTTGATTTCTCGCATTTGATCCTGACCATTTGTTTTTTTGGCGGGAAAATGGAGATATTGCACTTTGGCTTTTAGCCTTTGGCAGGGGAGCAAGAATTGGAGGGTAGTGGCGGAAAGGTAGTGTAGGGTGGAGTGGAGGAGGGTAGGGGTGATGATGGATTATTGGGTATTGCAGGTTGTGGCAGGGCACGTGAAAGAGAGGGGCGGGTGTTGACTAATTTTGACCTAGGGGGGATAATAAACGGGGGTAATATATTTAGGGTTTGGGCCTATTTGTTTTGTGGTGGGCTTGGGATTAGGATGTGGGCTGGATTAGTGGATTGGATTGGGGGTATAAGGATGGTGGGTTATTGTTGTTGGGTAAATATAATAGAAAGGGTCCGGTTGGTTAAGTTAGTAAAACACATGGGCCAAAAATGTAATTATTGATTTTTGAGGGGCCTTGTTTGCCAACTTCCCAAACTAAATTCAAAGGACCAAACCTGCAATAAAACAATAACACAAGGACCAAATATGCATATATTCCATTTTTTAAATTCCAGGGACCATTTTTGCCAAATTTCAAACTGCAGGGACCAAACATGTAATTTTCTCAAACTTTTCAACCAAGGACTTATTGACAACTTTTGAATTCCAAAGGACTTGGGTTGACTTTTCTTTCATTTTAAACCTTCAGGGACTAGTTTTGTTAATTTTTGAAATTTGAGGGACTGAAATTGCCAATTATGCAGACTTTGTTCGTTTTTCATTTGTTTTTAAACATTTTGCATCTAAAACATATAAAACACACTTTTGGGATAAATTCTGTATTTTGATGCATTTCTGAGTGTTTTTGGATGTTTTGGCAGTTCAGATACGATAAAAATGATGAGTATTTACACACTCATCAATGACGATCTCTGGGAATCATCATAACTATGTGTACATAAATATAACAACTGGAAGCAATATACAAATCAATAACCCATGAGTAGATGTCGATGACAATTCTCTTCAACAATTCATTGTAGATCAACCCCTAAGTAAACCTCTTTTCACTTCCACTAGCTAATAGTAAATGACCACGTATGGAGAAAACCCGATATACCAAACTTGAAACTGAAGTAGAGTTCCCCGTTCTTGTGACTTAAGCTTGCACTAAGATGAGTGCTCAAACACTCATCATTTTTGGTAAATCTGAACTGCAAAAACATTTAAAAACACTCAAAAAGGCATCAAAATACTGAAAATATTCCAAAGATTGTGTTTTATATGTTTCTGATGCAAAATGAGTAAAAGCAGTTGAAAAATGATCAAAGTTTGCATAATTGGCAGTTTTAGTCCACCAACTTTCAAAATTTGGCAAAAATAGTCCTTGAGCACTTATTTTAAAAGAAAAGTCACCAAAGGTCCTTTTGAAATCATAAATTGTCATATTTAGTCCTTTGGTGAAAAATTCTAAAAGTTTTGAGAATTTACAAGTTTAGTCCCTGGAGTTTCAAAATTGACAGATTTGGTCCCTGGTGGGAATTTTTGGATGAAAAATCATTTTTGGGTCCTTGGGAAATCACAATGTTAGATCGATGTACTTTGATCAAACTACTTTTGTAGCTTGTAAAGGTTTAATAATATTAAGTAAACTTAACACTATTAATATTGAAACACTGTTTAACCTTGTAAAATATGCGGAATCTACTTAACACAAAGCTTAAGAAGAACTTTTATATTAACCAAACTTTGAACCTGCTTTGTTACATAGATTCACTAACAATCCCTAACTATTTATCGACTTTGAACAACTCTAAAACTTATAAAACTTATATCGACTAATACCCCTTAAGGCTCTTTATATAGATAACCTTAAGTCGGTTTACAACATATAATCCTTGAACGACAAGTCATTATCCCTAACTAATTCTAGAATATTCATTCAATATTACACATTAATCCTTAGCTAATATTGCACATAAGTCCTTGTTTCCTTCGAAGTACTTTAAGCATTCTTCAGTAACAGCAGTACTTTGACTTTTTCCTTCAGCAGTACTTTGACTTTATTCTTCATGCAGCAGTACTTTGACATACAGAAGTACTTTGATATTTTATATCCCAACAATCCTCCCCTAACTTGAACTCCACTTGCTTGATTTCAAGTTTCTTTGTTATCTTTAATCTTCAAATCTTTAATCATTTAGAAAGATTGTTTCTTTATTTCTTTGTCTTCTATCTGTCATGTGTCAAAGTACTCTTCATCAACATCTTTTCTTTCAATAGATCTTCTCAGCAACTCAGCAACATTTTGGTACAGTAATCATCAAATCTTTAAAAGTTTCATACTATTCTCATCACTTCCAGGTGTGTTAACTCCTGTGAGAGGTGAATCATTGAAAATTATGATTTTTAGCAAATCATCGGCTATCAACGGATTTGAGTAGTCTTTACCAATAGCCGTTTGCTTTTGGACTAGTTAGTTCTTTGATATAAATCATGGTGAACTAATTACCAAAAATGGATTTTCCACAGCCTTTACCACAAGCCATTTTTCCTTGTGGGCTAGCCAACTCTTTACTTATACAGATATGGTGAGTTGAAACCATACAATTTTTAGTAAATTGTCAACTAAAAATGGATTTGATTATCACATCAGAGCCGTACCCTCATGATGAGTGAAACTCTTTCTTGTCTGTTAAACATGGTGAGTTGATTACTATTTGATGTGCAATATAAATACTAACACCATGTGTTTCTTTTCAAATCCTTTTACTTCTCTTTTAAACATCAAAAATTTTTATTTTATTTTAAAGGACTTATACTGGTTTATATCAGCAAGCAGTACTTTGTTAAAGTACTGTTTGTCTTTGCAGTACTTTGAAAAATACTTATTTTACAAAACAAATCATACCAGTATTATGCAATATTACTCTTCAGACTTGATCCATCTGATAAATAGCTTAATAATATCCAAAGCTACCTCAGATTCATCTTCAAGTTCCATTCCATGATCCCGCATTCTGAGCATAATTTCTCTAATCAATGGATATCTTCTCTCAGCAAGCATATGAATCATGGTACCATATTCCATCGCTAGTGTATGAACTCCTGATGACTCAAAGAATCTCCATCTTGTGATTTCCCAATTCTCTTGATCATTCCACAGAGGATCAACACGTGTTTCTTCAGTTTCCCAGATGGTAATTAAGTCTCCAAGCAAAATTAATCCCACTCCTGAAGCTTCAATCTCTACATAGTATGTCTGCACTTGCACATATAAGTCATACAGATCTGCCCTTGTAATACAATGCAACACATCCCATAACATATTGAATGTTGTGAAGCTTTCATCTTCTCTGTTGAACATAAGATAATTCCCTTCTTTTGCTTCAACCACAGAGATTGAGATTATCTTGGACTTCTTTCCAGAATCTTCAGTCTTCTTATTCTCAAAGTCTACAACTCTGAAATAATTTCTAAGTTCATCAACTGTGTCTTCATGAATCATCTTCAATCTTTTTGTTAGTTGATCATCTTGAACTACTTTCTTTCTTTTCAATCTTCTTTCCTCAGCTTGTTGCTTTCTGATATCTTCTAATTTCTTCTTTCTATCAACTTCCATGGGTACAAAGTTTTCTACTTCTTTTCTGATATCTTCTTGTACTTTATCCCATAGAGCTTTCACTTCTGGATACCTCATTTTGTGTAAATTCTTGTGTCCTCTTCATCTCAAGAAACTTATCATCCAATTCCTTTCCTGAGCAATAGTTGGCTTCTTTGTAATTGGCCTACTAACTTCTGCCAAATACTCAGCATCATACTCAACTGGTTGCTTTCTAGCAAGCTCTTCATCCTCTGCAATCTCTAATTCTCTAATCTGAGCAATAGAAAATTTATGCTTTTTCTTTTTAACATCTTTTTGAACCTTGATCCATTTCCCTTTATCTTTTGGATCTAGCTCTTCTGATTCATAAGTACTTTCAACATCTTTTTGTGCAGGCTCAGAAATATGTATTCCTCCAGTAGGTCTCCTCAAATTCATTATAACTTGAGCAATTGTTTCATTATCACTTGCAGTATGTACTCTTACTTCTTCTTGCTGTACAAAAGTAGAAGGACCAGCTTCATCTTCATAATTCGTTGTAGAAGGTCCAGCTGCAGTGACTCCACTTTCATCAATATTCCTGGAAGAAGTACCTTGCTCAACAGTACCTTGCAGACTTATGTTTTCTGCAGCAGTACTTTAAACACCAGCACTTTGAATGTTCTGTGCATCCACATCCTGCTTAACAATTTCTTGCTCATCATCTTCTTGCTCAGTATCTTTCTCTTGTGCAATGTTCATATCCTCTTCAATATAACTTTCTGGTACAAAAGTCTTTGGACTTTCTGGATATTGCCACAAATGAGCATCTTCTGAATATTTAACCTCAGCATCATCTTTATCCAAATTCTCATCTTGATTCCTCCCCAATTTGATAAATGATGACCTCCTATGCTTCCTCGTGGATTTAGAAGACTTCTTTGAAGATTTTGACTTTGGCTTCTGAGACTTCTTCTTTTCTTTCACATAAAGCCTAAAATTCTGAACAAGAGGCCAAACAAATTTCTTCAACCTTCTGAACTTCTATCTTAGCTTCTTGATTTCTGCAGCCTAAGCATTAACAGTTGTTTTCATCTTCTCCAATTCTTTAGTCAAATCAGAAGGACTCATAGCACCTTCAATTCCCTCATCTCCTCCAGGTGTTTGAAACCCACCTATGGAAGTATAATCATTGGGAGTAGGTACCTGTGTATCCTCTGAAGCAGTACCTTTAGAAGAAGTACTTTGTGGAGAAGTACCTTGAGCAGAAACAGATTTATCCAAGGAAGCTGACACTGAGGGAGTCCTTTCACTTGAAACACCATGCTGAAGGGAAACAATAGGTGGTGTAGGGGTATGTACTGAGGCAGAATGCTCAGCAGAATCAGGTTGATCATCATTATTAGAATGTGTAGAACCACTATTGTTTTCTTCATCCCTAACAGCTTGAGCTACCTCTAACATATAAGCATTGAGAGTTGTATTCCTACCCGAAAAATTTACTCCTTTATGAGACATAAAAGTGAACACTTTAGGTGGCATCCTAATGGTAGGTACATAATCCTGAGGTTTTGGTATCCCATCTAATGGATTCTCTAAAAGTAGTTGAACAAATCTAGGATACATTAGAAAAGGTTTGCCAGCCTTAATATGAGTAAGCATACCTTCAAGGATCATGTATGAGAAATTGAAAGGTTGATTTGTAATAAGACCAACAAAGGCAGAAGCTATGAAATGGCTAAACTGATCCCAAGCAGTACTCTTTGGACTCAAACAATGAAGCAAAACATGTATAAGAAATTTCCAATGAGGACTAACCATAGCTTTTTGAAAAGTAAGCCTATTCAAAGGTCCTTCATACCCAATGTCTCTGACTGTGTTCCAAATCTCTTGTTTACCAAACAAAACAGAGCCTCCTTCATCATCAATTAACAGAGCCTCTCTGATTGTTGCTTCTGTGACACGAATAGCTCTCCCAGCAACTGTAGCAGTAATAATAACCTCTCCATCTTCAACCTGTGACCTTGCTGTATCCCAAAACACTTGTATCCATGGTCCAATAATCTCTGGGTTGACTAGGATTGAGTAACAGATGTTGGTTCCAGTGAGAAAGTCAATAATTCCATGAAAGTCAAGGTTATCTTGGGTTTTCTCAAGGTTTGCTATCATGTTATGTTTGGTGTTGGTTCGTCCATTGGCCATGGTGATTAGGTTTAGAGAGAGAGAGAAGTAATGATTGGTGAAAAGTATGAATGAGTTTAAGTAACAAGAAAGGTGAATAAGGGTGAATAAATAAGAAAAGATATGAGGTATACAAGGATAATATACAAAAAATCACGGTTAATTAATAATTTTACCGTTATTTTTGGAAGTGATTATCCCCATATCCTTCGAAAGTTTGTTAGCCGCAAATCTGACCGTTGGAACAGTTTCTGACACGTCAGCATACCCTTAATAGCACCAAGCAGTACGTTCCATAAAATATGGAGCAGTACCTTCCGTTATAAACCCACACAGTATGTTGACCAAAGTACTTTCCCAAAAAAAATCTTGAATTTTGACTGTTTGACCAAAATATCTTTGAAAGTTAACCCTGATTAATGACTATCTCCCCAACTTAATGCCCAAACTACCATGGTAAGTGAACTTCAATACACTTCATTCAATGACCATTTACCTTTATTTTGCCAATAAAAGCAACTTCACCAACAACAAATTTCATTCATCTTTTTCTTCACTATCAGAACACAAAAACTAATAAACACAATGAGTCATATTCCTTTTATCAACATCTCCTCTGACTCTGAGGGCTCCACTGATTCAGAGATAAGCTACTACTCTGATTCTGAGTTTGAAGATCCAGGATGGTTAGACTACTTCCCTCCCCATGTTCAATGGATGAGACCCAATGAATCTTCCTCAGTAGTAAGTGTTGCAAACTCTTCCATAATTGATGCAGCCAGCACTACCAACAAAAAGCCCAAGAAGAAAAAGTCTGTACCTGGTGGCTAATGAGCTTCCACATGCTTTGACTCAAGCCCTGGAATCAGCAATACAGAACATGAAGTGGCCTGCTCCAAGGAAAGAGAGACCTCCCAAACAAGTTCTTGGCCTGGCTTGCCCAAGAAAGCAAGCTTCTTTTGATGACAAGAGAAAAACTGCTCAAAGGGGAAAGCATAATGTCACACCCCCAAAATCGGGTCCAGCGGAAGCATACATGTAGCTGGGGTGTAACTCAGTTGGTATTACAACACAAGTTCAAAAATGGTTTTCACTTGAATCATTTAGAATAAAATAGTTAAATCAAAATGTTGATTTTTACATTGTTAAAAGTAGTGCGGAAGTAGGCCATTAAAATAGTTAAAAACGGTCCCCAAATGATTAAATCAGAGTCTTCTATGACCATGCCCTGCCCTGCCAAAACCTCCTGTAGCGTGCCATTGCTTAAAACCTGAAAATACATGCTAAAGTGTCAACACAATGGTTGGTGAGTTCATAGAGTCTTGTGAAAAAGAATGTAATGCATTGAAATAAAGATTTCCCAGCAAAGGCATCGTAAATCCACTCAGTTGCAAGTCCCGCCATAAGAGACTTGTAACCTGTGTGTTTACAACCCACTGCCAAATGTAATATGTTTGTAATAAATCAGTCATAAGGTTGTTGCAAAAGCATCGTAATTCCGTAGTAATAGTGGTGGAAAAGTATCGTAATTCCATAACTAATTTTTGTATGTACAATAGCCACAAGTATAAAGTGAACCGACATAAATGTCAAAAGTGCTACATTGTCTCTTAAGCTCATGACCCCGAAGCTAGACGATACTTGGCCCCAATGAGTGTTTATCAGGAACTCTAATAATAAAGACATGAAATGCATCTGTAATTCTGTTGGAGCAACCCAAACACAGATGGAGGAGTCACCCTCAATAGATCTATTCACTCACTCTCGCTTGGAACTTAATTAACGGTCCATGAAATAATAAAGGGGACTTGTCCTGACGTGATAACAAGACAACTTAAGCAATGTAAGGAATTTTATACTCAGGCATGTACACAAAAATAAGTAATGCAATGTATTCTCCCCCGTGGGATTTGAAATCAAAATATTGAATTAAAACTGGGCTATGAAACTCACAGAAATATGTATATCGTTAAGAGAACTTGTGAAAGTATAAATCAAGTATTTAAGCATGTATCTCCCCCAAAGATTTTATCAAACAATTAAAATAGTAGGGGCTATGACTCACCTGATATGATGGTACCATGAACATGTAATGAGCTGAAAAACAAGGCGCGTACACTAGCCGCAACCTAAATATGATTGATGAACGATCTACTTTAGATCATGTAATGATGTTATGAATGTCCATGCACATGTTTCCTATACCACTCTACTCTTTGAAAAATACTTGTTATTATCAAAATATACATTTTCCATAACTTAGGAAAAATATGGCTATTAGAAAAATAAAGCTAGTTGCAATATATGTACTTATATATATATCGTAGGTATCAATGTTCGTGTTGAAATCCTCGGGTTGAAATCCTTGAAATAATGCCTTGTAGTAATAAAAATATACTTGTAATAACTAATACTTCATTAGTTATAAAATTGGGTACTTGGTATTATTTTAGAAATCTAGAGTTACTACGTAGTTTTGGCGTTAATATTTATAAAAGCTGTCAAAATGAAATGAGTTTTGCCGATATTCAAATGTGAATATCTTTGTCGTTATAAGTCCGTTTTACTTGTTCTTTATATCCACGGTTACGTCTTAGTATGTAGTAATATATTTTGGAAAGCTAGACTCCTCCGGGTTACGTCTAAAGTCTCTTTTTGTCCGACGAAAAACGTCCAACAGCATGTAATTTTCAGAAAAATACTTTTCGTCAATAAACTTGCAAAAATCATAACTTCTTCGTTATAAACTCTTTTTAATCCGTTCTTTCGCCTACGGATTCGATTTTGAAAGTATTTTCTAAAAATTTTGCCAAAGTTTACTTTGTATTTACTGATTTTCCAGAATTTACCAAAATGGGACAGAATGTTTATATACTTGTTAGAAATCTATTTCCAAGGTTCAAAACTAGTTCCAACCTCAACCAAAACTCTTGCAAACTTCACAAAACTAATCTAATCCTACCATACACCTTATTAGGGTGCCATGGGTTCCTAATGACTAGTAATCAAGTTAATTTAACAAGGGAACACCTAAATCACAATCTAGGGTTTGTATGTTCAAAAAGTATACAAAAATAAAGTGGTACAACTAGTTTGTGCATGAAATTAAGCATGAATACCATGAGATACATATGTTAATTATATGAAAACAAGAAAATAAATTTGAATACTCACTTTAAAATAATAGGTGGTGAGATGATGAGAAACCTTGGATTACTTGTGTTTTTGTGTTATGATTCTTGATTAGGATGATGAAATGAACAACTTTGATGCTTTGTACTAAGAAAAATAATGGATGGATCATGGAGTTGGGTTGAGGTCGTGGGTTTGGAGAAGAGAAAGGGAGGATGAGAACCTTTTTGGCTTATGAAACTATGTTGTTATGATTCTTGTATATTAGTAAGTTTATGTTTACGAGGTTTATAGTATTAAAAGAGCACATATATGCATGTGGTAAAAATGAAAGTCATGTGGTCTTGAGATGGTCATATGGCCGGTTTTCAATGTGAAAGGAAGTAGCAAAATCGGTTTTGATCACTTAGAAAATGTAGTGTATTATTAGTTGTGGTTTTGTGTAAGTATTAGTTATAATCGGGTACCGGGTTTGCTAGAAATAAATGTTAACAAAGTTAACCGGGACTTAATAAAGTCATAAAAATGTTAAAAATATGTTGGGTACAAGTAATGAGTGTTCGGGTGATTATAGTTTAGTTTTCACGAAAACCGTCGTAATATTCATAAGCTTACGTTATAAATAAAATAAATTTCCAAAATACTGGGTAAATGAATATTATAACTTTTATGATGATAAAATGGATATAAAAATATGTCGGGACCATTGTGGGAATATTTAGATATATTCGTCGTGTATAAACCGGGTGTTAACGTTTACTATAAATACTTATACGTAAAAACGTTAAATGTATCAAATATATAAATTTGAAAATCCTAAGAGTGGTATAACATGAATATGCTGTTATGATGATATGCAGACTATCTCCAGTCCGTATGCAGTGTCCTTACTGATAATGCATGAATTCGCACCTGAACCAATACGGTTACGCGAATTTGAATACCCGTAAACTAAATTTACGATGAAATGAGTAATGCATGTGAATAGTGAAAACTTTTCCGGCAATGAATAGTGTTTAGTGAATAGTAAAATTCTCAAATGTTTCTCGGAATGTCAAACTGTCACAAAAAATGATGAATAGTAAACTGATGAATAGTGTTTGATGAATAGTGTTTTTCCAAAGTTCGGGAAATGACCTAAAATGACCTGAAATGGTGAGTTGTGACAGTCTTCCCCTCTAAAAGGAACTTCGTCCCGAAGTTCAGTTTATGTTGGTATCTGAGAATGTGTTGGTGAAAAGGTGATGATATTCGAGAATTCCAATGAACTCTAACGATAGGAATTCGACTCTGCTTCAACTGTTCGACCTCTCGGTCCATGATTTCTACTTGTTCTCCTGCAAGGTTTATGTTTGACTTTGGGTTGGATTCCTTTCCAAATGGAATTATGAGTGACAATTCTGAAAAGCTGATAATACGTGGTTGTGTAATCCTGTTGCTGTTGTTCTCTAACAAGGCTCAAGTCTGACAGCCACTAGGCCTACTCTGTTTGAAATATTACATGGTCCAGTGTATATCTCGGGTTTAACTTTCCAAGTTTTCTGAATGATATCATGCCTTTCCTAGGCAGAACTTTCAACATAACTCTGCTTACCAACTTGAAGTTTTAATGGTTTACAACTTATTGAACTTGTAACTGATTCTTGACTTGTAGGAAATTTCCGGTTATTTCATGAATGCCTACTAGACTAGTATGTTGGGCTTTTCCAAATTTCGTTCCGTCAATGGATATTGGCACTTCAACCATAGAGTGCTCCAAATGGTGTAGTCTCTAAGCTCGTGTGGTAACTATGGTTGTAAAGGAATCTTATTTATGGCAAATGGTTAATCCAACCATTTCTAGAGTCAATCACTCATGCGATGCAGTTAACCATACCCAATAAATGCAGGTAAATCCATACCCAATGCAGGTAAATCCATACCCGATGAATGCAGGTAAATCCATACCCAATACAGGTAAATCCATACCCATTGAATGTAGGTAAATCCATACCCAATGCAGGTAAATCCATACCCGTTGAATGTAGGTAAATCCATACCCAATGTAGGTCTCCTTATGTTTGAATCGTTCTCTAATTCTGACCATTGGTCTGAAGATGATAAGCGGTGTGGTTTCAAAGGAATCTTAATGAAATCGCTAGGAGTTTGAGGTGAATCAAATTCCTCTATTAGGAATAATTGGAATGATTATCATGAATCTTGTGGAAAAAACTTACAAGGTTAAGTCCGTCAAAGGGTGTTGTTGAAAATAATAGATTAGGATAAGGTTGTGATCCTCCGCAGGATGTCATGAATCGAGTCTTTCTCCACCTACGATGCTTAGTCTCCATTACTAAGATTTTCCCCAAGCTCTATGTCGTCAAATCACAAAATCCTAAATGTATAAGTGATGTAATATAGTGATTGATTTTTCAAAGTTTGTTTTGAGATTGTGTTTTGTTCATAAACCTTCCCCGAATAAATGAATCTACAAGTTTAAGCAAACGGTTCTCCAAGTGACATTTTTCTTGATGTTTCAAAATTTAATAGTTATGCAAGATAGGACAGTTTTCAATATAAGGTGGATAATATGGTTTACCAAAGATTGATGTTTAAAATTTCCTAACAATTCAATAGTTTTGTAAAGGATTAACCAAAAGGAATTTGCTTGTCAAAATAAGTGCCTCAGAAAAGTATTTCTTACAAGATATATGTTTTGCATAACTGTAGTTTGGAGAATAATCCATGTAAAAGTGAAAGTATGAAGAGGATAAAATAGCCAGGTAGGTATGTCTGCACAAATGTATAAATGTCTAATATGTTTGAATAAAGTCTATTGGTGAGTCCATGTTCAATTGAATGTTCTACAGTCTTGGTTAGGAGATTGGATTTATCTCTATGGTGTGGCTTAGTGAGCACTCGTATCGAAAATAATCCTGTAATTCAGTCAAGCCAATACTTTCTAGATGATGGAATTTTTGGTGATCAGGCCAATGATAGTTTTTCAAATAGTTTTGCGATATCTTGATATTTCTATTGAGTTTTGATTGGTCTTAGTGTACCGAGAGATTCTCCTTATAGATGGTATGGAAAGTCTCTCCTAGGGAGGTCATTGATAATATCCACTTATCAATACAGGGAGTAGTGTGCGATGAGTGGCATAGGAATCCATAAAGTGTCAGCTAATTCTATATATATATGGGGATGGGGAAAGGAAATGATAGTGATGGAGAGAAGGGAAGAGACTGTGACAACTGTGACAAAATTGATATTGTGATAAAAGAAAATACTGTGATGTAAGTGTATTGTGCATAGACGTAAATGTTCATGAAATGAAATGATCAATTGACATGCTTCCAAGCGGCGGTTCACGAGGTGATGAAAAAGTATGAATGTTCTGACAATGAGGGTATACACACACATGCATGAAACATTTGGAAAATGAGTAAAGGATTCAATCCAGACAAAATTTTATTATAACCATTCTCAGTGTTACAAAATTCATTTCTGAGTCGGATATAGGTAGTCAGCCTATGTCCCACTATCCCGGGTTGAATATAGATGACTAGTCTATATTCCACCGAGGTTCCATGAATTTTGAAATACTCAGCTCAGTTATACTAAGACTATGTCCTTCACAAATACTAAGACGTTCTGAAAGACAAAAGCAAGTGACCAAACTCGAGGTCAAAGGATGAAACTATGCAAGGAAAAGCATAATGCGGTGACATATATGATACGTGAACATGCTTATATGAAAGACAATTATAGTAATCAACTATAATAAATGAATATATTATATCAGACAATGAGACAAAAATCTCATCACCTATGTCAGCAAATAACCACAAATGAGGCTTCAGCTTGGCAGGCAGGCACGTGACGGTCATAGGGTTAAGTTTTCTTGAAAGTAGCTATAGTCTAGGTTTTAAAAACACTTAGTTCGCTATAGCCAAAGCTCTGATACCAATCTATCACACCCCCAAAATCGGGTCCAGCGGAAGTATACATGTAGCTGGGGTGTAACTCAGTTGGTATTACAACACAAGTTCAAAAATGGTTTTCACTTGAATCATTTAGAATAAAATAGTTAAATCAAAATGTTGATTTTTACATTGTTAAAAGTAGTGCGAAAGTAGGCCATTAAAATAATTAAAAACGGTCCCCAAATGATTAAATCAGAGTCTTCTATGACCATGCCCTGCCCTGCCAAAACCTCCTGTAGCGTGCCATTGCTTAAAACCTAAAAATACATGCTAAAGTGTCAACACAATGGTTGGTGAGTTCATAGAGTCTTGTGAAAAAGAATGTAATGCATTGAAATAAAGATTTCCCAGCAAAGGCATCGTAAATCCACTCAGTTCCAAGTCCCGCCATAAGAGACTTGTAACCTGTGTGTTTACAACCCACTGCCAAATGTAATATGTTTGTAATAAATCAGTCATAAGGTTGTTGCAAAGGCATCGTAATTCCGTAGTAATAGTGGTGAAAAAGTATCATAATTCCATAAGTAATTTTTGTATGTACAATAGCCACAAGTATAAAGTGAACCGACATAAATGTCAAAAGTGCTACATTGTCTCTTAAGCTCATGACCCCGAAGCTAGACGATACTTGGCCCCAATGAGTGTTTATCAGGCACTCTAATAATAAAGACATGAAATGCATCTGTAATTCTGTTGGAGCAACCCAAACACAGATGGAGGAGTCACCCTCAATAGATCTATTCACTCACTCTCGCTTGGAACTTAATTAACGGTCCATGAAATAATAAAGGGGACTTATCCTGACGTGATAACAAGGCAACTTAAGCAATGTAAGGAATTTTATACTCAGGCATGTACACAAAAATAAGTAATGCAATGTATTCTCCCCCGTGGGATTTGAAATCAAAATATTGAATTAAAACTGGGCTATGAAACTCACAGAAATATGTATATCGTTAAGAGAACTTGTGAAAGTATAAATCAAGTATTTAAGCATGTATTTCCCCCAAAGAGTTTATCAAACAATTAAAATAGTAGGGGCTATGACTCACCTGATATGATGGTACCATGAACATGTAATGAGCTGAAAAACAAGGCGCCCACACTAGCCGCAACCTATATATGAATGATGAACGATCTACTTTAGATCATGAAATGATGTTATGAATGTCCATGCACATGTTTCCTATACCACTCTACTCTTTGAAAAATACTTGTTATTATCAAAATATACATTTTCTAAAACTTAGGAAAAATATGGCTATTAGAAAAATAAAGCTAGTTGCAATATATATACTTATATATATATCGTAGGTATCAATGTTCGTGTTGAAATCCTCGGGTTGAAATCCTTGAAAAAACGCCTTGTAGTGATAAAAATATACTTGTAATAACTAATACTTCATTAGTTATAAAATTGGGTACTTGGTATTATTTTAGAAATCTAGAGTTACTACGTAGTTTTGGCGTTAATATTTATAAAAGCTGACAAAATGAAATGAGTTTTGCCGATATTCAAACGTGAATATCTTTGTCGTTATAAGTCCGTTTTACTTGTTCTTTATATCTACGGTTACGTCTTAGTATGTAGTAATATATTTTGGAAAGCTAGACTCCTCCGGGTTACGTCTAAAGTCTCTTTTTGTCCGACGAAAAACGTCCAACAGCATGTAATTTTCAGAAAAATACTTTTCGTCAATAAACTTGCAAAAATCATAACTTCTTCGTTATAAACTCTTTTTAATCCGTTCTTTCGCCTACGGATTCGTTTTTGAAAGTATTTTCTAAAATTTTTGCCAAAGTTTACTTTGAATTTACTGATTTTCCAGAATTTACCAAAATGGGACAGAATGTTTATATACTTGTTAGAAATCCATTTCCAAGGTTCAAAACTAGTTCCAACCTCAACCAAAACTCTTGCAAACTTCACAAAACTAATCTAATCCTACCATACACCTTATTAGGGTGCCATGGGTTCCTAATGACTAGTAATCAAGTTAATTTAACAAGGGAACACCTAAATCACAATCTAGGGTTTGTATGTTCAAAAAGTATACAAAAATAAAGTGGTACAACTAGTTTGTGCATGAAATTAAGCATGAATACCATGAGATACATATGTTAATTAGATGAAAACAAGAAAATAAATTTGAATACTCACTTTGAAATAATAGGTGGTAAGATGATGAGAAACCTTGGATTACTTGTGTTTTTGTGTTATGATTCTTGATTAGGATGATGAAATGAACAACTTTGATGCTTTGTACTAAGAAAAATAATGGATGGATCATGGAGTTGGGTTGAGGTCGTGGGTTTGGAGAAGAGAAAGGGAGGATGAGAACCTTTTTGGCTTATGAAACTATGTTGTTATGATTCTTGTATATTTGTAAGTTTATGTTTACGAGGTTTATAGTATTAAAAGAGCACATATATGCATGTGGTAAAAATGAAAGTCATGTGGTCTTGAGATGGTCATATGGCCGGTTTTCAATGTGAAAGGAAGTAGCAAAATCGGTTTTGATCACTTAGAAAATGTAGTGTATTATTAGTTGTGGTTTTGTGTAAGTATTAGTTATAATCGGGTACCGGGTTTGCTAGAAATAAATGTTAATGAAGTTAACCGGGACTTAATAAAGTCATAAAAATGTTAAAAATATGTTGGGTACAAGTAATGAGTGTTCGGGTGATTATAGTTTAGTTTTCACGAAAACCGTCGTAATATTCATAAGCTTACGTTATAAATAAAATAAATTTCCAAAATACTGGGTAAATGAATATTATAACTTTTATGATGATAAAATGGATATAAAAATATGTCGGGACCATTGTGGGAATATTTAGATATATTCGTCGTGTATAAACCGGGTGTTAACGTTTACTATAAATACTTATACGTAAAAACGTTAAATGTATCAAATATATAAATTTGAAAATCCTAAGAGTGGTATAACATGAATATGCTGTTATGATGATATGCAGACTATCTCCAGTCCGTATGCAGTGTCCTTACTGATAATGCATGAATTCGCACCTGAACCAATACGGTTACGCGAATTTGAATACCCGTAAACTAAATTTACGATGAAATGAGTAATGCAAGTGAATAGTGAAAACTTTTCCGGCAATGAATAGTGTTTAGTGAATAGTAAAATTCTCAAATGTTTCTCGGAATGTCAAACTGTCACAAAAAATGATGAATAGTAAACTGATGAATAGTGTTTGATGAATAGTGTTTTTCCAAAGTTCGGGAAATGACCTAAAATGACCTGAAATGGTGAGTTGTGACAGTCTTCCCCTCTAAAAGGAACTTCGTCCCGAAGTTCAGTTTATGTTGGTATCTGAGAATGTGTTGGTGAAAAGGTGATGATATTCGAGAATTCCAATGAACTCTAACGATAGGAATTCGACTCTGCTTCAACTGTTCGACCTCTCGGTCCATGATTTCTACTTGTTCTCCTGCAAGGTTTATGTTTGACTTTGGGTTGGATTCCTTTCCAAATGGAATTATGAGTGACAATTCTGAAAAGCTGATAATACGTGGTTGTGTAATCCTGTTGTTGTTGTTCTCTAACAAGGCTCAAGTCTGACAGCCACTAGGCCTACTCTGTTTGAAATATTACATGGTTCAGTGTATATCTCGGGTTTAACTTTCCAAGTTTTCTGAATGATATCATGCCTTTCCTAGGCAGAACTTTCAACATAACTCTGCTTACCAACTTGAAGTTTTAATGGTTTACAACTTATTGAACTTGTAACTGATTCTTGACTTGTAGGAAATTTCCGGTTATTTCATGAATGCCTACTAGACTAGTATGTTGGGCTTTTCCAAATTTCGTTTCGTCAATGGATATTGGCACTTCAACCATAGAGTGCTCCAAATGGTGTAGTCTCTAAGCTCGTGTGGTAACTATGGTTGTAAAGGAATCTTATTTATGGCAAATGGTTAATCCAACCATTTCTAGAGTCAATCACTCATGCGATGCAGTTAACCATACCCAATAAATGCAGGTAAATCCATACCCAATGCAGGTAAATCCATACCCGATGAATGCAGGTAAATCCATACCCAATACAGGTAAATCCATACCCATTGAATGTAGGTAAATCCATACCCAATGCAGGTAAATCCATACCCGTTGAATGTAGGTAAATCCATACCCAATGTAGGTCTCCTTATGTTTGAATCGTTCTCTAATTCTGACCATTGGTCTGAAGATGATAAGCGGTGTGGTTTCAAAGGAATCTTAATGAAATCGCTAGGAGTTTGAGGTGAATCAAATTCCTCTATTAGGAATAATTGGAATGATTATCATGAATCTTGTGGAAAAAACTTACAAGGTTAAGTCCGTCAAAGGGTGTTGTTGAAAATAATAGATTAGGATAAGGTTGTAATCCTCTGCAGGATGTCATGAATCGAGTCTTTCTCCACCTACGATGCTTAGTCTCCATTACTAAGATTTTCCCCAAGCTCTATGTCGTCAAATCACAAAATCCTAAATGTATAAGTGATGTAATATAGTGATTGATTTTTCAAAGTTTGTTTTGAGATTGTGTTTTGTTCATAAACCTTCCCTGAATAAATGAATCTACAAGTTTAAGCAAACGGTTCTCCAAGTGACATTTTTCTTGATGTTTCAAAATTTAATAGTTATGCAAGATAGGACAGTTTTCAATATAAGGTGGATAATATGGTTTACCAAAGATCGATGTTTAAAATTTCCTAACAATTCAATAGTTTTGTAAAGGATTAACCAAAAGGAATTTGCTTGTCAAAATAAGTGCCTCAGAAAAGTATTTCTTACAAGATATATGTTTTGCATAACTGTAGTTTGGAGAAAAATCCATGTAAAAGTGAAAGTATGAAGAGGATAAAATAGCCAGGTAGGTATGTCTGCACAAATGTATAAATGTCTAATATGTTTGAATAAAGTCTATTGGTGAGTCCATGTTCAATTGAATGTTCTACAGTCTTGGTTAGGAGATTGGATTTATCTCTATGGTGTGGCTTAGTGAGCACTCGTATCGAAAATAATCCTGTAATTCAGTCAAGCCAATACTTTCTAGATGATGGAATTTTTGGTGATCAGGCCAATGATAGTTTTTCAAATAGTTTTGCGATATCTTGATATTTCTGTTGAGTTTTGAATGGTCTTAGTGCACCGAGAGATTCTCCTTATAGATGGTATGGAAAGTCTTTCCTAGGGAGGTCATTGATAATATCCACTTATCAATACAGGGAGTAGTGTGCGATGAGTGGCATAGGAATCCATAAAGTGTCAGCTAATTCTATATATATATGGGGATGGGGAAAGGAAATGATAGTGATGGAGAGAAGGGAAGAGACTGTGACAACTGTGACAAAATTGATATTGTGATAAAAGAAAATACTGTGATGTAAGTGTATTGTGCATAGACGTAAATGTTCATGAAATGAAATGATCAATTGACATGCTTCCAAGCGGCGGTTCACGAGGTGATGAAAAAGTATGAATGTTCTGACAATGAGGGTATACACACACATGCATGAAACATTTGGAAAATGAGTAAAGGATTCAATCCAGACAAAATTTTATTATAACCATTCTCAGTGTTACAAAATTCATTTCTGAGTCGGATATAGGTAGTCAGCCTATGTCCCACTATCCCGGGTTGAATATAGATGACTAGTCTATATTCCACCGAGGTTCCATGAATTTTGAAATACTCAGCTCAGTTATACTAAGACTATGTCCTTCACAAATACTAAGACGTTCTGAAAGACAAAAGCAAGTGACCAAACTTGAGGTCAAAGGATGAAACTATGCAAGGAAAAGCATAATGCGGTGACATATATGATACGTGAACATGCTTATATGAAAGACAATTATAGTAATCAACTATAATAAATGAATATATTATATCAGACAATGAGACAAAAATCTCATCACCTATGTCAGCAACTAACCACAAATGAGGCTTCAGCTTGGCAGGCAGGCACGTGACGGTCATAGGGTTAAGTTTTCTTGAAAGTAGCTATAGTCTAGGTTTTAAAAACACTTAGTTCGCTATAGCCAAAGCTCTGATACCAATCTGTCACACCCCCAAAATCGGGTCCAGCGGAAGCATACATGTAGCTGGGGCGTAACTCAGTTGGTATTACAACACAAGTTCAAAAATGGTTTTCACTTGAATCATTTAGAATAAAATAGTTAAATCAAAATGTTGATTTTTACATTGTTAAAAGTAGTGCGGAAGTAGGCCATTAAAATAGTTAAAAACGGTCCCCAAATGATTAAATCAGAGTCTTCTATGACCATGCCCTGCCCTGCCAAAACATCCTGTAGTGTGCCATTGCTTAAAACCTGAAAATACATGCTAAAGTGTCAACACAATGGTTGGTGAGTTCATAGAGTCTTGTGAAAAAGAATGTAATGCATTGAAATAAAGATTTCCCAGCAAAGGCATCGTAAATCCACTCAGTTCCAAGTCCCGCCATAAGAGACTTGTAACCTGTGTGTTTACAACCCACTGCCAAATGTAATATGTTTGTAATAAATCAGTCATAAGGTTGTTGCAAAGGCATCGTAATTCCGTAGTAATAGTGGTGGAAAAGTATCATAATTCCATAAGTAATTTTTGTATGTACAATAGCCACAAGTATAAAGTGAACCGACATAAATGTCAAAAGTGCTACATTGTCTCTTAAGCTCATGACCCCGAAGCTAGACGATACTTGGCCCCAATGAGTGTTTATCAGGCACTCTAATAATAAAGACATGAAATGCATCTGTAATTCTGTTGGAGCAACCAAAACACAGATGGAGGAGTCACCCTCAATAGATCTATTCACTCACTCTCGCTTGGAACTTAATTAACGGTCCATGAAATAATAAAGGGGACTTGTCCTGACGTGATAACAAGGCAACTTAAGCAATGTAAGGAATTTTATACTCAGGCATGTACACAAAAATAAGTAATGCAATGTATTCTCCCGCGTGGGATTTGAAATCAAAATATTGAATTAAAACTGGGCTATGAAACTCACAGAAATATGTATATCGTTAAGAGAACTTGTGAAAGTATAAATCAAGTATTTAAGCATGTATTTCCCCCAAAGAGTTTATCAAACAATTAAAATAGTAGGGGCTATGACTCACCTGATATGATGGTACCATGAACATGTAATGAGCTGAAAAACAAGGCGCCCACACTAGCCGCAACCTATATATGAATGATGAACGATCTACTTTAGATCATGAAATGATGTTATGAATGTCCATGCACATGTTTCCTATACCACTCTACTCTTTGAAAAATACTTGTTATTATCAAAATATACATTTTCTAAAACTTAGGAAAAATATGGCTATTAGAAAAATAAAGCTAGTTGCAATATATATACTTATATATATATATCGTAGGTATCAATGTTCGTGTTGAAATCCTCGGGTTGAAATCCTTGAAATAACGCCTTGTAGTGATAAAAATATACTTGTAATAACTCATACTTCATTAGTTATAAAATTGGGTACTTGGTATTATTTTAGAAATCTAGAGTTACTACGTAGTTTTGGCGTTAATATTTATAAAAGCTGTCAAAATGAAATGAGTTTTGCCGATATTCAAACGTGAATATCTTTGTCGTTATAAGTCCGTTTTACTTGTTCTTTATATCCACGGTTACGTCTTAGTATGTAGTAATGTATTTTGGAAAGCTAGACTCCTCCGGGTTACGTCTAAAGTCTTTTTTTGTCCGACGAAAAACGTCCAACAGCATGTAATTTTCAGAAAAATACTTTTCGTCAATAAACTTGCAAAAATCATAACTTCTTCGTTATAAACTCTTTTTAATCCGTTCTTTCGCCTACGGATTCGTTTTTGAAAGTATTTTCTAAAAATTTTGCCAAAGTTTACTTTGTATTTACTGATTTTCCAGAATTTACCAAAATGGGACAGAATGTTTATATACTTGTTAGAAATCCATTTCCAAGGTTCAAAACTAGTTCCAACCTCAACCAAAACTCTTGCAAACTTCACAAAACTAATCTAATCCTACCATACACCTTATTAGGGTGCCATGGGTTCCTAATGACTAGTAATCAAGTTAATTTAACAAGGGAACACCTAAATCACAATCTAGGGTTTGTATGTTCAAAAAGTATACAAAAATAAAGTGGTACAACTAGTTTGTGCATGAAATTAAGCATGAATACCATGAGATACATATGTTAATTAGATGAAAACATGAAAATAAATTTGAATACTCACTTTGAAATAATAGGTGGTGAGATGATGAGAAACCTTGGATTACTTGTGTTTTTTTGTTATGATTCTTGATTAGGATGATGAAATGAACAACTTTGATGCTTTGTACTAAGAAAAATAATGGATGGATCATGGAGTTGGGTTGAGGTCGTGGGTTTGGAGAAGAGAAAGGGAGGATGAGAACCTTTTTGGCTTATGAAACTATGTTGTTATGATTCTTGTATATTAGTAAGTTTATGTTTAGGAGGTTTATAGTATTACAAGAGCACATATATGCATGTGGTAAAACTGAAAGTCATGTGGTCTTGAGATGGTCATATGGCCGGTTTTCAATGTGAAAGGAAGTAGCAAAATCGGTTTTGATTACTTAGAAAATGTAGTGTATTATTAGTTGTGGTTTTGTGTAAGTATTAGTTATAATCGGGTACCGGGTTTGCTAGAAATAAATGTTAACGAAATTAACCGGGGCTTAATAAAGTCATAAAAATGTTAAAAATATGTTGGGTACAAGTACTGAGTGTTCGGGTGATTATAGTTTAGTTTTCACGAAAACCGTCGTAATATTCATAAGCTTACGTTATAAATAAAATAAATTTCCAAAATACTGGGTAAATGAATATTATAACTTTTATGATGATAAAATGGATATAAAAATATGTCGGAACCATTGTGGGAATATTTAGATATATTCGTCGTGTATAAACCGGGTGTTAACGTTTACTATAAATACTTATACGTAAAAACGTTAAATGTATCAAATATATAAATTTGAAAATCCTAAGAGTGGTATAACATGAATATGCTGTTATGATGATATGCAGACTATCTCCAGTCCGTATGCAGTGTCCTTACTGATAATGCATGAATTCGCACCTGAACCAATACGGTTACGCGAATTTGAATACCCGTAAACTAAATTTACGATGAAATGAGTAATGCAAGTGAATAGTGAAAACTTTTTCCGGCAATGAATAGTGTTTAGTGAATAGTAAAATTCTCAAATGTTTCTCGGAATGTCAAACTGATACAAAAAATGATGAATAGTAAACTGATGAATAGTGTTTGATGAATAGTGTTTTTCCAAAGTTCGGGAAATGACCTGAAATGGTGAGTTGTGACACATAACTATGAGGGCAAGGGAAAACGACCTATGGAGTAGGTGTGTGAAGCCTGGTAGTAGGTTGTGGTGGATGTTGGTTTGTTTAGTCTTGTGTTGTTTGTGTCTATGTTAGTATCTTGGTAACAACAATGATGATGTATGAACTTTCTGAATGGTTGTTGAAAGAACTTGCAGAATGATGAATAAAATCTTTTCGTTTGAATGATACATGTAGCCTCCCCTCAAATAATGACTAACTAATAACTACTAATGCCTCCCCTCAAAAATAGCTTACATATTAATCATGCCAATACTCACAACTAAAAAGGTAAATCTTGAAACATCAAAATCCTTTGTGAGTAGATCTGCTACATTATCATCAGTATGAACTTTAACCACATTGATAAGCCTGTGTTCATAGCAATCTCTTATAAAGTGATGTCTAATATGAATGTGCTTGGTCTTGGAATGATACACTGGATTCTTGACAATACAGATAGTACTCTCATTATCAATGTTGATAGGAGTATTTTTGAAATTGAATCCATAATCCAAAAGCTGATTCTGCAACCAAAGTACTTGTGCACAACAACTTGCAGCAGCTACATACTCTGCTTCTGTGGAAGAAGTTGTTGCAATTGTTTGCTTCTTACATTGCCATGAAACTAATCTGCTTCCAAGGTATTGGCATCCTCCAGTTGTGGATCTTCTGTCATAGTTATCTCCAGCATAATCACTGTCTGAAAAAGCTTGGAGATGGAGAGGTGAATCTCTAGGATACCATAAGCCTAGCTTAGGTTGTTGCCTAAGATACCTGAAAATTCTCTTGACGGCATTCAAGTGGGATACCTTTGGATGAACTTGATGTCTTGCACAAACATACAGCAAAAGTAATATCAGGTCTTGATGCAGTTAAATACATGAGACATCCAATCATAGACCTGTATAGTGTGACATCAACATCTTCTCCTTCTTCATATTTTCCCAAAGGTTTGTTAGTATCCACTGGTGTAGATGTAGGCCTAACAGTTGTGAAATTGAATCTCTTAAGAATATCTGCAACATACTTATCTTGACAAATATATATTCCACTGCTTGACTGTTGCACTTGAAGTCCCAAGAAGAATGTTAATTCTCCCATTGAACTCATCTGAAACTCTTTCTACATAAGATCTTCAAATTCCTTCACCATAGATTTCTTAGTAGCACCAAAAATAATATCATCTACATACACTTAGACAAGCATTATATCCTTCTTATCTCTCTTAATAAACAAAGTCTTGTCAATAGCTTCTCTCCTATAACCATGTTGTAGTAGAAAATTGGAAAGTCTTTCATACCATGCTCTTGGAGCTTGATGAAGGCCATACAGAGCCTTGATTACCTTGTAGACTTTGTTTGGGTGTGCAGGATCTTCAAAACCAGGAGGTTGTTTGACATAAACTTCTTCTGTAATTTTGCCATATAGAAAAGCACTTTTAACATCCATTTGATATACAGGAAATCCCATATAGGATGCAAAAGCCAAAAATAGCCTGATGGCTTCAAGCCTTGCCACAGGAGCAAAAACTTCATCATAGTCTACTCCTTTTTCCTGTCTATATCCTTGAGCCACTAACCTTGCCTTGTTCTTGATAACATTCCCTCTTTCATCTCTTTTACCCTGAAGACCCATTTAGTTCCAATCAGTTTCTTTCCATCAGGTAAATCACATAATACCCAAACTTCTTGAAGTTTAAACTGTAGGGGTTCTTCTTACATAGCTTCCACCCAACTTTCCTTGACTAATGCTTGTTTGATATTCTTGAGCTCTTCCTGAGATAGAAAACAAGCAAATAAACACAACTTCTGATCCTTGTGATTCACCCTGTTTTGCTTGTAGATAAAACTAAGTAAAGAAGTATGTTGTTGAGACATATTCTTAGCCTTAGTCCTTGTGAGCACTGGTAGCGTGGGGATTGCACCAGGCTTTACCTCCCGAGGGATCTCGAGAAGCTTACAACCCCCAACAGGCAGTGTACCTGATCGATGTAGTATAGTATAATGACAAGTACCGGGGGATTGATCGTTCAATTAGGAATAGTGTCGCTAGGATTAGAAAACCTAAAGACTAGGTCTAGATATGAGGGATGATTCTTTTTGTATTTTTATATTTTATGAAAAGCAAATAAAAATCTCAGGTTTGAAGGAGTTTGGCGAAATTAGTTGCTAGTCAACTAACCCAATACTAAGATGCAATCAAAATAAAATACTAGAAATGAAAATAAACTAATTTAAACTAGAGTTGTGAGCAATATGTGGGAGAATTGTGTTTACTTAGATTTCACTACTCCCTAGATATCTTTTACACGTTAATTACTTGTTATAGTTGCGTGGATGACGGATTGTATTCCTTAATACCATTCATGGGGTGGCGTACTTACTTCCCAAATCGTATGAGCGCCTACTTCACTCCTATGTTGAGCCGGCTAAGAAGCTCCTAACATGGGATCACTAGAATTTGCTCATGCATTAAATACAACCAATAAAACCTAGTACACATCGGTTCATGTTTCCTAAGATGTTCAAGCATGTTACACAATGGAGATCTGCCAGTTTTCTTAAGCCTAACATTGAAATCATTCATCCATTACAACCATAAACAAGTAATCAACATATAATTAACATCTAGGTTTCATTACATCTAAGCAAACACAAGATAGATCTAGCCTAGCATGTTAAAATCAAGACAAGCATAAGATATATTCAAACAACACATAGACATATTGATTGAATTGAAAGAAGACTTATCTCAATTGAACATGAAAGGATTCAAGGGGTGAAAACCCTTGAAAATACTTTAAAATATGACCTAGAGTTTACAAAGTTCTGCCCTAGTTTTCTCCACACAAGTTCCTCTCTAATGAATGAAAAATAGAAAACTATATATAGATTTTGATGGGTGACGGCGTCAAGAACAAAAGTCTGACGCTGTCATCTCGCCGCCAAATAGTTTCTCAGACTGCCTAGATCTGGGTCTGACGCCGTCATGCAGGCCGTCACCAAAAATAGTCTTGACGCCCTTGTTGTGACGCCTTCAGGTTTTCACTGGGTCGTCATGGTTTTTACTCTTGACGCCGTCATGATCTTCTTCTTGACGCCGTCAGGTACTGTTCTCAGCATGAAAAATTAAGTCTTTGCCGTTTTCTTCACTTTTATGCTCCAAAAACATCCGAATTGCTTCCTTTTCCAGAATTCACTCCCAAAGTACCTAAAATCACAAAAGAAACTATTTAGGGCAATATTTGATCAAATAAATTCAATTTCGGGCTTAAATGACCCCCTAAAAGTGGTTCATTTTTCGCCTCATCATATACCCTTACACTTGAGATTTGCTTGTCCTCAAGCAAATGCGCTTTTATTCTAGTGAAAATACAAGTTAGGGGTCATTTAACACTAATATAAAAGTAATTACAACAAATAATCGTTCCACTAAAGACCAAAACAAGCACGGAGGTCATACACTAGCACCTCACAAATAGTGTTTAGATACTCACATCTCTCGGGTGTAATAAAGTAATATCACAATATGGAAACGAAAAATATCTCTCACTACCTGTCATAGCAAAATAGATTACCATAGGCTTGGGAAAGGATCAAACCTCCACCACATGGCGTAAGCACCTAGGATAAACTATCAAAGAGGTCTTTTAAAAGGGTTGTAACGTTAGGTGTAGGGATATGGAATGCACGGTTTTGTTGGATATAGGCAGTCTTTACTGGTGGCGAGTTAGCAATCTTGGTTAATTACATGTACAATATGGCGTTGCTAAGCCAAGACTAGACTCGACTTAAGCTAATAAATGAAAAATAACAAAATCATAAAATGAACATAGAATGAAAAGGGATGGTAGTCCGTATGTTTTTTTTTTCTTTCTTTTTACTATTTATTTTTTCTTTTTCTTGATTTTTTCAATTTTTTTTTTTTTTTTTTTTTTTTTTTTTTTTTTTTTTTTTTTTGTTTTTGCATACACTCTTACCCTACCATCCAAAATAATACATCATAGGGAATGAACATTCCCCTTACACTTGAATCTTTACATACTTTACAATAAACTAATCTAATGACTCGAATTAAGAAAATCAAAACACTTGGAGTACTTTTAAGATTAACGTACATATGGGGGTAATAAGTGATGTTCTTCCCCATTACTCCATAAAATAAGTACTTTACCCAATCGTCCCAATCGTCCCAAAACAATATGTACAAGGATATGACTCGACTTAGCAACCATGTAATTAATTAGATAATTAACTTAGGGTTTAACAAATAACAATAATGCACTAAAGATGAGTGCATACACGGAAGGCTAAGGCGATTTGGTTGTACATTTAAGTGGGGTGTAACAAATTCTTCCTTTAAGTAAGATGCTTAAAGTTAGAAACGAAAAGATAGGCTCGGAGGGGTGTACTAGGGGTTTCGTGTACTAAAAATGAGTACAACGCTAAGGTGTGGGAAAAATTAATTGACTTAACTAGCCAAGTAATATGACTTAAATGGTCAAGTAATTATGATATGGGTCTAACACAAGGGTGATCCTAATGCCTCTTATCATGTAGTAAATCCTACTACATGAATGTAGTCTCACTGGCGGTCTCGGGATGCATCACTAACGCAAGTACAAGAATCTAAATGCTACCGGTACACTCATAAGCACTAATAATAAATGCTTTTCCTATCAAATCTAAAGGCGAACCTCACATACTTGGGTGGAAAATTTTTCTGAATAGTACGGTTTTGTGCTAGTCATACAATCTTCAATCCATGAGACGCTTGCTATGGCTAAAGTTTCACTCCTAAATGTTGTAAAAAAATTTAAATTTGGCGCTAAAATTGCACTAACAAGTATTTCTCATAGTTTTATTACACATCTACTATCAAACAAACAAACTCAAGCGAAAGTGTATCTGTAAGGTATCATCATTTTACCCTCCCCTTACACTTAGGATGAACATTGTCCCCAATGTTCAATTAAAGAATATAAAAGTGAAATAAGTAAAACAAATGAAATCAAATACTCCCCTGATTTGCTCGGTATGGATAATAAGGTGGCCAGGTTAGATCTTCCTCCAAGAAAATGAACAATTAAAGCTTCCCTTCCAGAATAATAATCATCTTCTTGTCATACATAACCTGTAAATCCTGAGAAAACAGACAAGGCAACCTCGCATAAAATCGGCGGCAATCTACATATGCTAATAAATCCTAGAAAACAAAATAAGATATAATGCTTGTGGAATGATGTTTGCAGATTTCCTGGAGATTATAAAACTAATAATTCAACAAAAACTTTAAGACTCCGTTAGAAAAATAAAACTGGTAAAATTTCCAGATTTTTACACGTGACGCCGTCAAGAGGAAACTCGTGACGCTGTCAGAAGTGACCTGCAGAAATTCTTATTTTAAGTTTTCGGAAAATTTCTGGAAAAACTTCATCCTACTTCCTAGAAAATCCTGCAAAACTTCATTATGACTCGATACAAGCATTTGACTCTAACAAATACAAATATACATGTTCACTTAATATTGTGGAGAATCATGATCGGTTTTGTTTCTTAAAAACATATTTGGGGTTTCCCCTTACACTTATCTTTTGCAAAAAATTCCTTTGGATGAAGTTAAGACTAGGCCAAACAACAAAGTAAAGTATTTTCACTATTTTAGTTTCGAAACATGATCTACCAACAATAAAAATAAAGCATGCATATGGAAGCAAATAACAAACAAACAAAAATAGAAATCACACAAATCATGGGTTGCCTCCCAAGAAGCGCTTTTCTTTATTTACAAGTCTTGTAGCTATACTCAAGGTTATGGGTTACTACATGATACGAGTGAGTTCCTCATTGAGGACATCTTTGGGATCAAACTTAGGTTTTAACTTCCTATCGGTTTTCTTAGTACGGTATGACCTTTCAAACTTTTCTCCATCCGGATCATATAAAGTCATCTTCATATGCCATGATCAGTCACCTTCCTTAGGTGGCTTGTCCCACCTCCATTTACACTTATCTCCCTCTCTTTTCCACTTATTCATCTCTATATTAATAGGCATTACGCTTAAGAACTCAATCATCTTCCTAAAGACTAAGGGGTCCTCAAAAGGATCTAGCTCTTCATCTCTAGCTATGAGTTGTTCCACCGAATGTGTCTTTTCGATGAAATCTTTTTCTAGATAGAATGGGCGTTGAGGTCCTATAAAGTTCCTTTCTATCCAAGGTCCATATCTAGATGGTCTCCTATTCATCTCAACCCAATGTGGTGTCGGTTCATCCTCACAATCATAGCTATGTTCTTAACATCGTATACCGACGCCCTCACCTACCGCTATCTTAGACTCCTTACAATCTATCATGGTGCTAGCGGTTGCTAAAAATCCTCTTCCTACCAACAATGGGCATGTAGTGTCACTAACCATGTCTAGGATGTGAAAGTCTGCTAAAATAGTTAACTTCCCTACGTGAACAACTACATCCTTAATCATTCCAACTAGGTGGGCAATACTCCCATCCGCTAGACCTATCAATACCTCCGTCTCCTCTAACTTTTCTAGCTTAAGAGTGGTGAAAAGGGGTAAGGGAATCAAGTTGAGGCTTGACCCTAAATCGGCTAGTGTGTCAAAAGCTTCGGATCTTCCTATCTTACAAGGCAAAACAAATATACCCGGATCATCAAGCTTTTTAGGCAACTTGTTTTGAACGAAGGCGGTTCCATTTTTACCTAGTTTAAACTTCTCATACTTTTCTAGGAGGGCACTATAGTAGGGAGCACGGGCTAAGACATAAATGACAGGGCGTTCAAGGTGAAGCTCCTTGAATTCATCGTCAAGGTCTTGCGTGGGAGGTGTTTCAGCTATGCTTTTGGCCGGTTTCATATCGGGTGTTTTATTCGATTGGTTCTTTTGAAGAATTTGGTTTTGCTTGAAACACGTGCTCGTTGATTTAACCGAGTAGTATTGCGGACAAGAAGTGGGTGACGAAACTGATGATATGGAATTAACGTTTAGTTTCGGGTTCTTGACTGTGTCGCTTAGGAGTGCTCCCGTTTCTCGGTCATTGAAAACTTTCAACAATGTGTCAATTTGGTGGTCATCTCGCTTTGCTTTTGTTTGAAATCGGCTTCAAACTTAGATATGCGAGCTTCTTGAGATGCCATGAACTTAGACATCAATCCTTCAAGATTGTTGGTACTACCATAGTTGTTAGAAGGATTGTTGTTGAAAGTACGGTTGGAGGGTGGACCGTTTGGTTGGTAACGATTAGGCGGATTGGAAATTGGCTTGGTTTTGTTTCTACCTAAGGTTTGGGTGATTTTTCCAAGAGGGGTTGTAGGAATCACCGTAAGGGTTTGGCTCGGGTTTGAAAGTGTACCACTTATCTCCCGCTTCGTCGGTACGCGAGGATGCGTAGTCCGCAAAAGCTGTTCCGGGGAGTTCCACACAATCACGAGTGTCATGGGGACCACTACATAATTCGCATAAAGAAGTGATTTTGTTCACTTGGCTTGAAGGCTTAGGAGCTTCGTAAGATTTCATAAGAAACTTGACTTGGTCCTCAAGTTCCATGATCCTACGGTCGGGAGTTCTAGAATTGTTCAAAGGCAAATCAAGTTCCATGATCCTACGGTCGGGAGTTCTAGAATTGTTCAAAGGCAAAGATATTGCCTTGACCGTTTTGTTCAAATCACGGGGATCATTCCAACTTTCGTTGTCATAGAGAGCAAGATCTTCTATGAGTTCCCATGATTGTTCCGCACTTAGATCATGTAGCTTACCACCGACTGATTGGTCAATGGCTCGCCTTGTGGAGAGATCGATATGGTCATAGAAGATTTGGACTTGGAGCCAAAGATCTATGCCATGATGAGGGACTTTTTTGAGTAAGTCCTTGAAACGAGTCCATGCTTCATAAAGAGTTTCATTTTGACGTTGTTGGAACATCAAGATATCATTTCTAAGCTTGGTAGTTCTCATCATCCCATGAGGTGATGGATCCCGCGGGTAAACGTTCAAGCCATTGGCTAGCTTGATCACATAGAGAGAATTGGAATAGGCGTAATCGGGTTGTTTCTAGTTGTAACATCAAGGTCTATAGAATCTACGATTTTAAGGAAGTCCTTGAGATGTTGGTTTGGATCTTCGGAACGAAGTCCATGGAATGCACATCTGCTTTGCACCAACCGAATGGTGTCGGATCGCAAGGGGGTCACATTGGCTCCTTGAGTGAGCTCAATGGTGTTTCGATAGCCTTGGTGGCTAGGTCGGGAATACTCTCCTAAGGTTCGGGGCCTAAAGGTTGGTTATCTAGTGGTGGGTTTTGTTGTGGTGGGATGACGGGTTCAAAGATGTTACCATCGTCCATGATGTCGGATGGCGAAGAGTTACGAACAAAAACACAAAGAAATAAGATAGACTAAAGAGAACCTAAAAATAAAAAATAAAATCTTACTAGAAAGGAATCTAGCAAGTAGACCTAATAAAAAGAGATTCTAACCTAGACAATAACTAATCCCCGGGCAGCGGCGCCAAAAACTTGGTAGCGTGGGGATTGCACCAGGCTTTACCTCCCGAGGGATCTCGAGAAGCTTACAACCCCCACCAGGCAGTGTACCTGATCGATGTAGTATAGTATAATGACAAGTACCAGGGGATTGATCATTCAGCTAGGAATAGTGTCGCTAGGATTAGAAAACCTAAAGACTAGGTCTAGAGATGAGGGATGATTCTTTTTGTATTTTTATATTTTATGAAAAGCAAATAAAAATCTCAGGTTTGAAGGATTTTGGCGGAATTAGTTGCTAGTCAACTAACCCAATACTAAGATGCAATCAAAATAAAATACTAGAAATGAAAATAAACTAATTTAAACTAGAGTTGTGAGCAATATGTGGGAGAATTGTGTTTACTTAGATTTCACTACTCCCTAAATATCTTTTACACGTTAATTACTTGTTATAGTTGCGTGGATGACGGATTGTATTCCTTAATACCATTCATGGGGTGGCGTACTTACTTCCCCAATCCTATGAGCGCCAACTTCACTCCTATGTCGAGCCGGCTAAGAAGCTCCTAACATGGGATCACTAGAATTTGCTCATGCATTAAATACAACCAATAAAACCTAGTACACATCGGTTCATGTTTCCTAAGACGTTCAAGCATGTTACACAATGAAGATCTGCCAGTTTTCTTAAGCCTAACATTGAAATCATTCATCCATTACAACCATAAACAAGTAATCAACATATAATTAACATCTAGGTTTCATTACATCTAAGCAAACACAAGATAGATCTAGCCTAGCATGTTAAAATAAAGACAAGCATAAGATATATTCAAACAACACATAGACATATTGATTTAATTGAAAGAAGACTCATCTCAATTGAACATGAAAGGATTCAAGGGATGAAAACCCTTAAAAATACTGTAAAATATGACCTAGGGTTTACAAAGTTCGGCCCTAGTTTTCTCCACACAAGTTCCTCTCTAATGAATGAAAAATAGAAAACTATATATAGATTTTGATGGGTGACGACGTCAAGAACAAAAGTCTGACGCCATCATCTCGGTGCCAAATAGTTTCTCGGACTGCCTAGATCTGGATATGACGCCGTCATGTATACTCCTTATGCAGGCCGTCACCAAAAATAGTCTTGACGCCCTTGTTGTGACGCCTTCAGGTTTTCACTGGGTCGTCATGGTTTTTACTCTTGACGCCGTCATGATCTTCTTCTTGACGCCGTCAGGTACTGTTCTCAGCATGGAAAATTAAGTCTTTGCCGTTTTCTTCACTTTTATGCTCCAAAAATGTCCGAATTGCTTCCTTTTCCAGAATTCACTCCCAAAGTACCTAAAATCACAAAAGGAGCGATTTAGGGCAATATTTGATCAAATAATTTCAATTCCAGGCTTAAATAACCCCCTAAAAGTGGTTCATTTTTTGCCTCATCAAGCACCCCTGAAGTTGAGGGTCCAATTATGTTGGTAACAGGATGAGTTTTGTGAATTCTGAGAGTAGGAGTTGGTGAGACTTCAAGATTATCTTCCAAATTAGTTAAATTAGGATCTTCATTAGAATCTAAGAAAATGCCTTCTTGATCCAATTCATCATCAGTGTCTTCTAAAGTAATCTTGTATGGATCATCAATATTTTGGGGTAAAGTAGTGGCAGTGCCTTTTGCCTTCTTCTTTTCTGCTTCATAAGCTCTCCTTTGTTCATCTTCATAAGACTTAGCCATTGTTTCTTGAAAAAGCATCCTAGAAAGTTCATCATGAATGGCTTGATCTTCATCAGATACTGGGATTTGTGGTGGAACAGAACTTTGAGGATCAACAGTACTGTTAGGTTTAGCAGTACCTTGAGGCTCAGAAGTACTTTTCTTTTCTTTATTGGCATTATCATTTGGCTCATCTTCAAATCTTAAATTAACATCATGAACAATGTACTGTGTTCTTCTTCGGTGGGAGCAGCTTGATTTTCTTCCCTTACAGGTACATAATTCATTGATGAAGACATTAAATCAAGATCAAACATCCAATCAGAACCTTTACCTTTAGAATTTTCTTGTTCTTCCAGAAAATCAACATGAAGACATTCTTGAACCTTTTTGGTAGCCCTATTGTACACTCTGAATCCTTTGCTATTTGTACAATATCCCAATATATATCCTTCATCTGACTTCCCATCAAATTTGCCCAAATTATCAGTAGTGTTTAAAATGGTTAGGGGACATCCAAAAGGTTTCATAAACTTGATGCTTGGCTTCTTTCCCATGAGTAACTCATAAGGTGTCTTCATTTGAGGTTTAGTCACTGATACTCTATTCAACACATAACAAGCAGCACTTACAGCCTCAGCCCAGAATGGAACAGGTAATTGAGAATCTGCAAGCATTGTCCTTGCTGCTTCTATAAGAGTTCTATTCTTTCTTTCTGCAACTCCATTTTGCTGAGGAGTTCTAGCAATACTGAACTCTCTTTTAATTCCTTTCTAGGCATAAAATTCATCCATTAGCTGGTTCTTGAACTCAGTCCCATTATCACATCTAATGCCTCTAACCTTGAGTCTTAACTGATTTTCAAGTGCTATTATAAGATCATGAATAGCATCAAAAGTTTCATCTTTAAATCATAAGAAAAAGACCCAACTAAATCTGCTACAGTCATCTATTACAACCAAGCAGTATTTCTTCTTGTTCAGACTAACAATTGAAACAGGTCCAAACAGATCCATGTGCAACAATTCCAAAGGCTCTCTAATGGTTTTCTCATCAATCTTCTTACAAGAAGCCTTGTGCTGTTTACCCTTCTTACAAGCAAGACATGAGTGATCATTCTTGAATGTTTTAGAAGGTAAACCTCTAACTAAATTACCTCTGACCAGCTTATTGATGTTCTTGAAATTGACATGCCCCAATCTTCTGTGCCATTGATGTGCTTCTTCCATAGTTGCTCTTGCAATCAAACATGTTGCTCTTTCAACAGAGTTTACATTCTTTAAGTCTATGTTGTACACATCATTAGTTCTTGGTGCTCTCAGCAACACCAAGTTTCTATCTTCCAACTTTAAATCAGGAGAAAGTATAAGACATTCTGTGTCAAAGAATAACACAGCGTACTTCTTATCACAAATCTGAGAGACTGACAAAAGATTGAATTTGAGCTCCTTCACATATCTATCATCTTCAAAATCAATGTTTCCTGCCTTGATAGTTCCTTTGCCAGTTATTCTTCCTCTATCAGGATCATTCCCAAATGCAACTTTTCCTCCAAAATAAGCTTTAAAATCTAAATAGAGCTCCTTTTCTCCTTTCATAATGCCAGAGCAATCACTATCTACAATAAGATGATCTTTAAGCTCCTCCTCTGGGTTGCCCTGCATTCACATGAAAAAGGTTAGTTATTTTTAGGAACCCAAGCCATTACTGACTTGTATTCTCCTTGTGGAGTGACATACTCAAAATTTTTGAGTATGTAATCACCACTGTCTTTGAAAACATGATCAAGAATTAAGGTTTTTGTTTCCAAAACTGTTGGTTTATCATGATCAATTTTCCCTTTTTCACCCTTAACATTTGAAAGTACTGGTTCTACCCCAGCAGTACTTTCTTTCTTAACCCATTTAGTTGTAACTTTAGGAGTTGGGTTCTTGGTTCTAGCATCTTTTCTTGTGTTGTAAGGCCTTCTAGGTTTGTAGTGGTTGAACCTCCTAGGTCTTACACTTGAGTGTTTTCTAGAAGCACCTTGGTCAGGGAAATTTCTATCAGTACTTTGTGAAGGTACTGAGGGTTTGGAGTATGACCTTTTCTGATGAGGGTACCTATAGTCTTTTTAGAAATTACTATGGTTAACCCTATTTGTATAATTCCAAACTGGCTTGTTCTCCCTATGACTTAGTTGTGCAGTTCTGGTCTTTGGATATTTACTTAAGTATTCTGAATGATAACCACAGTCTTTAATCAAATGATGAGGACTATAACATACATAACAGACCTTTGGACCAATATCCCCAAATCCCCTTCTATAAGGTTTTCTAAAATTAGCAGTATTTTGAAAGTATTTTCTTTGAGGTACTGCTGAGTGATCAGCAGTACTTCGAAAAGTGTTTGAAGGTACTGCTTATTTTGAAAACTTGTTCTCATCAACATTAGGTGCTTCAACAGACTTTTCTAAAGTTTCAGGGTTAGATTGGCTTTTAAGCTTTTTCCTAAACTCTAGATTATCTACACCATAACAGTCAACATCTTTTCTAGGTGGTTGAAAGCTACCTGGGGGATTAGGAACTGCATTATATCCCTTTTCTTTCTTAAATACAGGAGGTGTTGGACTAGGGTATTCCTCATCACTAGAAGTGTTTTCATCTAAACTTATGAACTCTTCATCACTAGTGGAGGTATCTACTATAAGATTTAGTTCCTTGCCCTTAAATGGAATGCCTTCATTGCTATCATTATCATAACCTAGGCCTGTTTTAATATTTGATGTTCTTTGCTTTTCAACAAATTGAACATGTGACACACCTGCTTCATTCCACACAGCAAGTTTTTCTAACAACTTATCCCTTTCAGCAGTCACTTTTTCTAGTTCAGACACCTTACATCCTAGTTTCCATTCACTTAACTTAACTAGGTAATCCTGTTGTTTATATGTTTCAGCCCATGCTACTTCATTGTTTTCATGTGTAATGATTTTGGCCTCCATTGACTCTAAAGTCAATTGATAACCAGTTATCTCAGCCCTAGCCGTTTGAAATTTATCTCTTTCAGCTACATATTCACTAAGTAACTTTTGATACATATCATTGCACTTAGAGCATACCTCAGAGCTAGTGGATGAACTTGGTGAAGCAGCTACCATAGCAAGCTGAACAGGTGCTTCTTCAAACTCCATGCTCCAATCAAAGCTTCCTAGATCATCTCTTGACTCCAAAGCAGCATATCCAGGCTCTTCATCAAATGATGTGCTCCAGTCTTCCAATGCAACCATTGAATAGGTTACAGGTTCATCATCAAACTCATTGGACCAATCAATCTCTGACAGATTCTCTTGAGCAACCAAAGCTTTTGGTTTTGGTTCAGTAATTGGAATCTATTTTCTTTCAGGCTTGGGTGGTTCAATCATCTTGTTTGCTTGAAACTTTGCAAATTTGCATTCCCTTGCAAAGTGACCAGTCCTTAGACAGTTGAAGCACTCAATCTTGGACTTATCAAATGTTATTCCCCGTTTAGCTCTGAAATTGATGCCTTTACCTGTCTTATTCACATACTTCTTGATCCTTGCAGTGAGCATGGCAACTTGCCATCTGATATCAATTTCTTCCAAACCATCATCATCTATTTGCAATACATCTTCTTGATAGGTGACAGGTAGAGATGCTTGTTGAGCAAAGAATGAACATAGAACTTCATCTGAGGTGGGAGTAATTGATTGTGATGAATTGGTGGTGACCATAGTTGTACATGGAGCCTGTGTTTCAGTCACAGTACTTTGAACAGGATAAGCAGTACCTTTGTTGGAAGTACTGCTTCTGTTTTCAGAAGAGACAAAAGCAATGTTTTGGGGTTTCTGATGTGTGCTTGAACCTGTAGTACCATTCATCTCATGCTCATACACCTTCAGATTGTTTTAGAGATCATCAAAGTCCATAGTATCCAGCCCTGGTTGTCCTCTGATCATAGTAACAACTACATGCCATGCTGATGGAAAACTTCTCAAGAACTTCAAATTAGCATCTTCAACTGATGCCTCAACATCATATAGTTCTAGCATACTCAGAAGATTTTGGAATCTTTCATAAGAAGAATCAAGACCTTCTCTTTCACCAACAGTGAAAGTTTCAAATTGTTGCTTCAGCAAATTCCTATACATCTTCTTGGAAGCATCATTACCTCCAAACTTCTTCTTTATTGCAACCCATAGTTGTTTGGCATCCTTGGCATCATGAAACTTTAATAAGTGACCATCAGGAATAGCATAAAGTAGTATGTTGAGAGCTTTGTCTTGATTTCTTTAGGTAGCAGCAGGTACAGTAGGTTTTGGTGGTGTTGGTTGTCCAAGTACCTCTACTGGTTCATCAATTTGCATGTTACCATTGACAATCACATCCCACAGTGCATGGTCTGTGATGGCAATGTACTGCCTCATCTTCATGGCCCATAAGTCATATTATCCCTTCTTAACAATAGGGATTCTAACAGCAGTGATTGAGGGAGCAGGTGTAGCTTCTGTCGACATCTTGAAGGGTTTGTAGTGAAATCGGTTTAAAGGTTTGTCTTCTTAATCAGAGTTTCCAACACAAGCTCTGATACCACTTGTTGGATCGATGTACTCTGATCAAACTACTTTTGTAGCTTGTAAAGGTTTAATAATATTAAGTAAACTTAACACTATTAATATTGAAACACTGTTTAACCTTGTTAAGTATGCGGAATCTACTTAACACAAAGCTTAAGAACTTTTATATTAACCAAACTTTGAACCTGCTTTGTTACACAGATTCACTAACAATCCTTAACTATTTATCGACTTTGAACAACTCTAAAACTTATAAAACTTATATCGACTAATACCCCTTAAGGCTCTTTATTTAGATAACCTTAAGTCGGTTTACAACACATAATCCTTGAACGACAAGTCATTATCCCTAACTAATTCTAGAATATTCGTTCAATATTACACATCAATCCTTAGCTAATATTGCACATAAGTCCTTGTTTCCTTCGAAGTACTTTAAGCATTCTTCAGTAACAGCAGTACTTTGACTTTTTCCTTCAGCAGTACTTTGACTTTATTCTTCATGCAGCAGTACTTTGACATACAGAAGTACTTTGATATTTTATATCCCAACACATAATTTGGCAGATTTGGTCCTTGGTGGGATATTTTTGGAAAACTATCATTTATGGTCCTTGGTAAATGGAACTTGGCAACTATAGTCCTTTTGATAACTTTGGATAAATTATAAACCGGGCCCTTGAGTTTTCAGAAAATTGCAAAGTTAGTCCTTGTGTTAATGTCAAACTAAACAGACCCTTTGTAATATTTAATCCAAATCCAAACACACAACCAAACCAGCCCTAATCCACTACCCCTACCCAAGCCCAACTATCCCAAAAGCCCATCTCCCCTACCCTTTTAATATCTCCCCGGTCAACACCCAGTCAAACACCCAACACTCCACCACTATTCACCACCCCTACCCCAGGTTTCCCTCCTCCTGTCTCCCCCCTCCTCACCACCTCATTTTTCCACCAAATCCTCACCAACACTCCCTTTTGTCCCCTCCAACTCACCCCCACCATTAATACTTCCCCTGTTTCACCAAACCCACCCAATTGCAAAAACAAATTTTCTCGCCAAAACCATTTTTAATGGTTGTGATCAAATGAAGACCATCCAACAGTCCAAGAGTGGTGGGAAAGTCATGGTGGGACCCACTGAGCCCTCAGCATCAAATATAAAGGAAGGAGAAGACAAAGAATGAGGAGAGTAGTTTTACAATAGATTTTAGAGTAGTTTTAGGTAGTTAATGTGTAATTTACTTTTTAGTTGTATCAAACTTCTTTAATTGTCTTGTATTCCTTAAAGAATTCTGTATTCAAGCTTTTGTGTTAATGAAATCCCACTGTTTTCTTTAATTTTTGTCCAAGTTACTTTTAAACATAAAAATCTCTTTAAATAAGTTATAAACTGTCTTTAAGTCTTTGTTATTGTTGCATAAGCTCAATTAAGCTCAAATAATAGCTTTTAGTGTGTCTATGCTCTGTTGTTACTAGTTTATCTCATAAGCTCAAGAAAGTCAACTGTGGTCAACCTTGGAAGAGAAACAAGCTGTGGAAGCTTATCCAGAGCTCATTTAGAAGTTCTTAAGCACCTTTAGTCATTCTCAATAAGCTTTCTCAGGTTTACCTCTCATACTTCCTTAGAATGAGCTAAGGACTGAATTGTAAGTCTCACTTCAAGTTTTTATTAATTATTGCTCAAATTCTGTAATTAATAGTTATAGTTGTTATTAGTTGCTGATTTCTATTTTTTTTTTTTTTTTTTATGTTCATACTTTATTAGTGTAAGCTTAAGACTGTGTTTCATGGTGTAGAGTATCATTTTGCTTCACAAATCCTTCATATCAGTTACATAAGGGGTGTTTGGTTCAGGGGATTTACCTGTGACTAAGCTTGATTCAGTTGTTGTTTTTGGTTATAAAAAGTTAACTTAGGTCTAAATAGCTTATGTAAGTCATAAAATCATAGCCTTATTAGTTAAAAAGTCAAAATTAGTATTAATTTATTTTATTTCACTAACTGTTGGAATTATAGTTTACATAATCTTAGATATAGATGTATTAGTGTTAAATATAGCTTAATCTAGTTCCAATTTAGCTTATAATTACATTTTCAACAAGCTAGATTAGATTGAAACTCACAAAAGTCAACTTGGGGGTTTAAACTCAAAAGTCAAATTTTACTTCTATGCAGAAAATCCAAAAATTCAATGAATTTATATGATTTTTGTGTTAAGATATAGGATTTGAAATTTTCACAACTCAAAGTTAACCACCTTAGCTTTAGAAATCCATTATCAGCTTATTTTTGTAATTTTTATTATAGCTTATGGGAGTGCTTAAATAGGCCTGCAGGGCATGCTTATGCCCCTTCACCAACTCATCAGTCCAAACCCCAACCTTTCAAGCCCCCCTGGTCTCATTAGTAGACCCCACCTTTCAACTCTTAGCTTTTTGAAAAGCTTAACTGCATATATTTTTATATCAAGGCTTAGATTGGACCTCAGGGCTTATTTACTTGGGCTGCAAGGTCCACTTTGTTTGTCCATTTCTGAATATAAGCTGAGCATTCAGCTTTTGTACCAACCTTCAAGGGCTTCCCCTGACCAACCTAGTGGGCCCCAGAGCTTATTCCCTGGCTTTTTGAAAATCCAAGGAGCTGAGCTTTCAGGTTCTATTATAAGTTTGGGCTTCCAATCCCTCATGTGGGCCCTACAGGCCTGCAAAGTTGGGCTTTTTGGCTTGTATGGTCTATGTTGATCAAGAAGTGCTTATTAGCTTATATTAGATTTTCTCTTGAGCTTTTCTAGTTCTTCTTGCTTATTACAAGTTCCTGTAAATCTGTTTTGGCTTATTCACCTCTGTGGTAGCTTGTGGTAGCTTATGCAAGCTTTTCCTTAGCTAGTTTGACCAAAAAGTCAAACTGCCAAGGGAATAAGCACTCAAAGTGCTTATCTTTGAATTCCCTGCTTTTTGTTTTTGTAAAAGTTTCTCATTTTTAGTTATTAAATAGTTTTATAAAAAGAAAATCAAGAAAAATCAATTTTAAAATAAGTGATAGTTTCTATTTAATATTATTTATCTTTTTAATTTTCCTTTTTAGATTTTTATTAAGTAACTTGCATTTTTATATTTTTCTTAATTGTCTTTTATATTAAAGTATTTTTAGGAATTTTTCTAGATTTTTCTTTTGTCATCTAGTATTTATTAGAATTAAATATAGTTTAAGTAATAATTAATTAATATTTAAATATTAAATAGCATAATTAGTTTTTATAAAGTAACACCTAGTTTTTGTATTTTTGCTAGCTTTTATAAGTTATAAAATAATTTTAGGAATTTTCTTATATTTTTTACTGTTCATTTTCTACTTTTCTTAATTTAAAATAGTATAAATTAATTAATAAATAGTTTTTAATTAATAGTAATTATTTAAAAAGAAAGGAAAATATATTTTCAGTTTGAAAATTAGTTTCATAATATTTTAGATTTTTCCAAATTTATTTTTCATATTTTTAGTGTAATTTCATAATTAGTTATAATTTAGGTTAATTTAAATAATTAATAAGTAGTTAGAAAATAGTAATTAATTAATAATAAATAATTAAATAGTGTAAAAAATTAATTTTAATTTTCTAAAAAATTTCTTTTATCATTAGGATTGTAAAAATGTAATTTTCACATTCGTAGGTATTTTATTTCTATAAAACTCGCGTTTTATTTTGTACGTTCACGTAACTTTAAATTGAACGTACGCGTTTTTAAGTTTTACACGTTTCTGGTTTTTCTAAATTCACGTATATGTTAATATAGCTTATTTAAGCTATTTCCTTTTATAAATTAGTAGTGTAATCAATCACAACCCCTTTCCTGTCCAAATTCACCCGATCACAAACCCGTTTGAATACAATCCACACCTCGTCGGGACATAGCGACCCGGGGAAACCCCTATACTTCCATGGAGATTGACCCTAAGGAGTTTGACTAAATTGACCACATCTGTGGTTGACTTTAGTTGACTGATTTTGTCTCAATCACACTAATGTTGGAAGAACGGTGTAGAGAATTTATGCTCCAAGCAAATCTCTAAGTACTCACTACCCAACCAAAGCATGAGACATTACCACCTCTTGCGATTATCCACAACGACATAGGCGTGTGACACTGAGTGCTACATCGTAACTCCTTTAAGTGATAGTTAACCAGGTCTTCAACCATCCACCTCGACTGCTGGTAACTAGATAAACCAAGTCTTCAACTTAAATCTCAAGCACGAGCATGGTATCGTTGAAAGTCATTCATCCAACCAACCCTGACTTCAAGATAAACTAAAATCACACCTTTGTGAAAGTTAACTTCAATCTCAAATACGTGATACCCAATCAACTCCGTAGTCACAATTAGTCATCCTTAGTTAGTGGAACATTAGGTGTTGGAGGAGAGGAGAGTCATTTCAAGCATCAATCAACATGTATTTTATTCACACTTCTCCCCCTCAAAAATTGCATAAGAGGTTGATCCACTGTTCACACTTCTCCCCCTCAAAAGTTGCATTTGAAGATGCCATTTTTGATCGAGTGAATAATAACGAATACAATCTGATGAAGGTAATCCGCTTGATGACTGAACAAGCGTGGAGCAAATATGAAGTTTGTTGATGAGAGCGGTCAGAAGCAAGAACATTTCACTTCTTCAAAAGATAAAGCGCACTCAAGCATACACTTTTCTTTTCTTTGATGAACGGGGCCTGAAGTGTTGTCAGCAGACGCCATAATGGTGAAGAGCGAGGCCTGAACTGATGTGAACAGACGTCATAGTCATTGAAGAACGAGGCCTAAACTGAAGTATTCAGACGTCATAATCATTTGCATCAAAGTTGAGGTTCATTAACCCCTGATTGATGAGATATCACTCTTTTCGGCAGCCAAACTCTGAATCTTTCCTTAACAGGATTGAACGATGTACATGCACTTAAGTAAAGACTACCTGCACTGACATTGAGAGTTTGTTTGCATTTATATGGGTTAGTGAAATCAACATCTATTTCGTTTGGGGTTCCACTATCAACCATGGTTTTGCAATCAGTGAACATCTTTCTCATAGGTATCCATCTAAGACCAACAATTGTTGATATAAATAATGTCTAAAAACGTTATTAATATTTCTCAATAAACCTATGTTTTGATAATCACAAAACTCAAATGAAATTAAGTCAAGATTAAGATGTAAACAAGTATTTAGTAACAAATATTTACCTCTACATCTAATATCACTTAAGGTATGCATAAACTAAGCATCTTATGCATTACATGATCAAAAGAAACCTTGTCTTAAGACATAAAATTTTATAAAATGATATAAACATTTTATATATATTTGTAAATCATTTTTGGTATTGTTATATTAAACTACAAAAATATTATTTCAAATTTCCAACCAAAAAGGGAAAATTTTATCCAGAAAAACTTTTCCAACGTTCAGGAGGGCGGCCCCCTTAATTTTACTAGGAGGCCCCCTTAATCATTAAGGGGATCGCCCCCTAATTAAGGGGACCGGCACGCTCCAGAACAGTATTTTCTGGCCCTATAAATATTGGATCATTCCACATATTTTTCTCACCTTTTTGCAATATAAACTTTCTGATCCAACTTCCATTTCTATATCAAAAATCCTTTAATCATATAACTCATAAGTCTTTGTTTTCAAGTGATCCAAAGCCTCATCCACTCAAGTGCAAGAAGAAGAACACTTCTCTACATCCATCTAATTGTAGTAGTGTTGTGATTAGCTAGTTTCATATTGTAGTAGTGTTAGATATTTGTAAAAGTGTTGTGTGAATTTGTTGATTGTAGAAACTAGGTGTGTTGTAAAGTAGTTTAGTAGTTGTGACTTAGTTGTGCATAGAAGAAGGTGTGAAGTTGACAAGGTGTGAAGAAGGTGTGAAGTCTTGAAGAAGTTGTGAAGGTGTGAAGTCTTGAAGAAGTTGTGAGATTGGTTCTAGCTACGATTAGAACTCGACATTTAGCTTAGTGTCGTTAACTTGTGTAAGCCAAGGTGTGTAAGGTTTCTCCACCATAAGGAGTTTGTTGACATAGTGAAGAAAACTCTCGAGTGTGGTACTCGGGGAAGTGGAGTAGGGCAAGGAAGGTGTCCTTGTAGCCGAACCACAATAAATTCGCGTGTTGTGGTTTGATCTTTCTAATTCTATCTTTTCTTCATTATATTTCAATACTTTCATTATTAGATTAGAATTGCTTATATTGGTTGTTACTTGAATTCACTTGAGATCGAATCGAAAGTTTTTAATAAGCTACAAAATATTTTGGTAATAAATTTAAAAAGGACGTAAAACTATTCAACCCCCCCCCCCCCTTCTAGTTTTCCACAATTGGTATCAAGAGCCACATCTGGCAAGATCTTTAAAATATATTGTATTTTAAAACTTGTAACGATCTATGGAATCTGAAAAATATTTAAAAGGGCAATCTATGCAAAGACCACCACTATTTGAAAGTGATGGATTTTTATATTGGAAAAATCGATTCGAAACTTATGTAAAGTCAAAAGATCTAGATCTTTGGCATGTCATTACTAATGGTGATTTTTTACCTATTCAAAATAACCCCGAAACAAAGAAAGATGAAATCGTACCTTTTGAAAAACAAAATGATGATTTAAAAAGAAAACTTGCTAAAAATAATGAAGCAAAAATGGTTATTTATAATGCGCTACCACGTAAAGAGTACGAAAGGATCTTTATGTGTGAAACCGCAAAAGAAATTTAGAACTCTTTACTAATAACTCACCAAGGTAATAGTCAAGTCAAAGATAATAAGATAGATCTACTTGTTCAACAATATGAGCAATTCACGATTCCGGAAGAGGAATCAATTGATAATGTTTTTGCTAGATTTAACACTATCATCACAAGTTTAAAAGCACTTGATGAGAATTTTTCTAGTAAGAATTTTGTTAGGAAGTTTCTTAGGGCTCTTTATCCAAAATGGCGAGCTAAAGTGACGGCTATTGAAGAATCAAAGAATTTGTCAACATTGCAACTTGATGAATTAATTGGAAATCTAAAAGTCTACGAAGTTATTATTAAGAAGGATTCCAAAATGGTAAAAGAAAAACGAGAGCAAAGCAAGTCAATCGCCTTGAAAGCTAGAAAGGAATCTAGTATCGAAGATAGCTCATCTTCCGAAAGTGGTGACGATGAATACGCCTTGGCCGTAACAGATTTCAAGAAATTCTTCAAAAGGCGAGGAAGATTCGTAAGACAACCGCATGATGAAAAGAAAACATTTCAAAAGAGTAAGGATGACAAGAACAACAAGAATGAAAGGAAATGTTTCAAGTGTGATGATCCAAATCACCTTATTGGAAAATGTCCAATGATGACAAGAGATAAAAATCAAAGAGCTTTTGTTGGAGGAGCTTGGAGTGATAGTGATGAAGATGAGAAAGAAACGACAAAAGAAGAGAAGTGTCTTATGATACATCAAATGAGGTACGTTCCGAAACCGAATATTTTAGTGATGAAAGTTTATCTTTAGATGAAAAAGACCTAGATAATGAATATAATAGACTATGCAAATTAGGACAACTAGTAATGGCCAAAAACAAATCACTAAAATACATAAACAATCAATTGGAAAATGAAGTACTAGAACTAAAAATTAAAATACATCAACTTGAAAAAGGTAAAGAAATTTTTGAAGAATGTAAATCATGTCAAGAGCTTAAAGGTGAAACGAAATACTTAGGGAAGAAATTCGCAAACTTGATAAATTTGAAAATAGTAGTCACTCACTTAGTAAAATAATAAGTATTCAAATAGTATCCGGAGATAAAAGCAGTTTAGGATTTAATTCAAATGAAGCTTCAACAAGCGAGATTAAAAATGTCAAATTCGAAAATGAACTTAATGAACAAAAACCTCTAAAATCTAATCCTAAGTATATACTTATTAATGATAGAAAAATACCTCTTGCCAATAATGAAGAAGTAAAAGCCTTTTATAAACCGTCTTTAAAAAACGAAGTAGGATCTTCTAAACCTAAGACAAGATCTAAAACTCCACCACCAAGAAAACCAAATAATCCTAGGTCTAAAACACCTCAACCAAGAAGAAACCAAAATAGGCAAAACTATAATAACAATAGTAATCAAATGTGGAACTACCAACAAAGCTACAATCCTTGGGGTATACTACCACCTTTTATGCATCCTAGTCAAATGTTAAACATGTTTGGACCAAAAAACTTTGGACCAAAGAGGCAATGGGGACCGAATAACTAGATGAACATTCCTTGAGGCAATCTTGAAGTTTTTCTCAACGTAGACTTTTTCAAAGTCTATATGTCATCTTGATGATTTGGAAGATTTTTTGAAGACCACCGGGTACGCCATTCTTTCACAACTCATTGCCATGCTTAGATAAATATGCCTTGTTTGATTACGTTGTTTGCATAGATATAGCTTGCTATTTTCCTCTATTTGTTCGATCATATATATATATATATATATATATATATATATATATATATATATATATATATATATATATATATATATATATATATATATATATATATATATATATATATATATAACCTAGATACGTCATTAGTTGACTTTCTAGAACTCCAGGAAATTGTTCGTTATTGAACCCTTTCCTTCCCCTCGCGTAATTCTATTAAGTCCACTTTTAGAAGACTCATGATGATGAATGGATATGAGTCAAGTGGACTATTATCATGCAAGAACGCCTTCGCATGTGAACACTATGGATGAAACAAACTCCTTTCGCCGACTATATTCTATCTCCGTTATCATCTTTCAAACCTCACCCATCAACCCATCATTCACTCACATTTATACTTTTATACATATATACATATATACACATATTCACATATTACCGAACACACCTCAAACCATTCATCAACTTAACACTTTGATAATTTTATCCAAAATTGTCAAAGGTGCACTTTAATTATCAAAACGGTAATTAAAAATTGTTAAGTATTTCATCATCGTGCTAATTAACACTTACGTATTTTTGATATATTATAAATCTAATTATATACGTATTAATATGTTTGTTCCAGAAACTTGAAACCGCGAAATCTCAAAATTTAATGGGCGGCCCCCTTAAAGATTAAGGGGACCGGCTTGTTATCGTGGGCGGTCCCCTTAATGTTTAAGGGGACCGGCCATCTGACACTTTCAAAATCATTTTCCACCTTAAATCTTTTCCCAAACACTCCATTTGCTCATATACTCCTCCCTCACCACTGCTGTGAACGAACCAAAACCACCAAAATCCTTCACCAAATCACCAATCCGGGGTTGTTTCGCAAGGGGCAAACGTTAACCAAACGTATAACAACATCTTTTGTAAGTTTTCCAACATACATTTCATCACATTTCATTCAATTTGGTGTCTAATCAATAATTAGGAATTTTATTAAAATTTATTTTAATTCGAATTTTAGTGAAATAGAAGCTAGGAATTGAACAACCAAATGCTTCCCATAGGATTAGGATGATATATTGCAACTCAAACTTAGTATAACATATCATTTTGTCAAAATCATTAATCGCCCATAAACCCTTGTTGAATTTCATTTTCCAAAAGGCACATTGTTGATATAACTCTTAAAAACTAGTTAAAGCTTACTAAATTATATTGGTTCAACGTTGTAAACAATCAAAACCTATTTCTCAATTCATTATAAAATGGTTCATGAAGACAACATGGGCGTTTGGTTCATGAGCAAATTATGATTATATGTAGTTATTTGAAACTTAAAACTAGTTCATAAAATTTGTTAAAACTATTAGAGTCAATAGATGTCATCAAGATATATAATCAATATATATATATTGATGTTTTAAGTTATTTTTATCTAGTTAAGGGAGCGTTTGGTTTATCTCGAAAAAGATATTTTGAAAACAAAAGTTCACATTTTAACCTTTTTAAACATGTTTATGTTGTGTCAAACTCTTATGAAAAGGAAGATATATAATCTAATATATATCTAACCTTACTTCGAAATGAATTATGATATCATACTCTTTGACATCATATATTCTAAACGAGTTTAAAATAAAAAATACAAGGAACATTGTGAAACTACTTCATAGAATATTTTTTTTTTTTTTGTGTCGAAGTAGAATTTCGTTCCACAAATATTGCATATAATTATATATATATATATATATATATATATATATATATATATATATATATATATATATATATATATATATATATATATATATATATATATATATATTATATATAACAGGAGGCGTTACACGCATATTGCCACCTCATTGCCCAGTCATTGCCATGTAATTCATTTTCTGCCATGTCATCACCTATGTCATCACATTGTCGCCATGTAAGCAATTTTATAAATTTATTTTATTTGCATTTTCCATTTTTTTTAATTTCGAATTTAATTTGTTTTTTGGGTAAAAATTTAACAAGCATGGTTCGAACCTTTGATTTGTTGTTAAACTAATAATGCATCTTACCACTAGACCAACACATTTTTTGGTTTATATCTTTCAAAACCAAATCTATATGATTCAAGTGAATATTTAATTCCGGATTTTGTATTTTATTTTGGCATTTATGTAAAAAGATATACATAGAATAATGAATAGAAGATAAACATTATAAGATAAGTTTACAGTATATTTTGTTAAAATCTTTTTTAGCCTAAAATTTCGATTAATCTAACCCTAAAAGCATATACGTAAAAAAAAAATCTGCGCTACATTCATAATATAGTTTTTCTCAAAAACCCTAATATCATTTTTTTTCTTTTTCCTCACAAGGTCTTATAATGTTCGCTTTACTGATTTTTGTGTTTTCTTCATCACAGGTTTGCAACCATGCATGCTTTAGAAAGTATCTTCTCTTATAAATGTCAGAGAGTATCTTCTCTTATAAATGTCAGAGAGTATTATCAAATGTAGTTAACTACACCATCATTATTCGCTGAAGTTACAAAATTGCTTATCAGTTGATACTCAACTTCGTTTTATTTTTCTTTTTGTCATATTTACTAATTTTTATTTGATTAGCTTATTTACTTGGCTTATAGACAAAATAATTAGCTACACTTTCATGTCGTGATTACTCTTTTATTGTAGGCAGTATGAATTTAAGGTTCTAGGTGTTACGCAAATGGCATGTATTGCCACTTTTTTTTTTTTTTTTTTTTTTTTTTTTTTTTTTTTTTTTATTTATTTATTTATTTAGTTTACCTAATGATTTGTAAACACTACATGCCACTTCGGTGAATATAGTATTTGGCAGCAATGTTTGGGTCCACGATACAACAGAAGCATCGATTGATGGGCAGCTTACACAATAATACAAGGTGCTATTTGTAATTTATGATCTTATATTTTTTTAAGGCTGTTTATGTTATGGCTTTTGAATTACTATATGAATACCACATATAGTTACTTACGCCAAAATGATTAGTAGTTCCAGGCTCACGCAGGTTGTGTAAAGTTACAAAATGGGTCGCACTTAATTTTTTTTAAAGACCTTTGGGATCTTACTCTCACAGCTCGACCCAATGATGTTACTACGAGAAAGTTGGTTTAAGCATTACGTGCTGGATAGAGGTTCATGCAGCAGTGGCCTCAAAACATGGGTTTGCCCTTACTATTGCTCTAATTCTAGATATGAGGTATTTAACCAAATAATAATGTTCTTTTTTAAGTTTGTAACATTTTTGGACTATGTAGATACATTTAAATGGTTCCTAAAGTCACGCTAATTAATATGTTTCATATATGTGAATGTAAAATAGGTTGAATTGCTATGCGGAGCAGCAGGGTTACAGAAAGCCACAAGAAGCCCAAAATAAGAATAGATGTCGAAAGTTAAGGAACAAACCCCAAAGGAACAAGATTGCTGCAAAATAGGTGGGTCATTTGTATCATGTAACAACATCAAAATATACATCCAACATCTACTTTTGTAGCTTAAAAATGACATATATCAAAGTTTATATGCTTCTGTTAACAAACATCACATTACACCTACTGAATACGTAGTACACTACTGTCAGAGTTTGCAAAAACCAAAAGCAACATCACTTTGACACTGAGCATTCTCGAATGATGCAGAACACATTTTGTCCAATATTCGAATTTAAAAAAACTATTTAATGCTATAAACAAGTAGCATGGGTCAGTTTTCGGGTGTAGAGACTCAAGAAATATCGAAGTTTTTCTACTATCTTATTAAACTTGACATTGGGCTATTGAAACTCAAGAAAAATAAGATTTCATCAGGTAAACGATGCCGTTTCATTAGGTAACAGACCCATTTCAGTAGTGGGTGCATTTGGGTACCAATAGCGCTTGGGGTGTTTAATAAGATTTCATCAGGTAAAATGGTTTGTGTGGGTTTGGGTCATGAAATGGGTAGTTTTGGGTGATGAAACGGGGCTGAATTGGGTATGTTTACGGGCTGAAGTAGGGGCTAAAATCAGTTTGGGGATTGCACTGGGTGTGGGATTGGGAGCTGAAATGGGGGCTGAGATTGGTGCGTTTGGGTGAGTTTGGGCCAGCAGCGGAGACCTAATCAAAGAAGTGTTACTTTTGAAACATTTGGAGACACAGGGATGTCTCACCAGCTAGATGGTGCGTGTAAGCCTAGAATCTTGAGTTGTTAGTAGTTTAATTCATACCTATATAAACCACCCAAAATCACATTTAGTATGTACATTTGAAGATGATTCACACATCTTTTAAATCTTTGATTGTTGGTAGCGGTATGTAAATTCTCTTTTGCAACATTTTGAAGATGATTCACACATCTTTTAGATGTTTGTAATTAACGTAGTCTTCTTTTTTTCTTAATTAGTTATCATACACAGGTACCATGAAAATCACACAAGATCATGTATGCTCAGATAAATGGAACCAAAGATTGGGATACCAACTATTTTCTTTGTTTCTTACATATTTAGGTGATTGTTATAGATAAGCATATATATATAGATATATGTATTATGTTAATGCATTTTCATATACAAATAATTTATGTGCGTTTTCTATTGATATAGCTCACATGTGCGAATTGATTTAAGAAAATGTGCACGAGCATGTATGTAAACAACATTTAAATAGTTAAATGATACTTTTTAGCGTGATTAGTTTATGTAAGTTGTTGCTTTCGAATGCTCTTTGCGAAACATTAGAATGAATTTATCGTGTGCAATTAAATTGTTATTGAAAAGAAGAAGGTTTGCGCATCGCAAAGTGTATTCTTTTTTTATATGTAGAATCATTAGTGAGAAACCAATATTTACGCCTATTAAATGAGTTTGCCATAATAGAAAACATTGAGTAATGAATAGAAAGGAAAAAATACATAATTTTGACTTAAAGCCGTTTGTAAATTATAATATCAAATAAAAAAGTTGAGTTTTAAACATAAGCAAAAGTTCAAACTTTTATCGAAAAACAAAACCGGTGCATTTAATGTGAAGTATATACAACATCGAGATGGAAGTGCAAGGCTTGCCGGAATTGATCACATGATATTTAGTAATTAGTATAGAATTAAAAGTCGGTTATTGATTGAGATGAAGTTGAAAAGGTTGCAAGAATAATTGATGATTTAACCTAACACTATATATATATATATATATATATATATATATATATATATATATATATATATATATATATATATATATATATATATATATATATATATATATATATATATATATATAGGGGGCTTTATTTTCAGAACCCTGTTAAGTGCGGGAACTGCGAGAACTCCAATTTTGCATTAGAAAACATGCATGTTCATATAAAACATGTATGTTTTCTTACATACACCTTAATACACATGCCTGCGTATTAAGGTGTATGTAAGAAAACATACATGTTTTATATGAACATGCATGTTTTCTAATGCAAAATTGGAGTTCTCGCAGTTCCCGCACTTAACAGGGTTCCAAAAATAAAACCATTTTGCATTGATCTGTTGCACTTAACAGGTTTTTATATGAACATGTATGTGTATTAAGGTGTATGTAAGAAAACATACATGTTTTATATGAACATGCATGTTTTCTAATGAAAAATTGGAGTTCTCGCAGTTTCCGCACTTAACAGGGTTCTTAAAATAAAGATACACTATATATATATATATATATATATATATATATATATATATATATATATATATATATATATATATATATATATATATATTATATATAACAGGAGGCGTTACACGCGTATTGCCACCTCATTGCCCAGTCATTGCCATGTAATTCATTTTCTGCCATGTCATCACCTATGTCATCACATTGTCGCGCCATGTAAGCAATTTTATAAATTTATTTTATTTGCATTTTCCATTTTTTTTAATTTCGAATTTAATTTTTTTTTGGGTAAAAATTTAACAAGCATGGTTCGAACCTTTGATTTGTTGTTAAACTAATAATGCATCTTACCACTAGACCAACACATTTTTTGGTTTATATCTTTCAAAACCAAATCTATATGATTCAAGTGAATATTTAATTCCGGATTTTGTATTTTATTTTGGCATTTATGTAAAAAGATATACATAGAATAATGAATAGAAGATAAACATTATAAGATAAGTTTACAGTATATTTTGTTAAAATCTTTTTTAGCCTAAAATTTCGATTAATCTAACCCTAAAAGCATATACGAAAAAAAAAAAATCTGCGCTACATTCATAATATAGTTTTTCTCAAAAACCCTAATATCATTTTTTTTCTTTTTCCTCACCAGCTCTTATAATGTTCGCTTTACTGATTTTTGTGTTTTCTTCATCACAGGTTTGCAACCATGCATGCTTGACATGAAGTTAGGCGTTTGCATTGATGATTGGATCTGATTCTGCGTTTAATTATCTGGTAGAGTATGGATAATTAGCTTATGATCCGTCGTCTTTTTTAGCTTATGAACTTATTTGATTCTACAATTCACAAACATATCAATCTTATAAGCATTTTCCCATATTCATCTAATAACCATTCACACTAATATATTTTAGGAGATTGTTAATTATTTGCTGTCACAATTCATATGTATGCCAGTGATATTAAAATGTATTTTGTTAATTATTAGCTGTCCAATTTATTGATTTTAAACATCACTGCCAATGTAAATAGAGTCACAGGGCATAACATTCCAGGCATTTCCTTTGTCGAATGTGAGGGTTCTATGGCAGTTTGTGGCAACATTGTCTGTTGTTTGTCACTGTTGGGTTTAAACAATACCTTTGGAACATTGCATGCACATACAGGTGGCGGGCCAGTCATATTGGATTTTGGGAGTTGACTCATACGCACCGATACAGGACCTTCTTTGATCCCTTCGGAATGCTCCATAGAAAACCAGCTTCATAGACACGTTGTTGAGGATCCTCATACTGCGTTAGTTGGACTCAGGCATACATAACAGCAAAGAGCCGAAGAACGACCAACGTAGGTTGAAGGTAATGTTCTTTCCATATTTGTTTCTTGCACATTCTGCACGCCAAGGTTTTACATTGGGTTTGTATTTTTTTTATTATTGCAGGTGCGGTTAGCGGGACACGCCACCCAAATGCTTCTAACAACACAACAAAGAGCCGACCTGCATATGTAACTCGCTAAACGAGGTTCATAGAAATGCGCACAGGTGGTTTCCAGTACTATGTCAAGCCATTGTCAAATTGTTAGTCTCTTTCGGATGACATGTTATTGATCCTTTTATGTCCCGATAATTGCAGGCCTGCACGATTCAGAAGCATGGAGTTCCACAACTAACTGTGGAGCAAAAACCACACCATCAACATCGCGAAGATGTAATTAAATTAGTTAGCGTTTAACTTTATTTGCCAACTAAACATCCACTGATCCACCACCATGCAGGTAAAATGTTGTTTGATTTTTTTTCAGGTAGTTGATTACGTGTACGTTTTTATATTCGTATTCATATTTGTGTTTTAAGTTTTTCTCTGATGATTTTTTTTATTTCTCTATTTTAATGTGTTATTATGCAGTGATTATAACATTGTTCCTACAAATGTATGTGTTGATTTCTTTTAAGGAAGAATAGGCGTTGATATTTTGTATTGGGTATTTCTAGGATTGCAGGTGCTTGAACATCCCTCTAACTGTCTTTGTGTATTTATAAATATACTTTTGCCAAATTTTGACTCATTTAACCCGTTTTCTTTAACAAAAGTACCTAAGGTGACATGATTTAGAAAGTATCTTCTCTTATAAATGTCAGAGAGTATTATCAAATGTAGTTAACTACACCATCATTATTCGCTGAAGTTACAAAATTGCTTATCAGTTGATACTCAACTTCGTTTTATTTTTCTTTTTGTCATATTTACTAATTTTTATTTGATTAGCTTATTTACTTGGCTTATAGACAAAATAATTAGCTACACTTTCATGTCGTGATTACTCTTTTATTGTAGGCAGTATGAATTTAAGGTTCTAGGTGTTACGCAAATGGCATGTATTGCCACTTTTTTTTTTTTTTTTTTTTTTTTTTTTTTTTTTTTTTTTTTATTTATTTATTTATTTAGTTTACCTAATGATTTGTAAACACTACATGCCACTTCGGTGAATATAGTATTTGGCAGCAATGTTTGGGTCCACGATACAACAGAAGCATCGATTGATGGGCAGCTTACACAATAATACAAGGTGCTATTTGTAATTTATGATCTTATATTTTTTTAAGGCTGTTTATGTTATGGCTTTTGAATTACTATATGAATACCACATATAGTTACTTACGCCAAAATGATTAGTAGTTCCAGGCTCACGCAGGTTGTGTAAAGTTACAAAATGGGTCGCACTTAATTTTTTTTAAAGACCTTTGGGATCTTACTCTCACAGCTCGACCCAATGATGTTACTACGAGAAAGTTGGTTTAAGCATTACGTGCTGGATAGAGGTTCATGCAGCAGTGGCCTCAAAACATGGGTTTGCCCTTACTATTGCTCTAATTCTAGATATGAGGTATTTAACCAAATAATAATGTTCTTTTTTAAGTTTGTAACATTTTTGGACTATGTAGATACATTTAAATGGTTCCTAAAGTCACGCTAATTAATATGTTTCATATATGTGAATGTAAAATAGGTTGAATTGCTATGCGGAGCAGCAGGGTTACAGAAAGCCACAAGAAGCCCAAAATAAGAATAGATGTCGAAAGTTAAGGAACAAACCCCAAAGGAACAAGATTGCTGCAAAATAGGTGGGTCATTTGTATCATGTAACAACATCAAAATATACATCCAACATCTACTTTTGTAGCTTAAAAATGACATATATCAAAGTTTATATGCTTCTGTTAACAAACATCACATTACACCTACTGAATACGTAGTACACTACTGTCAGAGTTTGCAAAAACCAAAAGCAACATCACTTTGACACTGAGCATTCTCGAATGATGCAGAACACATTTTGTCCAATATTCGAATTTAAAAAAACTATTTAATGCTATAAACAAGTAGCATGGGTCAGTTTTCGGGTGTAGAGACTCAAGAAATATCGAAGTTTTTCTACTATCTTATTAAACTTGACATTGGGCTATTGAAACTCAAGAAAAATAAGATTTCATCAGGTAAACGATGCCGTTTCATTAGGTAACAGACCCATTTCAGTAGTGGGTGCATTTGGGTACCAATAGCGCTTGGGGTGTTTAATAAGATTTCATCAGGTAAAATGGTTTGTGTGGGTTTGGGTCATGAAATGGGTAGTTTTGGGTGATGAAACGGGGCTGAATTGGGTATGTTTACGGGCTGAAGTAGGGGCTAAAATGGTCAGTTTGGGGATTGCACTGGGTGTGGGATTGGGAGCTGAAATGGGGGTTGAGATTGGTGCGTTTGGGTGAGTTTGGGCCAGCAGCGGAAACCTAATCAAAGAAATGTTACTTTTGAAACATTTGGAGACACAGGGATGTCTCACCAGCTAGATGGTGCGTGTAAGCCTAGAATCTTGAGTTGTTAGTAGTTTTAGCAGTCTTCGCTTATGTAACATTTAAAAGCATGATAGCTTGGTGCTTATTTCTTCATATTTTTTTGCAGTTGAATTGCGCTCACTTAGAGAATTGTCTTCATGAAACACGAGCAGAGGCTCAAACTCATTGTGCAACTTATAAAAGAGCATCTGATTATAACACATTGCGTGGGACCAATTTAAGAGTGTACAATTTCTTCAAACGTCTGAAAGCCTGTGTTTCTTCAGTGGGTGTAGATGGTTTTTCTGACTCATTGAACTCTTTACCTCAATTTCTCACCAAGTAAGTAATCAGTCTTTTACATTAATTTCGCAACTGTCAACTATATACTAAGAGTCTACCACTGGAAAATAATATGTTAATGAATTGAATACATCACATATGTTCTATTTTTTGGTTCTGCAAATGAGAACGCAAATGATGGCACTTTTGAGTATCGTTAATGTGTTCAGGTGTTTGCTAAAAAATCTTTCATCTCAAATCAACCAAACCAAGAAATATAGTTTAAAGGGGAGTGGGTCAAACAAACAAAATAAAGTTCACTTAAAATCTATAGTCAATGCCTACAACCTATGGTATTTCAATAAATTGTTATTATGCAATAATAATTCTTTCTAATTTATTAATTTCAAGTAACTGTGGACAAAATATGGTTTGTGGCCTTGTGGGTCAACCAAACCTTGGAACCTTCAAGTAATTGTGGACAAAAAATTATGCTACGATACGGTCGGATCCAAAATACAATGTTCACCGCTTCATAAAATTTCTTGGTAATAGATGGTAGAGAAGGTGAAGTTATTTATATCATATATCAGTTTGAGTTTGTTTATAGTTTGAAATATGCCTACTTTTGTACCAGGTTGAAAATGTAGAGTTACCAATAATGTATTTCAACCAAATTAAAGCTCATCAGGTAGACATGAAACTTTTTCTAAAGCATTATTTTCATGAAGGATACATGTGCTACGGAGCTAAAAATATCAAAGGTAAAGCTGTATCGAATAAATTTCTGTTGTTGGCTAAAACATTAGTGTTTCTTAAAATATGAATTTTGAATTAGATAAGTTCGTTTATTTGATCCATTCCTTTTCTGAAACACAAAAAAAACATAACTTCAGAGATTATGCTTGATCAATATAGGCATACGGTCTACATGTCAATTGCCTAATTTAAGAAAGGAAGAGTATCGAGCTGCAAACCAAGGCATTAACCGAGGCTCTTCAGTTGACAAGTTAGTTTCATAAAGGTTCCAAGACATGCGAGGAAGCAGTTAACAAGGGTAGAAATCTCATGGTTCCGACTAAGACGGAAACTACACAAACTCAACAACCAACTTTGGTTACAAACAAAGTTTCGTTTCGTATTTGGATCAACAACATATAGTTTATTCTTGCTCACAGCTTATCAAATTTATGCGTATATCAAATGAACATTTTAGTGTTTTTTTTTTTTTTCTTTTTTTTGCATGATGTAACAATAATATGTTGGTATTATTTACCATTGATTTATATACTCTTCCTAAATCTCAAGTAATACTATGCAAATAAAGTTTATTCTTTATTTTTTTCCCAATTCATGTGTTTAAGATATTTTCCGATAATCATTGTTTGTGTACGTCCACTTAGATTTTTCCAAGTAATATTATGAAGCTATCCCACCTATTGGAAGGTTATTTACTTAGGTGACATGATTTACAAAGTATCTTCTCTTATAAATGTCAGAGAGTATTATCAAATGTAGTTAACTACACCATCATTATTCGCTGAAGTTACAAAATTGCTTATCAGTTGATACTCAACTTCGTTTTATTTTTCTTTTTGTCATATTTACTATTTTTTATTTTATTTTTTAACAACTGTAAAGGTCATGGTTATCCATTTGCGTGCTTTCTTTATTTAAGATGATCTAAAAACAAACGCAAAAGTTAGGTCTGTCACTGATATGTGGCTATTTAGAATTAAGACTAATCTGCTTATTGTAAATATATGTCATAGTATTAGTATTTATCTTTGTATTCGAGACTTGTGAAAATAGTCAAGATTGAAAGGATTTGTTTAAGGGCCAACATCCAATTTACTTGAATGGCGACTGTTTCACATGGATAACGTAATAGTTATCTACCTCAAGGGAGCCATGGTTTGAAGGTACATACTATTTCTTCTTTCAGCTTTACTATTTTAGTCAATCTGCTGATAAAATTTGCTAAAGCAACAAATTAATAGTAGATCAATAGTCTTATATCAAACACAAACAGAGACGCAACATTGAGTATAGTGATCAGCTATTATGACCCGTTTACTTAGTTTTTATCTTGAGCATGTTAAATGAAATATCGAAGAATGTTAGCTAAAAATGAGACAAGTCAAATGGATCAAAGGTGTCCAAAGTGTTTTGGATCAACCCACCCATTGAGATATGTACAAAAAAATCACTTTTTTTTTAACCAAAACCATCTTTGACCCCTTGCCCAACCCACACAACGTGCCGATATTTCAACCTCTATCATCAAGTAAAAGTGCATTATCAATATTTTCATTTTCTGTTGTAGGTATCCTACTGGTTTCAAGTTTGGAATCAGCTACCAAAGTCCCGCCGTGGTACCCGATGGTGACTTTGCTAAGACAAGACGTGTAGTCTGCATGATAAGCAACAACACAACTGTTTCCGACGTTCGTTTTCAATAGGATTTACCATAAGTTTGACCTGATGTATGCCAACCGAGAATTTATACACTGGCAGGGGCGGAGGGAGCATGTAAATAGGGGGGGCAGGTGCCCTCAACAAATTGGCCGAATGAAATTTTTTACAGTGCAAAATTTTGGTTTTAGTGGACTTTTATGTTTCATGCCCTCAGCTAAAAACTGAACTTGCCCTCAACAAAATTGAGCCCAACATATAATCTTTTTCTTTTGTCACATATTCACTTTATAAAACAGGTTTTCGATAGGTTTTTGCATGTCAAAAGCTGTTTTTTGGGCTGTTTTTTGTGCTGAATTGCTGCTGCTGATTTTTGTGCTGAAATTTGATGCTGAAAGCTGTTTTTGGGTGCTGAAATTTGGTGCTGAAAGCTGTTTTTGGGTGCTGAAATTTGGGCTGTTTGGTTGTTGCTACAGTACTTGCCCCCCGTGACCGCATACCCTGGCTCCGCCACACTGGTATGTAGGTGAAGGTATGGAAGAATGTGAATTTGGCACGTGATGATCTTGAGAAAGACTATTAGGAAGTCGGGCAATATGCTGAAGAGGGAAAGGAAAATGACATTTTGCAATTTTGAAATAAGTAAGAAATGGATACAACTTTTAAAATTTTCTTATTTAGTCGTAACTTCTTACTATATTTTAGTTTTTAAACAAGTAATAAATGGATACATATTTATTTACTACTTTGTCCATTTGTTCTCTTCATCATCTATCTAGGTGTATCAAAGTTATCGATACTGTAATGAATTAAAGGTTAGTTTGACATGGTTCAACACACGAATATGACATTACGACATAACCATTGTACCAAAAAAACTTTATATACAAACAAGCTTTATTTCGCATTTGAGTTTATTTGGTTGTATACTTTGTTCTTACGTACCGCTTTGTAACTTTTTTCTCTCATATTCGATAAATGTTTATTTCTTTTCGTTCTTAATGCATACAATAAATAATTTGGTATGTTTATAACTTATTTTCATTAACTTAATTTTTTCAACAATATTCATAAGGCTCTCCCACCCATCAGGCGAGCTAAATGTTATTTTTGTAGCTTTTCATAATGCAGACAACATTTGTATCGTGGAATGGTCTTGATATACGGGGTTCCTAAAAATCAACATTCATCACATGAACAAGAAGGTTTGTATACAACCTTGACACTCCATAATAGAGGTGATATATATGTTGGGTCAGTCGAATTGTGTAATAGACTAATAGGTACTTTTGGTAGCCGTGGAAGATATGTAACCAACGCTATTAACACCAAAGCAAACGAAGAGCTCAAACAAAAAGAGAAAGCGCAATGTTTATGATATGGAACCAACTTGACTCTTTTTTAATATTAGCTTATTTTTTGTTAACTTAACTTTTTTATCGATAATTATAAGGCTTGCTCACCTATCAAACTGGCTATGCTTTGATACTTTGTTCTTGCATACCACTTTGAAACTTTTTTCCTCTCATATTCGATAACCGTTTATTTCTTTTTGTTTTTAATACATTCAATAAAAAATTTGGTACTTTTATATCTTATTTTTTGTTAACTTATTTTTTCAAAACGATAATTATAAGTCATGCCCGCCCATCGGGCGGGCTTCGAAAGCTAGTATATATATATATATATATATATATATATATATATATATATATATATATATATATATATATATATATATATATATATATATATATATATATATATAACATATGCATGATAGTTGTTTCTATATTAATTTTATTTTTGTTGTTATATTGTTTAGGTGAAAATGCCTAAGACCACGGTTGGTGATGTCTCCAAAACCAAACAATACATTCCAAATGTTTCTTCTACTCCTGGCATGTCTCCTTCAGTTGCATGTTTCTATCGTCCCATTGAAAATAGAAACATTCACGAAGGAAGAATTGTCGATCCATCTTTCTATGAATCTGATCAAACCGAACGAATGTTCTCCAATATTCGTTTTGAATGTCTTTACCAAATCAACGAACCAATCATTCCTTGTTTTATCCTCGACTTCTATAGCCAAGTGACGGTGCAAACCAATCCTTATGGTCATCTCCTTATTTCCTTCATGATTCAAAATCAATTCATCACTCTTACTCTTGCTCAATTTGGACAAATTCTTAGAATCCCATACAACGGCCAAGCCGTATTCTCAAATGAATGGGATCTTTCCTCTCTTGAAAGAAATTGTCCTCAGGATGGCCCCTACTATTCTGAGATTCCTAGTCCTGAAGACATTCGTCGAATGCTTGAACTAGAACGTCATACGACTAGTCGAGTAATCAAGTCGAAGAATGTCGATATTCATGCAAATCAAATCCTCCTCAAAGAGCTAAGCCAAGATATGAAAAAGTGGGAAGAACTCACTCGCGAGAATGCGTTTGGTACTGGCGGTCACCGTGATCATGTCACGGCGAGCATTGCCCACATGTTATATTGTGTAGTTGCTGAAGAGCAATACAATTTGGCTTATCTTTTTGTTCATCGAATCATGTCCGCCAAAAACACCCCAAATGCCAATCTTCCTTACGGTATGTTCCTTACACGACTTTATCGTTATGTCATGGAACATTACCCTCATCTTCAAAGAGATTACTACGTTCAAATCCTTCCTACTTTGAACCAACTCACTCTTGTTCGTACTGGTCGCTCTCGAAGTGACAAAGGAAAATCTCATGTTCCTTTGTATTCTAGGCCTCGTGGTTCTACATCTCATCGTGACGATGATGATGATGAGGAGGAAAACGCCCCACGTGTTAGTACTCCATCCCCCACGACCTTTGTTGAAAATCTTTCCGATATTGACGAAACCGGATATCAAGTTCCTCTTCCTCATGAACGTACCGATGAACTTCTCTTCACTCGTCAAACGTCCATTATCAACCGACAACAACAAATGCATGAAGAGATTCGAGGAGGATTCAAATCCGTTGGAAAGATGTTTAGGAAGATGATTGGGAAGAAGAAGAAGTAGATGATGATGATGTATTGCTACTTATTATTATTAGTTTCTATTAGACATTTGTATGGTTTGAAATACTTATGTTATTTCTTGTTTATCTCTTGGATGATATTTAGACTTTAACTATTATCATGCTACTATCTTAATGTTATGCTATGTGGAATATAATATGTTAATTTGCATGCATAATTTGGTTATATATATATTTATATATCATCATTCCTAGAGTATATACTTCTAATAGAGCTTGCTGGAAATACACACTTGAAAAATCACCCAATTCTGCAAATTTTGGGTTTCTAGTCGTCTGGGAAAACACCAGATGGGCGGCCCCATTAATCTCCTAGGCGGTCCCCTTAATCATTAAGGGGCCGGCCTACAATTAAGGGGACCGGCCATCTGGAACTAGGTTCACTGTTTTCTGTTGCATCTTGTAAACCCTTTCTCTAGTATCAGCTACCATTTCCCATTTTAACCCAACTGATTTTAGAATCTCATTCAACCATTTCAAATATTTACCTAAATCAACCATTTCCATACTATAAATTCCCTCCATAATCACCATTCTTCATCTCATCATTTCTCATCCAAATCATCATGACTCCACCAAGCACCTCAAACTCCAAGGCCTCTAAGAAACAAAAGCTTGTGATCATCCATCCAAAACAACTCTTCATTGACTTAACAAATGAAGACAACAAAACCCCATCACCTCCACCAAAATGCTCATCTCCAAATGCACCTAATGCACCATCCAAAACACCTTCCACTCATGGAACTTCCTCATCCTCCATACCCTCAACCTCATCAATCAATGACTACATCAATTCACACTTATCACCACAAGTATCATCACCACATCCTACACAAGAACCTACTTCCACCCATCTTACCATCTCACTTTCACCAATAACACCACTTGATGCTCATCTCTCATCTCCACCAATTACACCACCATTCTTTGCCAATCCCGTGCCTTGGAGGTTACTTGAATCCCATGGGGATACTTGTCTTTGTTGCATCCATAACCGAACCGTTATCTTTGGTCTTAGAGATGAAATTCAATATATGTTTTCATATATTGAACATTTTCTTACCAACCCACCACCTCCACCAACACCACCATCATCTCCAATTATTCCTCCACCACAATTCTCACCCATTCCTCCACCATCACCATCATGCTCTCCAAATTAAGCATATGATATGCTTAATAAATAAAGCCTCTACCACCCTTTTGCTTGCAAGCTCTATGGAATCCATGTACTCTTTGCATGATGATGTATTCTTCTAGTTGTTAGTTTATGTACTAGCTATCCTACTTGTAATCCTTATTGCTACTTGTATGTTGTGTCTTAACACAACCATTTCTTTAATACGAATGCTTCTTTTCAAACATGCTTAATTATTTTCTTATCACCTTATATATGTTTGCATGTATATACTTGTGCTTCTAATATTTTTGTTTTGCAAAGCATTCCATAGCTCATTCTCTTGGTGCCCCCAAACGAGGGGGAGTACACATCAAGGGGGAGATATCTTCCCGTCAAATTTTCACGTTTGAAAATAGTCGGCATAAACTTTTTGATTCTACAAAAATGGGAGAAGTAAATATAAACTCACTAAAATACTTGTTTAAAAACTAATTTTTGAGTTAATGAGTTTAAGTTTTGTAATCATCAAAAAGGGGGAGATTGTTGATATAAATAATGTCTAAAAACGTTATTAATATTTCTCAATAAACCTATGTTTTGATAATCACAAAACTCAAACGAAATTAAGTCAAGATTAAGACGTAAACAAGTATTTCGTAACAAATATTTACCTATACATCTAATATCACTTAAGGTATGCATAAACTAAGCATCTTATGCATTACATGATCAAAGGAAACCTTGTCTTAAGACATAACATTTTATAAAATGATATAAACATTTTATATATATTTGTAAATCATTTTTGGTATTGTTATATTAAACTACAAAGATATGATTTCAAATTTCCAACCAAAAAGGGCAAATTTTATCTAGAAAAACTTTTCCAACGTTCAGGAGGGCGGCCCCCTTAATTTTACTAGGCGGCCCCCTTAATCATTAAGGGGACCGCCCCCTAATTAAGGGGACCGGCATGCTCCAGAACAGTATTTTCTGCCCCTATAAATATTGGATCATTCCACATATTTTTCTCACCTTTTTGCACTATAAACTTTCTGATCCAACTTCCATTTCTATATCAAAAATCCTTTGATCATATAACTCATATGTCTTTGTTTCCAAGTGATCCAAAGCCTCATCCACTCAAGTGCAAGAAGAAGAACACTTCTCTACATCCATCTAATTGTAGTAGTGTTGTGATTAGCTAGTTTCATATTGTAGTAGTGTTAGATATTTGTAAAAGTGTTGTGTGAATTTGTTGATTGTAGAAACTAGGTGTGTTGTAAAGTAGTTTAGTAGTTGTGACTTAGTTGTGCATAGAAGAAGGTGTGAAGTTGACAAGGTGTGAAGAAGGTGTGAAGTCTTGAAGAAGTTGTGAAGGTGTGAAGTCTTGAAGAAGTTGTGAGATTGGTTCTAGCTACGATTAGAACTCGACATTTAGCTTAGTGTCGTTAACTTGTGTAAGCCAAGGTGTGTAAGGTTTCTCCACCATAAGAAGTTTGTTGACATAGTGAAGAAAACTCTTGAGTGTGGTACTCGGGGAGTAGAGTAGGGCAAGGAAGGTGTCCTTGTAGCCGAACCACTATAAATTCACGTGTTGTGGTTTGATCTTTCTAACTCTATCTTTTCTTCATTATATTTCAATACTTTCATTATTAGATTAGAATTTCTTATATTGGTTGTTACTTGAATTCACTTGAGATCGAATCGAAAGTTTTTAATAAGCTACAAAATATTTTGGTAATTAATTTAAAAAGGACGTAAAACTATTCAACCCCCCCCCCCCTTCTAGTTTTCCACAACAATCTTAAAAATTCTACCCGTCGGTATCCACCTAAGGCAAGTTCTAGGAGTGTTTGGTTTCTCATGTAAAGTGGAAGTCTTGTTTAGAGAAGACCTTTCTCCTAAAATAATCTGCCTGCCAGGTTTCTGAATATAACACTTTGATTCTACGGTCTTGTTGTAGTTTCTAGTCTTAGATGGTAGAACCTTATCACAAGTATTCACTTCCTTCGGGAATTTTGTAGCACAAGTATCATAATTTGCCTTAAAAGCGCATTTCAAACAAGTTGAGCACACAAAGTGTTTGGATTCAGAAAAAGATCTAGGCTTCTTAGAGTGATCTACTACGGGAATCACCTTAGTCGACACACAACTACTCTTAGAAACAGGAAAATTCCTTGTCTTTTCATGTGTGTTCTTCTTAGTATCCTCTAGGTTGTGATTATGAACACTGTTTTTATGTCGAACATGTTCCTTTGTTGTCACAAATGACCCGCACTTTGGACTATTCCTAGAGGCACTAGAGGCACAAATATGATGTGGTTTTGCAACAACACATTCCTTTTCCTTAGGTTTAGACTGTGAAGTGAATGGTTTTGACAAAACTTGTTTCTCATCAACTTGGGAGGCAAACCGCAATTTTGAAAATTTTGGTCGTTCAGATCTAAACACAGTCGGTTGCCTAACAACACTTTGTTTCCTAAGAGGTTTTGAAGGTGGTTTTCCCATGATTGATGGTTTTGCAAACTTAGTGTTCACACTGTTTCCTGTTAATTTTCTTAAATCATTTCTTAATGCCACAATTGCAAAACCCTTTTCCTGAACTTGAGCTTTGAGTTCATCATTTTTAGCAATCAAAGAGGTTGTCTGCTCTACTGTCTTAGTTTTTGTTACTTTGATTGAGTCACATAGGTCTTTACACTAAACTTTCAAAAACTCATTTTCCGTAAGCAGTTTAGCAACATTACATTCCAATTCAATAATTTTTGTTTCCATTGCATTAATGTCATGTTTAACTTTGGCTTCTTTACTTTTCTCATGCATGTTTATTCGAGTTTTCAAATTATTGATCATTAAGTTTTTGTTTTGTAGCTGAGCTTTCAAATCATTTATTTCAAAAAAATTCATGAAATTCAGGGAATTCCATATTCTTACATGGTTTGTTAATTTGAAGACTTTCTTCCTTTTGTTGAATTGATATTTCAAGTGAAATACAATGTTTCTCAAGTTGTAAAAATCTATTTGAAAGTTCATAAAAAAACATGTTTTTCAACCATATCATTTGACTTAAAGGACTCAGCCGTAAACAAAGAACTTGAAGCATCATCACGTTCAACATCCTGATCAGTTTGTTCAAGTATGTTGGCAGATGTATATTGTTGAACAGTTAAGGGTAACTCAGCTCATGACACCTATTCATTATCTGGTATGATGTCTGCATCCGCATCTTGTGTACCACGGGTTGCTGAACCGTTGTTTGGGTTAAGCTTCTCTGTCTTTGTTCCTCTTCACTTAGTGTTAACTGATCCAACATCTAATGAGTTACCCGAATCAATATTGATATCTCTTAATTGCACCCGACTGTCATTCATCTTGATGTCACACTTAGATTTGTGCTTTGCTCTTTCCTCAATGTAATCCTTAACCTTTCCCATGTGTTGGAGTAGTGTGTCTCTGAACGTGTCAACCTCAATTTCCATGTGATCAGCAAAACACTTCATTGTCATCTGACTTTCATAGTCATAAACCATAGCGGAATTCAAATCGATGAACACCTGCAGTTGTTTGTTGAGCACACAGAGGGCAGCCATGGATCCAATATTGGAAGGTTCTGCCTGGTCAAGTTGTTGTCGTAATTGATCTAAATTAAGAATCATTATGTCTGTGAAAGTCTGAACATCTTGACCGAAGAGAGTAGCAAATGCACGTTCAAATCCCATCTTGAATCCAGTTCCCTCTAAAAGTACCGAGAGGTGTGAATGAAGTTGTCGAAAGCATTCAATGCAGCAACCCTTTGCATTATCAAGTAATTTAGTTGGTTGATGAATCACATTCTCTTGAGGATCTGAGCACGAAGATTCCATTGCAGCATTATCAAGCACAAGTACGTTAATTTGTTGTGAAGGGTTGGAAGTCATATGTTCATCGATCATGTCGTATAATTTGAGTATCTCATGTATGACTGAATCTGAAGAATTTGACATGATGTGGACGTGCATGGGATTTTACACTTCTATGATTTAAACCGAGAAATAGATTCTTTCGCGGGATTTTACAAAATCAAGAAGAAACCATGAAACACCAAAGACTGGAGTTGAACTTGATGATCAGTTGATGGACTAGGTTATATGTTGTTTAGTTGTGATCTTGGTTTGGTTGATGCAAGTTTGGCCTCGAAAATTTGGGTACACGACTTTGTGGTGAAACCACTCAATGTTCAGCCTGTTCCGGTTGTTTTGACAGGTATTTCGCTGAAAACGGAGTTATGGTCGTTTGAAGTTTAGACGTAAAAGGTCAACTTTAGTCAAACTGCAACTTTAGCAAATTGCTAAACACCACCAAATCGCTGGAGCTAATCGCTGAAAATAGAGGTAGCCACTGAGAAGAAGGTAATCGCTAATCGTTGATATATGGTAACCGCTAGAAAAATAGTTAATTGCTGGTCGAAGGTAACCGCTAAAGGATATAACCGCTCAAGGAGATAACCGCTAAAGGAGATAACCTCTAACTGGAGATAACCTCTAACTGGAGCTAACCTCTAACTTGAGCTAACCTCTAACTGGAGATAACCTCTAACTGGAGATAACCTCTAACTTGAGCTAACTTCTAACTGTTGGAGCTAACCTCTAGCTAATAAGACGAAACAAACACTTTCATGATTTTTTGTCTTTTACCAGAAACTAGCTAACCTCTACCAAGAAACTAACTAACCTCTACCAAGAACAACATATATAACCCACGAAAATCACCAAATCATCCACAAAATAGATGAAATAATTAATCCAAAGATCAAACTAAGTAACTCTAACACCCCTAATCACAAAAGTACACCCATAACACTTCATATATCACAAACAAGATCAAACCAAGGTGTATTCCATAACTACCATTCGAACCAAAATAAAAATCTACAAAACCAATCTTAAATTCGAGAGAGAAAAAACAATCCTAGGATGAAACCATGGCTCTTGATACCAATTGTAGTATTCTCATAATTATAACATTTATGGTTATTGTGATTATGGTTCGAATTGTATTAGAATTTAGAGAGAGAGAGAGAGTTGGAAGGATTTCCTAGAGAGAGAAAGTGATGAGAGAAAATGTGAGATATTAGATTGAAAGAATGGAAGCTCCAACCCTCTCCACATGTGGAGAGGGGTATTTATAGTTTCTTACAAAAAAGATAAAACGCCCACACCCGGGCTGTGGATCAAGCATACAGTGGGTAAAGACCCGTCCTTCTTCCACGGTGTTACTTAAACTAATTTCAACTAATAAATATACTAACTACGAGCTAACTTAATGCTATTACAATATTTAGCTGACCGAGTCTTCTATAGAAATATTTGTATTCCTAACAAAATCTAACGGCATCCACTATGATGGAGTTTTAAAAAGGTTTAAGAAATATGAAAAGTTTTATGTTTATTTTAATTATAGTGGATACTTATTTCATATCTATGTGGCATGAAGAGGTCCTAATTTTTGAACCTCTTTATTAATTTAATACATTTAATGCATTTGTTAAAAAAGACATTAAAATTTATACTATATAGTGAATATAGGTTATAAAATCAAAAAGTCACTTTATTGATGTATTATTATATAACCTTTATAAAAGATTTATCATAGTAAATACTCTAAATTGAAAACCAAATTCAAATTCAAATACAAATTATAATCATAAACCCATCTACCCCATCTACAAACTAAAGAGCCTAATATCAACTTTCAAATAGTATCAAAACTTTAACAAGGTGTTTGTTTGAGAGGATTTGAACTGTTGGCCTAGATTCATAACAAATAAACTTGTTTTGTTTGAAAAGTGCGGGCTCAAAGATTGGAGGATTATCAATCTTTTTTGTCTTAACTGATTCCACTAAATAAAGCTAGGATTCAAAAATAATTTGGTTATATCATTTTGTATTTTTCAAACAAAGTTGGCCCTCATTTAATTCACACCACCCATTCTAATTTAAAATTTATTTTATAATAAAAAAATTAATTAATTTTCTTTTATATATTTTTTAAATTATAATATAATATTATTTATATATTTTCTCTATCATATTTTTTTTTCTTAAAACTTACACCAAATCCAAATACCTTAACAAACCAAACGGACCTAAAAGTAAGGGGCATTTGGTTGAGGTCCTTGAACTGGGTTTTCATTTGACAAGACATCAAGCAATTGTTTGGTTGAACATTCGACTTTAGAATCTAGGATTTGGATTAAAGAAATGGTACCGTTTGAAATCTTGGGTATTATGGTTACTTTCCTGACATTGTGGGGCCAGTTTAGGTACCTATCTTTATATTCAATCTTTTTTTATAATATAGAGGTGGCAAAACGGGCGGGTCGAGCGGGCACGGGCACGGTCTAAAACAGGCACGGGCTAAACGGGCACATGTTATACAAACTACTTTATAAAAGATTTAAAATGACGAAATAAATTCCTTAAACGTAATATCTTATTTATATTTAAAAACTTAATTATATCATTGTACAAGTTTTTCATTAAAAACGATCGTAATGTTCTCCGATTGAGAAAAAAATATGTGCCCGTTAGTGCGCACTTAAAATTTCAATGGGCTATATGTGCCCATTTCATAAAAATGAAGGGGCTAAATGTGCCCAAATCTTTTATAAAGTAGTCAAAATTAGCCCATTTTTTTGAATTCGGGCACAAATTGCCACCTCTGTCATAACATAAATTAATAAAAATAATTTTAAAAACTTTAATTAATTATTAAAATATATATTTCTAATTTAATTATTATTTTCTCTTACCTCATTTTTTTTTCTCTTCTACATCAAATTCAAATCCAAATCATAATCTACAACTATACATTTAAATCCAAATTATACTATATTCTAAAAATCATTGAGGTGCGGGGTCCACAACAATGTTATTAAGGAGTGGTTAACATGATAATTCGGGCTCCTATTGGTGTTTCGGGACAAGAGGCACCATCCTATTGGTTGGAGGAGTTAAATACTTAGTTTATCTACAGTGACGATGAATAGTAAAACGGTAACTTGCACTGTTATACACTGTGTTGCACTGTTTTTCACTGTGGCTAAACAGATTAATAATGTAGTGTTTTTTCTTTATTCCAAAAAAGTTCTACACCTTTTCTGTCTTCTTCACTACATCATCTTTACACATAATTTCTGTCTTCTTCACTACATCATCTTTACACACAATTTCTGATATTCCAAAAACTCAACTTCAGTTTTAAATTCTTACGGGCATTTGTGAAACATCAACTTTTCTTTGTCTTCTTTAAATATCCGAAAAATGAAAGAAAAGAACATATGTGTTTCATGCTTTCTTATCTTTCGATTCAAACAAGAAAAACATAACCAAAGAAAGATAACAACGAAACAGATCTCAGATTTGCTCAAACCATTCGCAGATTTACGGATCTATAAAGATCTTATTTGTTTGAGCACAACTCTTCATCGACCTCTTCATCGTGAGAGGTGTTACCGACGAGAGAAAAAGTGATGGAGTGACGGTGTGGTGGTGGCAGTGGAGTGGCAGCGGCGGTGAGGGTGTTTGGTAGCACGTCGAGGCTCAAGAAGCTCTAGAAAGGCTTAGAATAGCCCGATCTATTGATTGGGAGAGTAAAATGTTTCACCGTAAAATTTGCCGGCGGCGGCGGCGGTTGCCGGAAAGAGGGTGACCGCAAGGAGATATTGAGAGATAGAAAGAGAGAGTAATAGTGATGTGTGTGTAAGATTTATGAGTGAGGAAAGAAAGAGAGTGGAGTATTTTATATAATAGGGAGGGACCAAACATGGCCAAAACAAACTACAAGGGAAGGATTAAAAATAAGGGGCAGGTTTTACAATATTAACTGTGGGACCCATTTGACGTACCAAACAGACTCGAAAAATTACGAAACTTGCAACATTGTTCACGAAATAGTTTTTCCAATAAAATCAAGTATAAATTCGCATGAATTTCTCGAAGTCAATTTATTTGGCAAATTCGGTTCGTTTTGTGTCATTTCGAGTTTAGATTAAACATAATATTCACGCAGCAACGCGCGAGTATCTCCATTTTTCCTTACAAAATTACACGCTTCCATAATAATAATAATAATAATAAATAAATAAATAAACAAAAATAAAATTTCAACAACATAATGAAAACATTATAATCTAAACTCATCTACAACCAAACGGGCCTAATATTACCAAACACGCTCCTTGTTATTAGAAGTAAGCCCCACAAAAATAATCTTAACAAACACCCAAAAATACAGATACACATTGGTAATATTAGGCCCGTTTGGTTGTAGATGAGTTTAAAATACAGATACACATTGGTTTGAATTGGAACCAAAAGCAAATCAAAAGAAGAAAAGAAAGATGTTGAGAAGAAAACCAAGCAAGATCGAGGTCAAAATCGAAGACAAAGAAGAACTGGAAGAAGCTAGAAAACGCGCCGCCGCCGCTGCAGCCGCCAGCCAGCCAACCGGCGGCGGCAACTCGCTTCTTCACCACTTCAATCAACAATCAGCTACCTCCAAATCCCACCGCATTGGTCTCTCATCTTAACAAATTACAGTGTTTTAGTATTATTGTATTTGTGGCTTTTAAGAATGTTAATGATTTCAGATTGATATTTAAGGTTGCAATCAAGTGAAGTTTTATGGTTTCGTTATTCATGTTTTTGTTACTTAACTTATGTTGTACAGTTTTTAATATTTTGTTGAACAAGGGTATTTGGGTTTAGTTGTTGCAGTTTTAAAGGCGTTTGGAATTGCTTATATACAAACTGCTCATTACGTTTTCATACAACTCTTAGGCTATGTTTCGCAACGGGGCTTGAGCTTTTAAAATAAGCCGGCATTGTTTGTCACACGGGCTTATGAAACTTTTATAAGCCATAAGCCTCCGTAAGCCCAAGCCCTTAGAAAAGGGCTTATGGAGTTATGGGGCTTATAGCTACTCATATTACTTAAATACCTTTCAAGTATAATAGATTATCATGTAAAAGCTGGAAATATACGTGAATTAATTTGATGTATTTTTATGTGAGTTTACATTAATAAGCTTCAGCTCCAACTAATTCCAAACAACTTTATAAAAGTATAAGCTTCAGCTTTCGGCTTATAATATAAGCCCTAGCCCAGCCCCGGCCCCAACCCCTGCCCATTGCGCCAAACATATTGCAACTTCCAAACACCACCTATTGATAATTAATCTTGCACTAATATTCATCGTATTGCTGTGTAGTATATTAAGAACTATCTACAAGCCTTATTGAGGCCAATTGGTACCAATCAAGTCTCATGGCTCTAGACTTGCTGCTTGTATAGAATGTATACGAGCCTAATGTGAAAATTTAATGATGATCGCGGTTTCAGATTAAGTTCGCTCGTAAGAGAAATTTGGTAAATGTCATATTTTGTTGTTATCTCTGATTGGGATTAGGATGTCTTAGGTTGATACATTTGGTAAACTATACTTTGAATATCCCTATTTGTTGACATATAGAAATCAAAGTTTGATTCATGGCTTATTGTTAATGTTTTCGTTGTTACGCACAAATGATCATATCGATTTAATTATCTAGATGGGCTTTGGCATTTATGGTATGCATATAATCTAATGGTTCAATGTATTTGAACTGTTTCAAACTTTTGGTATTAGGATTATCTGTTAACCTTTAGCGAAAGATGATGAAGTTAGATAAAAAAAATAATGTTTATTATTAGGGTATAAGCACTATTATTGCTGGCATGATTGAGATACCTCTGCATAAGATGTAGAAAGTTTATAGCCTCATGTTTTTGAATGAGTTTTGTTGGTAATTTTGATTTATGTGTCTTGTCTTTAAGGATTTGTTTTGTGCCATGTATTTTGGCATATGTCACAGGCTTGGCTTGCACCCATATTTGTAAGAACGGTGTTTAACATCTAATCTTAAGGATCTCCAAGAGTATTATGTCATTCTAGAGTTCTTATTGTATAGCTTCAGTCATAAAAATGACTTGCTTTCGGCGTAACACCCCCTCCCTTCCTCGAGACCAGGTTAAAAAAAAACCTCTAGTAGCCTTGCTTTGTGTGTGCTAGTGTGAGGGTTCAAGTCTTACTTCAGAAGAAAGTTGTTGTGAGTTTGTCGTTAAGAAAAACAATTATCTGAAGTTTAATTTTTGCGGATAGAAACCGTTGGAAAGTGTCACCAAGGTAGCAGAAAGATGAGATTATCAGCAACTCAAAGCAAAATAGAGTATCTCAATAAATCATCAAGAATCGCGAAAGATAAAAGGTAGATTAATGCACACATAGTTACAAGGCACACAACTTTATTCTGATCTGTATTTGTGATCTTAGAATAAACATCCACATTATTCCTTGAAGTTGGTTAGCTACTTCTCATTTTGTTATTCCTTGAAGTTGGTTAGCTACTTCTCATTTTGTTCTAGGATTCTTCTTCTTCGTAGGGCATTTGTGGCACGCAGGAAGGGCTCGTGCAGCTGCAGATTACAACACACAAGAAATATTTGAGTTTTCCTGTAGGATATGATACACAACGAAAAGCATTAGAATTTTTGCAGAAACTGAACTATGTACTTGCTGATCTCATGGGGCTTCTCTTGGTTTATCCGGTGGGCTACATCTTTCATCACAATGACTTCTTCCAATAATGGAACATCTTTCTTAAAATCACCATTGTGTACGTAGTCTATAGTGGCGGGCCTATGATATGCCAAGTCCAGGTCCCTGACAAGTGACAACGTATTTCGATGGCACCATCACTTTTGCACAGTGGAGCGGTGCAACCAGTTCCCAGTTCCTGTATAGGTACAAGCAAAAGAGTTACGAGTTTTGCAACTATCATTGAATTCACACTAATAAAAGTGGCTTAGTGGACCCCATTTGAAATATGGGGTCCTTTAGTCGCCTTCCTCTGCTATTTGTTATTACTGTATAGTTTTTTGAAAGTTGTAGGTATAATGTACGATTTCCAACACGTTAGTAGTTGATTCCACTCAAGAGAGCTGGCAAAGTAATCATCGTCTTCATCAGTCAACCAAGATGACAAGGTGACTAGGGTCTTCCCGGGTGAGTGTCGAAATCCTACGCTCCCCGGGAAAAAGAATGGTTAAGGATCTCGGAATGTTAAGAACGATAATATAGTACCAATTTTGGCCAGCACAGCTTAAATTACTTCCGGCTCTTGCACACAAAAATGTCATATGAATCATGATCATTAATTGAATTAACATAAGTGAAATTAGCTTGCTTACCTGAAATCTGCTTATGTAATTATCCTCCCCATATGCAATTCTCATCATCTTTTCAGTGTCTCCCTTTTGGTTCCAAGGTATGACAGGCATGCTGAAGTAAACTAGCTTTACTCTAGCGGGCCTAATCATGCCGAGGTGCCATGCAATGTATGCACCCCAATCATGACCCACAAAAAACACCTTTTTACCTTCACTTATGATGGCATCAAGAAGCCCAATGACGTCACCCCAACATACAGAAAACACCGAACTTGGTGTGGTCATTAACCGGTGCAACTGTTGTCTTCCCATACCCATGAAGATCTGGTGCCACAGCTTGGTAACCATGATCAGCCAAATATAGAATCTGGTGGCGCCACGAGTACCAGAGCTCAGGGAAGCCGTGTAGGAGCAATACTAATGGACCTTGACCGTTATTGCAGAATGTTGGTGAGCTCATTGGCACTTGTGCTGTATGGTCTCCATATTGGTTCTTGTCATGTGTGGAGTGTGTCATATGAACCAGGTTAGTTTGGCTTTTATAGCCTTTTCAGCTAGAGCTATATTATACCTTTATCTGATTATTATTGTTATTGATGGATTAAAAATGTATAATTAGCAGATAATGATCTATTAGTATAAACAAAAAACTAATTTGTAAGTCACTAAAAACATATATTTATTTGAATAAGCCAAGCTTAGTTATTTTTTATTCTTCCTTAAACTAACCAAAGTTTTGAGCAAATAAAAAGACCAATGCGTTTAGCAATTAGCATATACCGCTGAACAGATACATATTACAAAGTACATGTGAATTTTTTTTTTTTTTTTTGATAAAAAGTACATGTGAATTTTTAGTTATTACTAAGAGCATTGGGTGTGGCAACAAGCCACAACCTCTTCATTCGGGCCCCACCATGCCACATCACCAAAACACCCCAACTTCAACAAACCACAACAAACCCCCCCTCACCAAACAACAAACCTCCACTTCCCCATTCGGGCCCCACCTCTTACACACTTATTTTTTTATTCATTTCTTTAAATAAATTAAATTATTTTACAAATACTAAAAAATAAAAAAAACATACTAATTTTACAAAATTAATTCTAAAAAAACACAACACATTAATTATTTTCACAAAATTTGTACCCATTCCTTTTGTGTGAAAAAAAAAAAAAAAAAAAAAAAAAAAAAGCTGCTGCTGTCTTCTTCTCCAAAAAAACACACACAAACACACACTAAAAAAAAACCTGCTGTTCTTCTCCTCACAAAAACACACACAAACACACACTAAATCTAGAACACAAAACTGCTGCTGCCACTTTGTCAGATCTTCTCCTTCGCCGTGCCCACGACGAATTCTTCAACGGCGACCAACGGCGAGGCAGGCTCGGTGTGGCGGCGAGCAACGGCTCGCCGTTGGATCCGCCAGCTCGGACGGCGAGCCTTGGTTAGTCGACCACACCCAATGCTCTAAGTACCTAATATTTTTTCTTTATTGTGTCAATTATAATATGGCCTGGGCCCATCAACTCTATAATCTTAATTGGCCAAGAAAAAAATCAAATGATATAGAAACGTGGATTTACATTGCACCTTTGTAGCTGACACTCATTTAAAAAGACTGGAAATTTTGAATAACTTTTATTTTAGTTTTTATCTAAATGAGTATGAAATATTTTGAATGAAATTTGATATACCTAACTCATATCCTCCAGAGAGGAGAAAATATGGCCAAAAGAAAAGTCTAATAGTTCCTAGTGAGCAGCGATTTAAGTGATGCACCTCCAAATATTTGTTCAACAATTATGCAAATTCTTGAATCTCACCGTATAAATGAACTGTCTTTAAAAGCACAATTCCTTTTTTTCTTTTTTCTTTTTTCTTTTTTTTTCCTCAAAAATTAAAAACAAACACACTGGTATGCACGAAGAAATGATTAACCAACTGGGCTAGCTCAGTTGACCACCAAGGGTAACTTTGGGGAGGTATTCTTGGAGAGGTCTCAGGTTCGAGTCTCACCATGGATCTTCAGGGGCCCGAAAAAATAGAAGCAGGAGTGGGGTTTATCCCCTAAGGAGAAATGTTCGATGCTTGCATACTGCCCAATTGGATGTCACTGTAGGCTCGAATCACTAACTACTAACTCACCATTCAAAAAAAAAATGCACGAAGAAATGATTATGACATAATCATCTAATTTATGGCAAAAACCAGCATACATTTTTAAGCTTTTTTTGTGTCCACATCACTTAAACTTGTATCATACACACTCTTGTAATCTCTTGTTCAATGATCTAAACACAATTTTCTTCAACCTCTTTCCCCTCCGCCACCACCACGATCACCCCCTCCCGCTACCACCCCAAACACCCCCACTACACGCACCACACACACACTACCGCCCAAACAAAACCTCGCCACCACCCAACACAAAACCCCCCACACACATGGTGGTTAACTAATATGATACTTGAAAACTTATTTTAAATGTTTATCTGGAGAAGACGAAATGGGTGGCACGTAGGTGCCTCGTAAGTGCCACTTAAGCTCCGAATGTAACTTGGTAAAAACTTTGATGGTAAAACAAGTTTTCAAGTATCATATTAGCACAAAACATTAAGTTTTTTAATCCACGTATCATAACGAGACATTTGAAAAAGTACGCGTCTATCTTTTGGCTTAAACCCAAAATCTTGAACATATTAGGTTTGAATGCACAAAGAGGCACCATCAGCCACCATGAGAATTTATAAGATTTCATCCCATTAAACCAACAGAGCAACAACAATACATAATCCCGCTGAAGGGTATGGGGGAGGTGAGAGGTAGACCGTCACACCCCTACCTGAGGACAAAGGGATTGCTTCTAGAAAGACATTCAGGCACATTAAACCGATACAACCATGTAAAAACTACACACTAATGTCTTTGGGTCCTTGCAAAAATGGTAATTAGAGTACTAAATTTGACTATATCATACATTATAACGATGAGATAAACAATGGCGACAACTCGTGCACCGCTGGCTAGGATAACTGAGGTCACATTGAGAGCAAATCGTCTTCAAAATTGTATTTTCAGCCTTCCTTTCCGACACACTAATCTTAGATTATTTCTGTTTGCAAAACAAAATTATCCAAAAATCATGTTTAAAATGCAATCCCAAACACCCTGTAAGAAGACCAGTTGGATATGACAAGATGGGAGGTTTTGAGGGTTCAACAACTGTATAAAACAGATTTTGATCATCATGACTTCATGAGTCACTTTTTTAGTACACCCATGACTACAAATAACTTGTCTGGTCTCTCCAAAAATCAACCCAATAAGAAGTAAATGGATCCAAATTCTCTTTCAGCCAAAATCCCAAACTGAGTGAAGATAATTTCCTTTCTTCCCAAACATTTTATAATCTATGTAAAAAATGAAGGTCTATGCAAAAGTTAGGCACTGAAATAGACCATCCGGTATTACCTAAAAGTCTAAAACCTTGAGAAAATCATAACACATGCACACAAAAATTTGAACATGACAATGAACACAAATAATTTATCCCAGGAAACGGAATATATGCATAATCAATCTTTCGCACAATACTGTTCTAAACAAGGATTCTGAATGCTCCACAGAGGACAAGTCAAAGTTAAAATGATGTTCATGCTTCCTACAACATACTTGATAGATAATTGAACATTGACCAATATCTCTGATCTAACAGGCTACCTTCACTTTACTTTCTCTTCTTAGCAGGTGGTTGTTCCTCGTCATCGTCATCTTCCTCCTCGTCTTCTTCATCATCGTCATCGTCGTCATCCTTATCCTCTTCATCATCATCGTCGTCATCGTCATCATCACTTCCTCCTTGATTACCACCATTTGTTGCTGGATCTTCATCAGGGTCACCTTCCTCATCATCATCGTCGTCATCTCCTGCTTCTTCACCAGAGAAATCTTCGTCTCCAGCATCATCCTCTGGCTCCTCTGCATCCTCGTCATCTTCATCATCATCCTCTGTGTCGCTCCCATCTTTCGCTTCAGCTTCAGTTTTGCCCTTCATGTGTAGCTCACCAAAAGGAAACCTACAACGTTTGCATTGTTAGAATTTAAGTTAAGATACCACAGCGATGAAAAGAAGAGGAATAAACCTTTGATCGTTTCCAGTCAGTTTTGGTAAAGTGTCTAGGTCCTTGAGCAAAAATCCTGCCTTCAAGTGTGAAGTTACAGAATGTTAGTATAAAATAGCATTAGAAAAGACAGCTCCATGCACAAGTTTGCTCTTTTGTCTTTGTTAATTTGTCATTTGAAATTAGAGCAGAAATATGCAAGTATTTTCTAACTGATAAAGATTTTGAATAAGCATTAAGCAATGGGAAATGAACAATCTAATCCTAGAAGTTACTAGTGTAGCATAACAGCAACAAGTCAAGTTCTGTTTCCTTGGATGAAACAATCTAGTTATGGGAACATTTTATGCCAAAACCCCACATACATCAATAAAAGAACAAGATGTAGACATTTTGTAATTAGAACAAGAAGACACCTAAAGACAAACGTTATTTGCTATTCGCAAATGCCATTGTACCAGCCAAAAATATAGGTACAAGCTTAAAAAATATAACTTTTGATAGTGTCCGATTATCATAATCAGTTGGTAACTTGGCAAATTCTTATTGGGTATCCATTATAGAAACATAATACTGAGGTGAGGCGTATCCTCAAATCTGATGTGTCAAATGGGTCGATTCAGGTTATATTGTATGTCTTATGGGTCAAACAGGAAGCTGATTCGATTCTACGTAAAATTGTTTGAAAGTTATCCAAAGTATATTTCAATGCATAAAACATTATCTATTATTCTGATAATACAGTTGTGTGATAACCAACTATTTATATAAATAACTAATAAAATGTAAAAAGAGAGTATATGTGGGCTGCCCAATCTGACCCAATCCTTTTTGGAATGCAATAAGATAAGGTTTGACCAAAACGCATTATGACCCATCATTCAACCTGTTAGTTCTGTCCTTTATTTACACCTATAATCTCAAAACATCATATCTGTCAAATAATAGGTCTGCGGTAAATAAACAACCTGTTAGCTCTGTCCTTTATTTACACCTATAAATTTTTAAATCTAACTACAAAATTTACATACAAGTAGAGCAGGATATGATGCTAAACAAATTTTCATGGTCAAGTCCTAACATTCTCTCACATCAAAAAGCAACTACGTGTAAGTAAATTTGTTTAGCATCATATCCTGCTCTACTTCTCACACTAGTAAACATTAGAAAGCAGATAAACTTAGCCTAAAAAACCTACAGAAAAAATATCAAAGACAGGGCAGACCACCTTAGCAAAAAAGATCTCAACTTTTACTTCAAATCATAAAAATGTCACACACAACCATCAAACAATAATAGGTCTGCGGTACGCACAAATAACCTTTATCTTAAAACTACTATAAACCCTTGACAAGAATTAGAGAATTAACAAAACAACTTCACAAGTTTTAAATCTAACTACAAAATGTCACACGCTATCAGATAACTAAGTACCTTTGCATATACAAAACCACTAATTAGCAAAAAAAAAACCCTTAATACCAAACCACTAACTAGCGCAAACCGCAAAGACACAAAATTAGCAAGACCAATAAACAATGTAAACAATTAGCAACAAAGTTCTCAACTTTCACATCTAATAACAAAAATGTGACACACAATCATCAAATAAACAAAGGTCCTTGTATATATCAGCAAGTATAAAGTATATTTAAAGCAACTTTAAACCTTAATAGCAAAAGACTAATTAACAAAAAAAAAAACACACACAAAATTAGCAAAACAATAAGATATAACAAAAACCAAGTCAACAAGAAGCAATTATAACTAAAACCCATAATTAAAAACACAAAAAACTTGAAAAAAAGTTAAAAAAAAAAATATACCATAGTGAGAATGGTAGCAAGGGATCTGTGAGCAGCCAACATGGTTTCACAAACCACAGCAGTTTCAGTGTGGAGAAACCCTAAATCAGAGGTGAATGAAGTGATTGCTTCCATTGTTGTTGGTGAGGGAACAAAGGCACAGTAAAGAGAGTGAAGTTAGGGTTTGGATGTGTTGTGTTTGTGTCCGTTTGTATGTAAACAAGTACTACTAGGGTTTTGTGGGTGTCTGCGTTGTCAAATATTTTTGTGTTATTTTGACTTTCACCCTATAGGCTCTATGAATCTTTTTTGCTGAAAATATAGCCTACCTAACCCATCTCATGATTTCAAATTTTAGTTTTTGGAAGTTCACAATTACACTGTTCATTTCAAAATAATTATATGATATAGTTTAAGAAAAATATATTATAATTGTTATTAGTTTTTTATTTTTAATTTTTGGAAAATGACAGTTTTATTCTTTAGGGCAAATCATCCCTGCTGTGAACTGCACACAGCTTCTCTGCTGTGGGGTATAAATCAGGGACCATTCTTGTACAATCCTAAATCAAAAAGGGCTGAGAAGTGAAGTCAGGGACCATGTTTTGCATACCACAGTAGGTAACTCCCTGCTGTAAACTGCAGGGATGTTATCCCCTATTCTTTAACTAATTAATTAACGTATTTTTTAAAGTTTGTAATATTAATTTTAATTAAGCGTAATATGATAAACCCGATCAAACTTACTTATCTAATTTTAGTAGTGAACAATTAAATTGTGACATCCTAAAATGAAACTGTGGACTATTAATTTGGAATGGATGGAGTATTAGAAAACTAAAGGGGTTTTCGAATTGCTTACTGAAAATAGATTGCTTGTTTTTAAAATAGATAATCAGATAATTAGTTGTTATAAAATATGGTTTTAGAAAATACTCCTTAGTATTTATATTTGATTATGCGCTAACAATAATAATTCACATAATCAAGTTTTGTTAATTATTTTTGCTAGTGGGCCTTTTCTTAAATGAAGACCATACACTACCACTAGGCTTGCAATAAAAATCTAGAATTAATATATAGAGTTTTATATAAAAATATAATTGTTCTTATCGCCTCTTTCTCTTTCACCTCTAAGTCTTTCACTTAGAGCATCTGCAATGCTAAACTTCACAAATAGCTTTTTGCAATAAACACCTCATACTTTTCCTTAAATTTTACATATCAAAAAACTTTTACTATAAATCTCTACAATGGTAAAAGCTTTTTACAAAAGTTTTTTGAAAAGAGAAAATGAGATAGCAAGATGAGTAATCAATACAGTTTGATGACTAACAAGTCATTTGAAAAAGCACAAAATTGCAATGGTAAAAAGTCTTTTAAAGACTTTATGAAATAGAGAAAAGCTATTGAAAAACCTTAGCATTGCAGATGCTCTTAGCACCATTTCAACAAGAAACCATTCAGTAAATAAAATAAAATTCTAAGGTAAATGGGGTAAATAGTAATTTTGATAGAAGAAACAAAATCACTTTGCAAAAAGCATGTCACCACCTGCTTTGCTTTTTCAAAAATGCGTTTTGGAGCAAAGAAAAATGCAAATAATTGATTTTTAGGTTATCTCATCCAAACACCTTGCACTAGATATTGTGTCTTATAAACGTAATAGTTAGATAATTTGACCCAAAACGCAACCCCAAACACCCTGTAAGCATATATTTCTTTCAGGAAAAGGCGTGCTTTGTTTACTGGAAACAAAATGTATTAAGTACCTCTATTCAACAAGCTTTTATATTATTTTTAAATTAAAAGATACTTCATATACTTTATAAAAGATATGTTATTTTATTTTAGCTCTTTCTTCTCCTTCATCTAGGTTTTATTTTCAGTTTCACCACGGTGTATTTTGTAACATACATTAAATTTCTGATTAATTATGGAAGACTTGTTGGGTCCGCTAAAGAACACACGTTCATGCAAACCATGAAGGATATGAACAATAGTTTTAGCAAGTGAGGAAAACTGATGAACATCAACATTGTAGAGGTTGGGTTTGCTTGAGAACAACACAAACATGCTAATAACACCATTTGTACTTTTCAACTTTATAAATCTTATTAGAAATATGTTGGGAATTATATTAACAGTTACCACGGCTAGTATGAAGATTACAACTGCTGAAGAATGCACTAGCAGTGAAAACTCATTACCACTACTAGTACATATTATTACCACTGCTGTTAGGATAACTGTTAGGTAACTTGTATAGATAAATATAGAATAGATCTTGTGTGTATCTTATTCTATTATCATTATACGTATCTTGTAGAAGAGGACTCCTTATGCTATAAAAGGAGGTCCTAGGTTAAGGTTAGATCTATGTTTTTCTTAGAGCTTCAAGGTTGTAACCCTAGTGATACAAAGATCACTCGTATTATTATTATTATTATTATTAATATTGGAGCTAACCGTTTGATTCATATACTCTTCTCATTCATATACAACTGTTTCATTCACATACAAACTTCTAAGTATTACTAAGTAGATTCCACATACTTAGTGGTATAACTCAAAGTATCATTCTAACACAGATCAAGGTGTTTAGATCCATCAAGTGGTATCAGAGCCAGGTTTTGATACTTTGATTTAGAAGACCCCAAGTACACTCAGAAGATTCAATGGAGACAGAAACAAGCCAGTCCAATATTGCTGCTAAGCTTCCTAAGCTTAAGTTGAATGGCTATGAGATGTGGAGGCTAATGATTGAACAATTCTTTATGGGGCAAAGACTAAGCAACAATATGCCACAGAGCTTACTCAGATGAAAGCAGAGATCAAGAGTTTACAGGAAGAAGTTGAGAGCCTAAAGAAGCACAGATCTTCCTCTCCACCTCATGATGATGACTCAGCCTACTTTAGTGAAGATTTGGGGAATTCTCCCAAACAATGGAGGATTAGAACTGATGTAGAGTTTAAGGGGAGGAGACTTAATTTTGAACAAGAATTTGCTGAAATTGATGACTTTGATAATGTTCAAGAGAAGGAAGATGAAGCAGTGGGATCTAAGGAAGTTTTTGCTGAAGCAGTTGAAACTCATAAAGACACAGTGGAAACAGATAAAGATGTAGTGGATGTTGCTGATGCAGAATTTCAAAGAAAAAGGTTGGAAAAAGGAAAAGTTCACATTGTTGATGAATCATCTGAGCAACAGTCAAAGAAGATTTCAAAGAAAGAACAAGCTCTGATAGATTATGATGATGAATTGGAAAAGAAATTAGAAGCAGTTGAAATTGCAAAAAAGAAAAAGCAAGAGGAGCAAGAGATTACAAGTTTCATGGAGGCTCAGAGGTTGGATAAATTGGAAACAGTACATGAAGAACCAATTTCTATTGTTCCATCAACTGTACTAAAGGAGAAACCTCCAATGTTTACTTATGTGCCTACTGAAGAAGAGATTGAGTTCATGATTGCAAATGATCCAGTGATTAGGAAGAAGGCAGTTGAACTCATTGCTAATACAACTTTAAATGAAGATCAAAGGTCTGCTCAATTAAAGGATTTCATTCAGATGAAGAATCAACAGGCTCTTGATGATATTATTGGCACAGTAAGAAAGGGTCAAAAGAAGCCAAGACAACTCACAAAGGCACAAATTATTGCTGAGATGAAGACCTATTGTTGTCATGTTGGCAATTGGAAGATGGCACATTTTAAAGGGATGTCACATGATCAGGTTGAAGGAATTTATTACAGGGTTAAAAGGCAGGATAGTAAGTTCATTCCTATGGATAAAGAATCTGAAGCAATGAAGTTAAAAAGGTCAGGAGTGAGTCTTGAATCCAAAGATGCTAAGAAATTAAAGACTCAGGAGCAGTGTTCTAAAAGGCGCGCCAAGGCGCCGCCATGGCGTCGCCAAGGCGCGAGGCGTGGCCTCGACGCCACGAAATGGACCAAGGCATGAGATCTAGGCGTCGTGTGAAAAGGCGTGGAATAAGGCGCGAAAAGGCGTGCAAAGGCGCGCCTTTTTGTAAGGCGTGGCGCCATTTTTAGAAGCATTTAGGGGATTTATGGATTTGGGCTTGAATTTCAAGTATTTGGGTTATTTCTTTCTTGGGCCTCGTAATTTCAAAACTTAATTCCTACTTGGGTCTCGTATTTGGGCCTGGCTATTTGGGATTTGGGCTTTAGTATTTGAAATTGCTCTTATAAAATGATATAAAATTATAAATACATAAATTTATAAATATTTTGTTGCCGCCTTAAGCACGCCTTAAGAAACGCCAAGACTTCGCAAAGGCGCGTAAGGCTTGAGGCGTGGCTATGCCGCCACGCCACGCCTCACGCCTTTTAGAACATTGCTCAGGAGTTATCTCAAGCAAATGAAGGTGTCAGCAAGTTAACTGAAGAACAAGTTACAAATATGGTGTATATTGAAACTGATGTGCTGAATGTAGAACCTTTACAAGCAAGATATCCAGTAGTTGGTTGGGAAATCTATTCTGATGATTTTGGTGTTGCATGGAAGATTATCAGAACTGGTAATGTCACAAGTATTTGCAGAGATTTTGAAGATGTTGTTAGATCTTGTGATAGAGAAGATTTGGATACTTTGTAGAGGATAATTCAAGATTAGTTCAAGAAAGATGAACTTGTTGATGTCAAAGCTTAAGAGTTGTGGGTTCACTTTAGAAGATTATATGAACCTGACTCTAGTGACAGGTATTGGAGATTTGAAGCTCATAATATGAATACTCTGTGGAAATTCTATGATTCAAGTGGTGTACATCATGTTTCTACTCAAGATGGAGTTGATGTGTTTATGTTAGCTGAAAAAGAATATCCATTGAGAGCAGGTGTTCTCACTGTTATGATGTCAGTTAAGCTCAGATGTTGGGAAAGAAGTGAAATCATAGAAGATTTATTACAGAGGATTTATGATCAAAGTGTGAAGGCTGACAAGGAGTTGAGAAAAAGAAGATAAGTGTTTGGCAGAATTCCCATATCCTCATATATGTTGACTACTTGAAGAAACTTATTGATTTACATGGTAATCAAAAGTTTAGGGGAGGATTGTTGGGAATTATATTAACAGTTACCACGACTAGTATGAAGATTACAACTGCTGAATAATGCACTAGCAGTGGAAACTCATTACCACTGCTAGTACATATTATTACCACTGCTGTTAGGATAACTGTTAGGTAACTTGTATAGATAAATATAGAATAGATCTTGTGTATATATTATTCTATTATCATTATACGTATCTTGTAGAAGAGGACTCCTTGTGCTATAAAAGGAGGTCCTAGGTTAAGGTTAGATATACGTTTTTCTTAGAGCTTCAAGGTTGTAACCCTAGTGATACAAAGATCACTCGTATTATTATTATTATTATTAATATTGGAGCTAACCGTTTGATTCATATACTTTTCTCATTCATATACAACTGTTTCATTCACATACAAACTTCTAAGTATTACTAAGTAGATTCCGCATACTTAGTGGTATAACTCAAAGTATCATTCTAACACAGATCAAGGTGTTTAGATCCATTAAAATAAATCAAAGATTTACAAGGGATAGCCTACTGAAAACTACCCCGGTTGATGACAGATTCTCTTTAAACTCAAACAACAAGAGGCAGCTAGCTTTGCATTGTTGTTCCTAGGAGAGGAGGATCCTAACTATAATACTTTGTATTATTTTCTATGTTTGAATCTCTACTTAACTCGATTACTACCTTGAGTTTATATAGGAGGGGAAACAGTGGTTGCATGTGGGTGTATAATAAATTGTCCGCTTGCTATAGATAGGCATGTGCCTAGTAGGCTAGTCTGAAGCATACTTTCAGCTTTCCCGACTTGACAACTTATAGTCCCAATGCTAGTTTCTCGTACATCGATAAGTACTTGAACTTATCTTCCTAAAAAAGTTTTCCGCCCATGCATTCAGAGGTTGAGGTTGTAATACAGAATCAATCTTCAGAGTCATAGAGACATTTGTTAGATCCCAGTGAGCCTGGTGTTGCTTTTAGCTCTTTGTAAATCACTCTCTGACACCGCATTAGTTTGTGAATGTTCTCTTCAGTTGTTCTTTAACGTCCTTGAAGCCATACAAATGTTTAAGCTTTATACAACACTCATTGATTTCTTTATTTGTAGGTATCACTTTCTGAATAATAATCATAGATGCATATTATCTGATAACTTATCAGGGAGTATCTCACTTCAGATAACTATTAGGTTCACATTGATAGTTATGAAGTGACATTCTCTCATCGTTATCAGAGACTGTTGGGGACAAAATTTCAACTTTTGTCCTTGACAAATATTTGAACAAATAGCCTAGTCCGGAGTCGTGAGAGCTGACAAATATTTCACGACGCTGAAGACTTATCTCTAATACTCTTAGATACACTTACGCGGGAGCAATTTGAGACAATTATGAAATATGGGCGGAAACCTTCTTGGGAAGACAAGAAGACAAACGTACTAAATACTTTTTAGTATAAAGCTTCTCATAGAAGCTTTAAGAGCTTTTATTATTATATTATAGACAAAAATACACCGTTGGTCCCTAAACTTTCTACGAAACATCGCCATGGCCCTTAACTTTTCAAAATCGTCGCCAGGCGTCCAAAACTATGGATTTTGAGGCCGAATGCATCCCTTGACCAGAAATGGGGAGGTCAACGCTAAGTTTTGGTTATTTTTCCAATGGCAATATAGTCCAACCACATTTACAACTAGCGTATGGTTTATGTCTAACCCGACATTGTATTAAATTCTATAAAATCCTCAACTATCAACAACGCAGCACACATAGATTCAATCAAAGTAACTAAGAATGACACAAAACGATAATGGGAAGGGTTTGTACACTGGGTTGAGGAAAGAGGATTGCTCCAAGGAACATCGGTTGGGTGCTAAGAAGGAGAAGAAAGAGGCTGCCGACAATGTGTTACCAAAGTTTGATGATTTGGAAACAAGGATTACAAAACTTGAAGCTCTGTATAAATATCTAAAGGAAAGGAAGGAATTGAAGGAAAATGGTGATAGGGAAAGTTGTGGGTCTAGCTAAGTGTATGTTTAGATGGTAGTGAAGTTTGTAATGGTTGTCAACATGAGATCAATCAATAAAAATCTAGGTTTTGAATAAATTATATTGTTTGACAATCAATATTTTTCATGTTGTTGTTAATTCTTTAGTTTGACTGTTACAAGTCAATTTGGCAGTTTGATTATTAGATGTCTAAGTAATTAAATGATTTGCCTTTTTAACTATAGTGGCTGTTTGGATTAGCAATTGCATATTGTAGTTACATAATAAAATATGTAAATCATTTGCATTTTTAACACATGTAACCTTGTAGAATTACATGGTATGGTTTGAACATAGGTTCATCAAATGTTAAGTGGCCACTGTGTTTGGTTTTGCTGATACAAATGTGTGATCGATTGTGGTGCGTATACCATCACATTTAGCATTTGGTTAGTTTGACTTTTTAAATGTCAACGAATAGCTAATATGTACAACCATAAAATTATAATGTATTAGACAACATGAGAATGACTTAACACATTGACTATTAAGCATTTAGCATATTTGGATAGTTTGACTTATAGTAGTAAACTGGTAAAACAATGTCTGATACAACATGAAAATGACTTAAAACATTGTCTGATACAAGGTTCTACTGCTAATTAACACAAAATTGGAGAAGAGAATGCGACCTCCACTACACAACCTTCACCTGATGAACCTTCTAACGATATACATACTGGAACTGGATTATCAACATACAAAAACATTCATCCTGTCATTGAATGTCAAATTGCAAATGTGCCTGGAAAAACAAGTATCCAAACACCAAATATTCAAGTTATATAAGGTTTAATAGTAACTCATCAAGGAAACTCACAAGTAAAGGATAACAAAATTGATCTTCTTATTCAACAATATGAACAATTTTCTTTTCCCAAAGATGAGATTATTGATTGTGCTTTGCTAGGTTTAACATTATTATTACTTCACATAAAGCACTTGATGAATCTTTTTGTAGCAAGCATTTTGTCTGGAAATTCCTTAGAGCACTCCATCCGAAGTGGAGAGCCAAAGTGACGGCAATTGAAGAATCCAAAGATCTTTCAAGCATGTCACTTGATGAGCTAATTGGAAACCTCAAAGTTCATAAAATGGTTATGGAAAAAGATTCGAAAATAGTTAAAGGAAAGAAAGAGAAGGTCAAGTCCATCGCTTTGAAGGCTAGAGTTCAATCAAGTGATGATGAATCTAGTTCAGATAGTGACGATGAAGAATATGCCATGGCCGTTAGAGACTTTAAGAAGTTCTTTCGAAGACGAGGGAAGTTTTTAAGATAACCTAAAGATGACAAGAAAGCCTTCCGAAAAGATCGTGATGACAAGAAAGGAAAGGTTGAAAGAAAATGATTTTGGTGTGGAGACACAAGTCATCTCATAGGAGAATGTCCAAAACCACCCAAAAGTAAATCTCAAAAAGCTTTTGTAAGTGGTGCTTGGAGCGATAGTGAAGATGATGACGAGGAGCCAAAGAATGACGAAATTGTCTCATGGCTCATGACTCAAATGAGGTACACTCTGACTCATCTTGCTCTTGTATTGATGATGATACCTTACAAAAGGAATACAATAAACTTTGTTTACTAAGCTTAAAAATCATAAACAAAAACAAATTTTTGAAAACTAAAAAGAAATTTTTAGAAAATGAAGTTTATGAATTAAATGAAAAAGCTAAGAGATTAGAAAAGAGTAAAGGCACCAACACATTATGTACATCATGTGAAGAGTTTAAACTCGAAATTGAGAAACTTAAAATTACTCAAAATGATCTAATAAAACAAACCACAAAGTTTAAAAGGTTCGATAAAAGTATTTATTGTGCGGATGAAATAATGAAACTTCAAAAGTCACCATTTGATAAAACAGGACTAGGTTTCATGAAATTAGAAACTTCAAAGAGTCAAACGAAACAAGACGAGAAAGTACAAGATACTAACAAAACTGCTACAGCTCCCACGGAACCCAAAACAGGGTTCTGCCCGTTGAACCTAAAGGTTCCGCGGGGTCTGCAGCAGAAAAGATAGTTTCTACATCGGATCGTACAAAGTTTGTTAAAGTTACAAATAAATCCAAAACTAGTACAAATGAAACAAAACTGAAACCAGCTATTAAGGTTGGAGTAGGACTTGGTAGAAATGAATTTAGAACTAAAACCACTCAACCGAGACCTAAAACTCCTATTCCCAAACGCCCTTTTCCAAAGAGCAACTACAACATGCAACCAAACTCCAATAAGGTTGGAACCAAAACACATCTAGACATTACCAAACCCCGAATTACATGTCATGGAACCCATATCTTCAATTTTCATACATGAATCAAGTTAATGGTATGTTTAACCAAAATGTACCCATGAGATATTGGGGACCAAATGTTTGAGTGTTTTGTATAAAATAGGTATGTTTCAAAGTAAATTTGGAACTGGATGAATGGATCAAAGATAGTGGTTGCTCAAGGCACATGACGGGGAACAAAAGCCTCTTCTCATCTTATCAAAAATGTGATGGAGGTAATGTCACGTTTGGTAGCAAGGCTAAAAGCAAAATCATCGAAAAAGGTACAATCTCTCATGACTCTCTCTCTATAGATGATGTAGCTCATGTTGATAACTTCGGCTTTAATCTCCTTAGTATTAGTCAACTTTGCCGGAATAAGTATAACGTCCTTTTTAGTGAAAATGGAAGTAAAATACTTAAAGATGGCATAACTATAGCTAGAGGTGTTCTTAAGAACAACGTGTATGTCATGAAGATAGATCAAACATCTAGAGACAAACTTTGTCTCACCTCATTAGATGAATCTTCAACTTTATGGCATAGACGCTTAGGACACGCTAATATGAGACTTATTCAAAATCTCTCCTCTAAAGACCTAGTTTGAAACCTACCCAAGTTGAAATACGACCAACACTTTTGTGATGCTTGCAAAGTTGGTAAATAAGTTTATAGTAGCCATAAGGCTAAAAATGTAGTGTCTACATCTAGGTGTCTAGAACTTTTACATATGGATTTGTTTGGTCCATCCGCTATACAAAGTTATGGAGGTAACTTCTACACTTTGGTTATAGTAGATGATTACTCAAGTTATACTTGGACAAAATTTTTGAAAAGCAAAAATGAAGCTTTTGACAAATTTGAAATTCTAAGTATGAAAATTTAAAATCAACTAGGAACATGCATTATGTCTATTAGAACGGACCATGGTCGTGAGTTTGACAATGAAATACAATTTGGAAACTTTTGTGCTAAAAATGGTATAACACATAACTTCTCGGCACCACGCACTCCTCAATCTAACGGTGTAGTAGAACGTAAAAATCGGAATTTGCAAGAGATGAGTAAAACAATGCTTAATGAACAAAACATTCCTCAAAAGTTTTGGTGTAACGCCGACACGTCAACCTACATTTTAAATCGTGTCTTAATTAGACCATTTTTTAACAAAACTCCCTATGAACTATATAAAGGTAAAAAGCCTACATTAGAATATTTTAGAGTGTTTGGGAGTAAATGCCTTATTATTAACACTAAGGATTATCTCACCAAACTCGACCCAAAGTCTTATGAAGGTGTGTTTCTTGGATATTCACAAAGTAGTAAAGCTTACATTGTTCTAAATAAAGAAACCTTAAGAGTCAAGGAATCGTTAAACGTAACATTTGACGAAAGTCCACCTCCCTCTAAGACATCACCTTTGGTAGATGATGATTTAGTTGAAGATCAAGCAATGGAAAATCAAGAAATTGAAAATGATAACAAGTAAGATGAACTATTAAAAAAAGAAATTGTCAATGTCAAAGAATCCAAAAGTCATCCATTAGATAGTGTCATAGGAAATATTAATGAAAGAACACTGAGATCAAAAGTCCAAAATGAAAGTAACTTCTTTTGTTTCGTGTCAACTCTTGAACCGAAAAATATAAACGAAGCTATAAAAGATGAATCATGGGTAATAGCTATGCAAGAAGAATTAAACCAATTTATTAGAAATGATGTTTCAACATTAGTTCCTCAACCAAAAAGTCAAACAATAATTGGAACAAAATAGGTTTTTCGTAATAAAATGGATGAAAACGGTGTGGTGTCTAGAAATAAAGCTAGGATAGTAGCACAAGGATATAATCAACAAGAAGGCATTGACTACGATGAAACCTTTGCTCCGGTTGCTAGGCTCGAGTCAATTAGGATTTTACTTGCATATGCATGCACACACAATTTTAAGCTCTTTCAAATGGACGTCAAAAGTGCATTCCTAAATGGGTTTATTAATGAAGAAGTGTATGTTGCTCAACCACCGGGCTTCATAAATTTTGAGAAACCTAATCATGTTTACAAACTTAAAAAGGCTTTATACGGACTTAAGTAAGCTCCAAAAGCATGGTATGATCGACTTAAAAACTTCTTAGTTGACCGTAGGTATACCATGGGCTTAGTTGATAATACTCTCTTCACTAAGAAGAAAGGTTCACATATTATCATAGTCCAAATCTATGTTGATGACATTATATTCGGATCAACTTATCAAGAATTATGTGACGATTTCTCAAAAATCATGCATGACGAGTTTGAAATGAGTATGATGGGAGAACTCAACTTTTTCCTAGGACTCCAAATCAAACAACTAGAAGATGGTATCTTCTTTAACCAATCCAAATATATTAAGGACATGCTTATGAAATTTGGCTTAGAAGACTCAAAACTGTTGGATCCTCATTACTGCTGGTGGACACTGTTTCTGCTGATAGCTTAGTGTTTCTGCTGGTAGTACATTTTTCTGCTGATTGATGGTATACTTGATGAGGCGAAAAATGAACCACTTTTAGGGGGTCATTTAAGCCCGGAATTGAATTTATTTGATCAAATATTGCCCTAAATCGTTCCTTTTGTGATTTTAGGTACTTTGGGAGTGAATTCTGGAAAAGGAAGCAATTCGGACGTTTTTGGAGCATAAAAGTGAAAAAACGCCAAAGACTTAATTTTCCAAGCTGGGAACAGTAGGTGACGGCGTCAAGAGCAACATTTTGACGGCGTCAAGAGTAATTTTCATGACGACCCAGTACAGAAATGAAGGCGTCACAAGGAAGAGCGTCAAGAGTAAAATACGTGACGGCCTGGAAAAAGTTATAACGTGACGGCGTTAGAAGTAAATCAAGGCAGTCCGAGAATTTTTTTGGCGGCGAGATGACGGCATCACCTATTTGGTCTTGACGCCGTCAGCCTCAATTTCCTATATATAGTTTTCTAATTTTCATTCATAAAAAAAGGGAAGTTTTGGAGAAACCCTAAGGCCGAACTTAGTACGAATTTTACAGGTTCTTCAAGGGTTTTCAGCCCTTGAACCCTTTCATGTGTAATTGAGATAAGTGTTCTTCTAATTCAATCAACATGTCTATGTGTTGGTTGTCTATATCTTGTTCTTGTCTTAATTCCATCATGCTAGGCTAGATCTATCTTGTGTTTGCTTAGATCTAATGAAACCTAGATGTTAATTATGTGTTGATTACTTGTTTATGGTTGTATTGGTTGAATGATTTCGATGTTAGGCTTAAGAAAACTGGCAGATCTCCAAATGGTAACATGCTTGAACGTCTTAGGAAACATGAACTGACGTGCACTAGGTTTTATTGGTTGTATTTAATGCATGAGTAAATTCTAATGATCCCATGTTAGGAGCTTCTTAGCCGGCTCGACATAGGAGTGAAATAGGCACTCATAGGAGTGGGGAATTAAGTGCGCCACCCCATGAATGGTATTAAGGAATACAATCCGTCATCCACGCAACTATAACAAGTAATTAACGTGTAAAAGATATCTAGGGAGTAGTGAAATCTAAGTAAACACAATTTCTCCACTTATTGCTCACAACCTTATTTTAATTTAGTTTATTTTCATTTTTAGTATTTATTTTGATTGCATCTTTAGTATTGGGTTAGTTGACTAGCAACTAATTCCGCCCAAATCCTTCAAACCCGAGATTTTTACTTGCTTTCTAAAAAATATAAAAATACAAAAATAATCATCCCTCACCTTTAGAACTAGTATTTAGGTTTTCTAATCCTAGCGACACTATTCCTAGTTGAACGATCAATCTCCCGGTACTTGTCACTATACTATACTACAACGATCAGGTACACTGCCTGGTGGGGGTTGTAAGCTTCTCGAAATCCCTCGAGAGGTAAAGCCTGGTGCAATCCCTACGCATAAAGTTTTTGGCACCGCAGCCCGGGGAATAGTTATTGTCTAGGTTAGAATATCTTTTTATTAGGTCTACTTGCTAGATTCCTTTCTAGTAAGATTTTATTTTTATTTTTTAGGTTTTCTTTAGTCTATCTTATTTCTTTGTGTTTTTGTTCGTAACTCTTCACCACCCGACATCATGGACGATGGGAACATCTTTGAACCCGTCATCCCACCACAACAAAACCCACCACTAGAACCTCTTAGGCCCCGAACCTTAGGAGAGTATTCCCGACCTAGCCACCAAGGCTACCGAAACACCATTGAGCTCACCGGAGCCAATGTGACCCCCTTGCGATCCGACACCATCCGGTTGGTGCAAAGCGGATGTGCATTTCATGGACTTCGTTCCGAAGATCGAAACCAACATCTTAAGGACTTCCTTAAAATCGTAGACTCCATAGACCTAGATGTTGAAACTAGAGAGACAACCCGATTACGCCTATTCCAATTCTCTCTACGGGATCAAGCTAGTCAATGGCTTGAGCGTTTACCCGCAGGATCCATCACCACATGGGATGATCTCACCACTCGTTTCCTTGCTCAATTTTTCCCACCGGGGAGAACTACTAAGCTTAGAAATGACATCTTGATGTTCCAACAATGTCAAAATGTATCTCTTTATGAAGCATGGACTCGTTTCAAGGACTTACTCCAAAAGTCCCTCATCATGGCATAGATCTTGGCTCCAAGTCCAAATCTTTTATGACCATATCAATCTCTCCACGAGGCGAGCCATTGACCAATCGGCCGGTGGTAAGCTACGTGATCTAAGTTCGGAACAATCATGGGAACTCATAGAAGATCTTGCTCTCTATGACAACGAAAGTTGGAATGATCCCCGTGATTTGAACAAAATGGTCAAGGCAATATCTTTGCCTTCGAACAACTCTAACACTCCCGACCGTAGGATCATGGAACTTGTGGACCAAGTCAAGTTTCTCATGAAATCTTACGAAGCTCCTAAGCCTTCAAGCCAAGTGAACAAAATCACTTCTTCATGCGAATTGTGTAGTAGTCCCCACGACACTCGTGATTGCGTGGAACTCCCCGGAACAGCTTTTGCGGACTACGCATCCACGCGTACCGATGAAGCGGGAGATAAGTGGTACACTTTCAAGCCCGAGCCAAACCCTTACGGTGATTCATACAACCCCTCTTGGAAAAATCACCCAAACCTTAGGTGGAAACAAAATCAACCCAATTCTTCCAATCCGCCTAATCGTTACCAACCAAACGGTCCACCCTCCAACCGTAATTTCAACAACAATCCTTCTAACAACTATGGTAGTACCAACAATCTTGAAGGATTGATGTCAAAGTTCATGGCATCTCAAGAAGCTCGCATATCTAAGTTTGAAGCCGATTTCAAATAAAAGCAAAGCGAGATGACCACCAAAATTGACGCATTGTTGAAAGTTCTCAATGACCGAGAAATGGGAGCACTCCCAAGCGACACGGTCAAGAATCCGAAACTAAACGTTAATTCCATATCCTCAGTTTCGTCACCCACTTCGTGTCCACAATATTACTCGGTTAAATCAACGAGCACGTGTTTCAAACAAAACCAAATTCTTCAAAAGGACCAATCAAGTAAAACACCCGATATAGAACCGGTCAAAAGTATAGTTGAAACACCTCTTACGCAAGACCTTGACGATGAATTCAAGGAACTTCACCTTGAACGCCCCGTCATTGATGTCTTAGCGCGTGCTCCTTACTATAGTGCCCTCCTAGAAAAATATGAGAAGTTTAAACTAGGTAAAAATGGGACCGCCTTTGTTCAAAACAAGTTGCCTAAAAAGCTTGATGATCCGGGTATATTTGTTTTGCCTTGTAAGATAGGAAGATTCGAAGCTTTCGACACACTATCCGATTTAGGGTCAAGCCTCAACTTGATTCCCTTATCCTTATTCACCGCTCTTAAGCTAGGAAAGTTAGAGGAGGTATTGATAGGGCTAGCGGATGGGAGTATTGCCCACCCGGTTGGAATGATTAAGGATGTAGTTGTTTACGTAGGAAGGTTAACTATATTAGCGGACTTTCACGTCCTAGACATGGTTAGTGACACTACATGCCCATTATTGGTAGGAAGAGGATTTTTAGCAACCGCTAGCGCAATGATAGATTGTAAGGAGTCTAAGATAGCGGTAGGTGAAGGCGATACTTGGTCGGTGTACGATGTAAAGAAGCATAGTTATGATTGTGATGATGAACCGACACCGCATTGGTTAGAGATGAATAGGAGACCATCTAGATATGGACCTTGGATAGAAAGGAACTTTATAGGACCTCAATGCCCATTTTATCTAGAACAAGATTTCGTTGAAAAGACACATTCGGTAGAACAACTCATAGCTAGAGATGAAGAGCTAGATCCCTTTGAGGACCCCTTAGTCTTTAGGAAGATGATTAAGTTCTTAAGCGTAATGCCTATTAATATAGAGATGAATAAGTGGAAAAGAGAGGGAGACAAGTGTAAATGGAGGTGAGACAAGCCACCTAAAGAAGGTGACGAATCATGGCATATGAGGATGACTTTGTATGATCCGGATGGAGAAAAGTTTGAAAGGTCATACCATACTAAGGAAACCGATAGGAAGTTGAAACCTAAGTTTGATCCCAAAGATGTCCTCAATGAGGAACTTACCCGTATCACGTAGTAACCCATGACCTTGAGTCTAGCTACAAGACTCGTAAATAAAGAAAAGCGCTTCTTGGGAGGCAACCCATGCTTTGTGTGATTTTATTTTGATTGTGTGTTATTTGCTTCCGTATGCATGCTTTATTTTTATTGTCGGTAGCTCATGTTTCTCAACTAAATAGTAGAAATACTTTACTTTGTTGTTTTGGCCTAGTCTTAACTCCACCTAAAAGTATTTTTGCAAAAGATAAGTGTAAGGGGAAACCCCAAATATGTTTTTAAGAAACAAACCGATTATGATTCTCCACAATATTAAGTAAACATGTATATTCGTATTTGTTAGAGTCAAATGCTTGTATTGAGTCATAATGAAGTTTTGCAGGATTTTCCAGGAAGTAGGACCAAGTTTTTCCAGAAATTTTCCGGAAACTTAACATAAGAATTTCTGCAGGTCACTTCTGACGGCATCACGAGTTTACTCTTGACGGCGTCACGTGTAAAATTCTGGAAATTTTACCGGTTTTGTTTTTCTAACGGAGTCTTAAATTCTGGAAATTTTACCGGTATATGATGAGGCGAAAAATGAACCACTTTTAGGGGGTCATTTAAGCCCGGAATTGAATTTATTTGATCAAATATTGCCCTAAATCGTTCCTTTTGTGATTTTAGGTACTTTGGGAGTGAATTCTGGAAAAGGAAGCAATTCGGACGTTTTTGGAGCATAAAAGTGAAAAAACGCCAAAGACTTAATTTTCTAAGCTGGGAACAGTAGGTGACGGCGTCAAGAGCAACATTTTGACGGCGTCAAGAGTAATTTTCATGACGACCCAGTACAGAAATGAAGGCGTCACAAGGAAGAGCATCAAGAGTAAAATACGTGACGGCCTGGAAAAAGTTATAACGTGACGGCGTCAGAAGTAGATCAAGGCAGTCCGAGAATTCTTTTGGTGGCGAGATGACGGCGTCACCTATTTGGTCTTGATGCCGTCAGCCTCAATTTCTTATATATAGTTTTCTAATTTTCATTCATAAAAAAAGGGAAGTTTTGGAGAAACCCTAAGGCCGAACTTAGTACGAATTTTACAGGTTCTTCAAGGGTTTTCAGCCCTTGAACCCTTTCATGTGTAATTGAGATAAGTGTTCTTCTAATTCAATCAATATGTCTATGTGTTGGTTGTCTATATCTTGTTCTTGTCTTAATTCCATCATGCTAGGTTAGATCTATCTTGTGTTTGCTTAGATCTAATGAAACCTAGATGTTAATTATGTGTTGATTACTTGTTTATGGTTGTATTGGATGAATGATTTTGATGTTAGGCTTAAGAAAACTGGCAGATCTCCAAATGGTAACATGCTTGAACGTCTTAGGAAACATGAACTGACGTGCACTAGGTTTTATTGGTTGCATTTAATGCATGAGTAAATTCTAATGATCCCATGTTAGGAGCTTCTTAGCCGGCTCGACATAGGAGTGAAGTAGGCACTCATAGGAGTGGGGAATTAAGTGCGCCACCCCATGAATGGTATTAAGGAATACAATCCGTCATCCACGTAACTATAACAAGTAATTAACGTGTAAAAGATATCTAGGGAGTAGTGAAATCTAAGTAAACACAATTTCTCCACTTATTGCTCACAACCTTAGTTTAATTTAGTTTATTTTCATTTTTAGTATTTATTTTGATTGCATCTTTAGTATTGGGTTAGTTGACTAGCAACTAATTCCGCCCAAATCCTTCAAACCCGAGATTTTTACTTGCTTTCTAAAAAATATAAAAATACAAAAATAATCATCCCTCACCTTTAGAACTAGTATTTAGGTTTTCTAATCCTAGCGACACTATTCCTAGCTGAACGATCAATCTCCCGGTACTTGTCACTATACTATACTACAACGATCAGGTACACTGCCTGGTGGGGGTTGTAAGCTTCTCGAAATCCCTCGAGAGGTAAAGCCTGGTGCAATCCCTATGCATCAATACTTTACATGTCTTTACATGTTTTATATTTCTTTTTCTTTCTTTCTTTTATTTATTAATAAATAAATAAAACAATAAAAAAAATAATAAATAAATAAATAAATAAAACATATATTTGTATAGTTTTTTTGTTTTATCTTGTTTGCAAGTTTTTGTGTTGGATAATTACCACACGACAAATGGTTTTTAACTCACCATGTCTTACTAACACAAGGGTTGACTAGCCCACAGGATTATAGCTTGTGGTGAAGGCTGTGGAAAACTATAAATGGTAATCAACTGACCATGATGATGACGGCATTCCATTAAAGTGTTGGCTAGTCCAAAAGTAAACGGTTTTTGGTAAAGACACATCAATTCCGTTGATAGCTGTAATGGTTTGCTCAAAACCATAGGGTACTCAATTGACCCATGCTTCATTGCTGAGAGTTGAAATGGTCATCAATTCACCATGGTTGCTGCCCTATTAGGTAACCAAAGGATTGGCTAGTCCTGAGCAAACGGCTACAGGTAAAGACATGTCAAATCCGTTTATGGCTGTGATGATTTACCAAAAATCATTAGGGTAATTCAACACACCGATGATTCACGTTCTAAGTGTTGAACTGGTTTCTAGTTAACCAGGGTGATGTCATGATTCCACCAAAGGACTAACTAGCCCAAGAGTGAGTAGCTACTTGGTAATGGCTCCTCAAATCTACTCATGTTGCTGCTAGTTATGGTTGCTGCTGATAGGTTCAAGCTGCTACTAGAATCTTGGTCTTCACAGATGGTTACTGGTTGCTATTGACATAGAGTATTTGTTGCTGCTGGTTACTTTAATTTGCTGCAAGTGTTCAAGTCAATCCTCAAGCTTTGGATGTCAAAGATCTACCAAGAATCTTAAACTTAACCGTGTCAAATTCAAGATTAGGGGAGGATTTTTGGGAATTATTGAAATGTAATAGTTTTTATTGCTGCTATTAGTTTTATTATTAGTTTTTTAGGATATGCATGAATTATATTAGGAAGTGATATTTCTAGTTATTTCCGATTTAGGGTTTCTTGTCTATAAAAGAAACACACGGCTTATTATTGTAGGACTGAATACTTCAAGAAAAACATCTTTAGTGTGTGTAATATAGATCCATAGAGGATCATTGTTTAGTAGAAAAACCTTGTGAAATTTTGTTTGTTATTATCATTATTGTGAAGATCGTTTAAGCCCTATCTAGGATAATAGAAACAATGATTTGCACAGCGGAATAATGATAATAACAATCAAAGTTTCACAAGGTTTTTCTAATAAACAATGATCCTATATGGATCTATATTACACACACTAAAGATGTTTTTCTTGAAGTATTCAGTCCCACAATAATAAGCCGTGTGTTTCTTTTATAGACAAGAAACCCTAAATTGGCAATAACTAGAAATATCACTTCCTAATATAATTCATGCATATCCTAACAAACAAATAATAAAACTAATAGCAGCAATAAAAACTATTACATTTCAATAATTCCCTACAAAAACCAATCAAAACGCCTATGTCCACGGAAACCACACTAACCAAGGATGAGGAAAGTGAATCCGTAGATAGCACTAAATATAGAGGTATGATTGGAAGTCTACTTTACTTAACGGCTAGTAGACCCGATATTATGTTTAGCGTTTGTCTATGTGCTCGTTTTCAAGAAGATCCTAAAACAATTCATCTTGAAGCCGTAAAAAGACTTTTTAGATATATTAAGGGTACTACACATTTAGGATTATAGTATCCCAAAGGAACGGGAGTAGACACCATAGTGTATGCCGACTCGAACCATGCCGGTGACTATGTTGATAGAAAAAGTACAAGTGGTATTTGTACTTTTGTTGGACATTGTCTCACCTCATGGTTCTCTAAGAAGCAAACGGCTCTCGCTATTTCAACAACGGAAGCCGAATACGTATCGGCCAGAAAAGCATGTCAACAAGCTCTTTGGATGAAGCAAGCTCTTGTCAACTACGGAATTCAACTCAACAACATCTCCATTCTTTGTGACAACAAAGGAGCCATAGATCTTAGCAAAAATACAGTTCAACATACTCGTACCAAACATATTGAAATCCGTCATCATTTCCTTCGTGATAATGTTCAAAAAGGGAACATCACAATTGAAAAAGTTTCTTCCGAAGACAACATTGCCAACATTCTCACAAAACCTCTTAAATGAGAACCATTTAACCTTCTTAGACTTGGCTTAGGACTCATGGAACCTACATTCTAGATCTGTACGTTAGAATAAAATCACAAAAATCAAAACAAATTTTCTTCTCTGCTGATGCGGCGGTACCCTGCGACATAAAGGGCGGAACCCAATATTTGGTTCCGCCGTATCCGCCGACCCACATAATTGTTTTTCTCTTTCTATTAAATTAAACACCCATGATCTCATACCATAACTCCCAAGCTGATGCTATTCACTTCATCACTTATCCACGCCAATGAAATTTTGAGTCTTCCTTCATACACATTTGTCACACCCCGCCACGATGGAAACACGCGGGTGTAACTTCATGGATATCATCACAACACATGGTGTCTATATAGAGAATAACTACATGCAATAAAAATGGCAACGTATAGACACAAAGTGTCATAACAATACCCCAAAAACAACATAACCAAAACATAATCCAAAACAATCCAAAAATCCAAGCATAGATGATAAACCACTTCCAATGCAACTAGGGTCTCGTCTAATCTCATCCTTCTATATCATCCTCAGAAAGCTCACCTGAAAATGATGCTTAAAACATCAACATAATGTTGGTGAGATTCATAGGTTTAGACACACACACCGTAGGCAACCGGTTAACTGTGATTATACAACATAGCAGGACAGTAAGACTGGTTATTACACAAGTAAGCACACAATCACACAATAAAAGGCAACCATTGGGACGGAACGTGTCCCCCGATCCAATTTGTTAGGACGGAACGTGTCCACCGATCCAATTTTATCATCAATTAGGTCGCATGCGCAAGCAACATGATAAGCATCCTCCCAATTGAATCCCACACAAATTCCACCACTTGGGTACAGTTCTACCCTCACCTCGGGTACAGTTCTACCCTCGATTTTCACAAATTGGGTACAGTTCTACCCTTCACATCTCAGGTACAGTTCTACCCTCGATTTCCACACAGTTTTCATCACACGATATCCACTTAGCATGCAAACACATATAATAACACTCACAAGTCCATGCATTTAAAACACATAATCACAGTAATTTTAACAAAAGCATCATTTCCATCCCAAGTTTAAAAACAATATAAAAGTGGGACTATGAACTCACCTCAACTTTGCAGCTTCCAACAAACACAAATCACAATCTATAGAACACAAACAAGTTTACATTACACATGGTCAAGCTATAAGCTATAACCCATGTAATACTCATATGATGGATGTCTAAGACTCATATGACCCACCATGGATCTCCTAGACACCATACTAACCATTATCATAACCTAACACTCACTAAATCCCTTGCACTTTAAAAATCAGAAAACGCAGAATTTTTGGGTACATTCGCCCACATGAAATCACGACAATTTAAGCTCAACAACTCACACCAAAAATTTACCATGGTCTCTCATAAGCATAAAAGCTAATCCCAGAAGGCCATGGACCGATAACACACACAAGCACTCAAAAGAAAATCAAACTTGTCAACTACACAAATTCGGATCTGAACGCACACCAAAATTTTTTGATTTACATAAAATACTTCCACAAGTTTTTATCGCGAATCCTTTTCGTGGTAGTCTAATATAACCTAATAATTAACTATTCCAGAAGGCCTAGTCAAAATACCACATTTACAACCAGAAAACACCCTCAAACTTTTACCCAAAATCTGTCCCAGTTTGACAGCTTTGACACCTTAACAAAGAAAAATCAAAAGACCAACTTCCCGACCTTAAAATCAATCGTGGCTGGACTTTTTGGAAATCTCTTTCATTAAAATTCAATTTGGACCTAAAATTCGTGACTTAACTCTTCACCATCTGTTATTTACACTCACATCTTTACAGCCATAGTTTTCTGACCAAACCCTGACACATAATCTAACGCGTTTTACACTCAATTTCCTTAACCAATTACCATATTATTAACATCTAATCATCCTAACATGTTTTACTTCATTAATTTACAGAAGTATATAAACCCTAGATTCCATCATAATAAATATTACATGAATCATAACAATAATTAATTAATTACACATAAGATTTAAGGATTTTACCTTGATTTTTGATTATTGCTTGCAAACTATGAAACCCTAATTTTTCTTCTTGTTTCCTCCTTGTGTCGACCCTAAATTGCAGGAAAAGGGGTAAGGAGGTTTTAATTTTGTATTTATAATTATTTAGTTGATAATTACCTAACTTAGAGTTGTAATTGGGCTACAATTGGGTTTCCTTTTCCTTTTTCTTCCTAGCCGATATATATATATATATATATATATATATATATATATATATATATATATATATATATATATATATATATATATATATATATATATATATGTATGTATATAATTTTTTACTTAATTATTACACTCAAAATCTCATACTTTTCATATTTTATGTATTCCCATATCGAAACCTAACGTATTTCAAGATAAACCTTAACTTTTACGACAACCGGAAAAATAATCATTTTCAAAACAAAGTTTCCAAAAATAGAATTTCACACTCTTTTTGAAATATAACTCATAAAAACAAACTCCTCGTAACCCGCTAACGCTCAACACTTGAACGAAGACTCGTTACGCAAAAACACAAAAACACCAAAACTACACAAGTCATTTCTACACCACAAAGGTGATCAAAATGAACTTTTCCAAATTCCAAACTTTCCAAATCACAATAAAACCATTTACGCAAAGGAATTTAGTGCTTAAACTCACCTATATCACACATATAACACTACAATCACCTATAACACACCAAACAAACGTCAACCGAGTCAAGACTATCAGTCAAACTGACATGCCAAAACCACAGTTGTTACATCATCCCCCACTTAGGGAAATCGCGTCCTGAGATTTCAACTACTATAGTCACAACTCACAACAGCAAAAGGAAATTTATGGATATTTAAGCGGAATAATACCACCCTATAAAATCACAGAGATAGAATCCCAAAAATTGTGAACCGACTAAATACCCGAATTCACACGATAGAAAACATACCGACACTGCAACAATACATGAAAATAGATACACTACACCGATCAATAACACTAAAGATCCGAACGACTTCTCACAGACAGGTACGATACTCTCGAACCAAATGAAAAACCAACTTGTAACCGCAAGACGCACTCACAAATAACAGATACCCATAAAACAAACATTTTTGAATACCCCGCATCTAACTTCTACGATCTAAAATCCAACTACAAACGCGCTACTTCACCAACCACATCAGCAAACAAAATTGGGTACTTAAATTTCATCGGATCCTCACGTTCCCAAGTAAACTCAGGACTACGCTTAGAATCCCACCATACATTTACCAACGCTATCTCACCATACTTCAACCCTTAACATCTCGATCCATAATCTCAATAGGTTTCTTGACAAAACGGAGAGTCGTGTCAACCTTATTCTCATCTAATGGCACATGCAGACTAGCATCCGCTACCCACTTCATTCAATTAGATACGTGAAACGTATCATGCACTCTACTTCACTCCTCAAGCAAATTCAACCGATATGTCTCAAATACAATCCTTTCCATAAATCTAAAACGGTCTTACGTATCTCGGTGCTAGCTTGCCTTTCTTACCGAAACGCACCACACCCTTCCAAGGAGATACTTTTAACCTCACAATATCACCAACACCAAACTCCAAGGGTTTACGGAAATAATCCGCATAACTCTTTTGGCGATCTCTTGCTGCCTTAAATCTTTCCTTAGTCAGAAAACCTTATTCGTAGTCTCTCGTTCTAGTTCAGGACCAATTAGTTGGCTTGTTCTAACCTTTGCCCAAAGAACAGGTGACCTACATTACCTTCCATACAACTTTTCACACGACACATACTCCATACTAGAATGATAATGGTTGATATAGGAGAACTCAGCTAAGGGTAAATGTATACCCCGACTTCCTCCAAAATCAAACACACCCATGCTCTCAGCTCACTATCCAACGCCTGATTTGTACGCTCACTTAGTTCACTCATTAGAGAATGATAAGTCGCACTCATCTACATACGCGTTCTCAAGACTCCATAACACGTTTACCACTATCGCGAAGTAAGTATTTCATCATGTTTCTTGCGACACCCCATGGCTCATTACCAACTCACCGAGCGAAAAGTCTCGCGTACTCCTCCATACATCTCTTGCAAAGGTAATGATATATCTTATCCATTCTCGGATGTATCAAATACCTTGCATGATTGATGTCCTTACGCTTCCTCTCAATGAAACCAATGGCTGGTCCACAAAGTACATTTCTACCCTCATCTCGGGTACAGTTCTACCTTCGATTTTCACAAATTGGGTACAGTTCTACCCTTCACATCTCAGGTACAGTTCTACCCTCGATTTCCACACAGTTTTCATCACACGATATCCACTTAGCATGCAAACACATATAATAACACTCACAAGTCCATGCATTTAAAATACATAAGTACAGTAACTTTAACACAAGCATCATTTCCATCACAAGTTTAAAAACAATATAAAAGTGGGACTATGAACTCACCTCAACTTTGCAGCTTTCAACAAACACAAAGCACAATCTATACAACACAAAAAAATTTACGTTACACACGGTCAAGCTATAAGCTATAACCCATGTAACACTTATATGATGGATGTCTAAGACTCATATGACCCACCATGGATCTTGATGAGTGTCTAAATACTCATCATTTTAAACTAATCTGAGCTGCCAAAACATCCAAAAACACTCAAATATGCATCAAAATACTTAAAATATCTTAGAAGTGTGTTTTATATGTTTCAAATGCGAAATAATCAAAAACAGATGAAAAACGTATAAAGTTTGCATAATTGGCAGTTTCAGTCCCTCAAGTTTCAAAAATTGTCAAAACTAGTCCCTGGTTATTCAAAACATGTTAAATATCATCAAAGGTCCTTGGGGATTCACAAGTTGTCAAAATAAGTCCTTTAAAATAAAAATTGCAAAATTACAGCTTCAGTCCCCCAAGTTTCAAAAATGTCAAAATTAGTCCTCGGGTTTTAAAAAATTTGGAAAATATCAAATATTACCCTTGTACTATTCACATGTGACAATTTAGACCCTTTTTGATAAACTTTTGGGAAATTACATATTTAACCCTTCAAGTTTCATAAATTACATAAAAGGTCCCCGGGTGGTTTGAAATGGAAAATTTACATTTAAGGTCCTTTGGATTATTATATTTGGCAAACATGATCCTTATAACAAATTTGGGAAGTTTACACATCAGACCCCTCAATTATCTAGAAATTACATGTTTAGTCCTTAGGCTTTTGTAACTTTAAACCAAACGGATCCTTACTTATTACCCAAACCAAATCCACAACAAACCAACCGGACCAAAAATAAAAATAAAACCAAACCCAAACACCACAATAGCCCACCCTACTTTTTTTTATTTACCCAAGCCCAAAACACCCCACAGCCCAACACAACCCTTTTAATAAAAACGGGGTCAACTCCCCAGTCAAACCCACTCCCTCCCAAACCATCGTTACTGTTCATCATCCTCACCCCCACCTGCAAAACCAATACCAGTGGTTTCACCACCACCTCACCACTTCCACCTTAGCTACTCTACATCTCCAACTCACCCCCTATACCCCTTATACCACCAATTTGCAATAATTGCATTCCCACCACCAAAACACTCCACCTCACTGAAACATCTCCACACTCCACCTCCACCTCTCCACTTGACCACCAACTATTTTCCCTGTCCCCTACACCTCACCCTAACCCATTAATTACTATGAATCCATCACACTCAACCCCCAGCTGGCCAAAAGATATTTCGCGCCAAAAAGGGATTTTAAACGGTTGAGATTAGTTTGACCAATCCAAGGGTTCAAGTGAAGTGGGAAAGTCTTCAATGACTGCAAAGAGGTCAAAAGACTTCTATATATCAAAGAAGAAGCAGGATTGAAGTATTATTAGTGTAGTTTTAGTATAACTTAATCGTAGGTAATGTAATTTACCATTTCAGTTGTAATTTAAATCAAAACGTGTTGTATTCAGTTTACTAGTGTAATGAAAACTTGTTATCATCTTTAATTTCAAGTATTGTTAATTAAATTCATAATTAGCATATTTAATTGAAATTGACAATTTCAATTAAATCTTGTTAATTGTTGTTCCAACTGTTTTATTAAGTTTATCTAAGCTCAAATTTAAGTTTTCAAAAGTTTAAATATCATAAAAACCAGTTTAGTATTATATTTTAGAAATTCTCAAAAATTCTAAGAAAATAGAAAATAAATAAAAAATTCAATAAAGATGAAGGATGAACAGTGGAGTATGGTGGATTAAGGATGATTATGGTTGTAGTACCTCATGGGAGGCTTAGGAAGTGAGTTTGGGTCCATGGTTCTGTATTGTTGTCTTGAAATCAACTTGTAAGCCTCATTTTCAATTTTTACTTTTCACTATATAATTACTCATTAGCTGTTTATCTTTGGATATCTATGTTTATTTAGTAATCTTTAATCATTGTAAGTACTCAAGTTTCAGTTTTAGGGTCTAATTCTCACTTTATCTTTGGAAATCTCTCAACACAGTTAGTATAAGGGGTGTTTGGATATAGCTTGATTGCTGTATTCTTGTTGTTGTTTTGATATTGAGGTAGCACTAGTAGTTTACTTTAAGTTATTTAAGGGCAATGGAAGGTTCAAAACCTGTTTCAGTTGACAGATAGTCAAAATCACCATCACTTTCCATTTAACTGTTAACTGTGGTGATTTTGTGAACCAAATCCCACCATTTCATTACATAAGTTAATATTGTAGCTTATTAGAGTGTATTTATAGCTTAATATAGCTTATCAAATCAGTAGGTGTCATTAGAAATAAAAAAAAGTCAAAACTCCAAGTTTATACAAGAAAGTCAAAATCTACCTTTGCAGAAAAACCAAAAACTCCAATAATTCTTGTGATTTTTGTGTAAGGTTTCAAGCCTTGAGCTTTTTAGGTTTAGTAGCCCCTCAGTTAGTCTCCATGATCCCTTAGTTCTTTCATTTTTAGGATTTTTCTGGTGGGCCCCAGCTTGCCCCAAAGTAGGCTGCAGGGAAGATACTTCCCCTGCATCAGCAGCGTCACCACCACACCACCACCTTTGGTGGTGGTTTCTGACCACCACAGTGGGCCCCATAGCCAAAAATTTGTTCCTCTCAACCCCCTCCTACCAGGCTTTAATAATTGACCAATTGTTTGACCTAGGACTCAGTGGACCCCACTTGGTTTTGCTTCACAAATCTGTCCCATTTTCAGTTGAGTAGCAAGTAATCAAATTGCTTATTGTTGCTTATTAGCTTATTCCAAGGGCTTATCTGATCAAATCTTACTCAAACTAGTTCACATAACTTAATTGAGTCAGAATCATCCATAGTGGGTCCCACACAAGTTCATTTGAGCTTATTTGCTTCTTTGGTCAACCAAAGTCAACTGTGGAGCTAATAAGCTTCCACAGTGCTTATTTTTAAGTTACAAATTAGTTGTTTTTACAAAAGTTAGTTACTTTTAGATATAAAATAGATTTGCAAAAGAAAAATCCAGAAAAACAAATATAATAATAAGTGATAGTTTCTATTTAATATAATTTAATTTTAATTTTCATTTTTAGATTTTTATTAAGTAAGTTGTATTTTTATATTTTTATTAATTTCCTTTTATATTAAAGTATTTTTAATAATTTTCTCAGATTTTTATTTTGTCTTTTAGTATTAATTATAATTAATATTACTTTTATTAATAAGTAATCAATAAATAAGTTATAAATAGCATAATTAGTTTTTATAAAGCAACACCTAGTTTTTATATTTTTCCTAGCATTTATATGTCATAATATAATTTTAGAAATTTTCTTGCAATTTTTACTGTTCATTTACTAGTTTTCATAATTTAAATAGTTTAATTGGTAATTAATTAATAAATAGAATAATAATTAGTAAACTAGTTTAAAAATACATAAAATAAAGTTTTTATAATTTTTTAGCATTTCTGTGATGGTTAATTAGATTTATAAAAATCTTCTTAATTATCTAAGTCTTTTTAGAATTTTTAATAATTTAAATAATATAATTAGTTAAATAATAATTAAATAGTTAATAATTAATAATAATTAGATGAATAGTCTTAAAAATATAATTTTGTTTTTAAAATAAGTTTTATAATATTTTGGACTTTTATAAATTTTAATTTTATATTTCTAGACTTATTTTACATTTTCTTATTTATTAGTTAATTATTAAATAATTAAAAATAGTATTTAAACAATAATAAATAATTAAATAATTAGTAATTATAAAATAAATATTTTAAGTTTATTTAATTTGCATTTAAGCCCCTAAGGTATGCAAATTACTACTTTAGTTAAAATTATTTTTTGTTTCGTACGTTTACGTAGAATTAAATTAAACGTACACGTTTTTAGTTATTAAAAGTTTTTAAATATCTGGCTTTTACGTAATCGTTAAAATAGTTTATCTAAGTTATTTTGTTTTATAAAACCCTAGTGTAATCACTCACACTCACACTTATACCCTTTCCTGTTCATATTCACCAATCACAGATTCGTTTTTAATACCATCACAACCTCGTTGGGACATTACGACCCGGGGAAACACTGTATTCCACGGAAGCATTCTCCCAGACTGTTTGACTTTTACTATTGACCATTCATAAGTGGTTGAGAAATAAAATATAACTAGTTTGGGAGCAATCAAAATTTGGCGCCGCTGTCGGGGAAGTTGTGCGCTTATTCTAAACGATTTTGTGTATTAGTGAACCTGAATACACGCTCATTGTATATTTATCCATCCTTGTTCATACTATTATCATACAAAAACAAAAACAGTTCCTGAAACATTTTAAAATCAGTTTTCAACGAACACAAAAACCCAAATATATTTTCCTTATTATTATTACTACAAAAATTTTCAAAAATACCAAAAATATTCACCTTTACCCTCCTACCTTTTTGATTCTTCATTTCTCACCCTCCTAAACCCTTTGATTCTTTCTATGTCTCATTCTCACATTCTTGTCTGTCAGTGGTGTGGTAGTCCTTATAATGGTGGTAATTGCCCCAGTTGTGGCATGGTAGAGTCAGGAAACGGGTCTGTCTATAACCAGAATCCCTATTCCTACCATGATACGACTGATTCTTACCATCAGCTTCCACACCATGAGACTCAGCAGTTTAACTGTTGTGAGTATTGTGGTGGTTCACACTACAGTTCTGATTGTCAATCAGGAAGCACGCTTGTCTATGAGGAGTTTCCTGATAACAATTATGACTTAAGCACATACGACTCACAGTCACATCAGTTCAACTGTTGTGAGTACTGTGGAGGTCCTCACTTTAGCTCGGATTGTCAAACAGGGAATCCATTTCCTTGCAACAATTACGACTATTCGTTTCAAGACCCACCTCCACAGTGCCAAAGGATACAAGCAACTCCTCAATACCCGCAAGACCTTTGTCTAGAGGTTCTTGAGAAACTTAAAAACCTTAAGGAGGAGTTGGCTAATATTTCGTTTCACAATGCACCAAGTTTTTCTTGTGTACATTGTGGGGGTCCTCATGATGCTTTCCAATGTCAACCGTATTATAAACCTGAACATTGTTCTAGTTCTGATACATCCGGTTTTGACACATCCACACCCCCACAATCTCCACTCACTCAATATTCTCGTGATAAATCTATTGCGGAATTACTTGCAGAAGAACATGTAGCTAGAGACGAAAGAAGCATGGAAGAATTACTAGTCTTAGAACAAGCAACTATAACACATTCCAAATTTCACAATGCTGCTCTTCTCGATGAGGATGATGAAAGTGATGATACCTCATCAAGTTCATCAGTTGAGACTCCTTCCATGGATATACAGGGAGAAAAGAGTATGGGAGAATTACTAGCAGCAGAACAAATGGAAATTACAAAATCTATGTATGCTAGTCCTTCTCAACTCCCTCAGTATGATGTTATCACACCCGAGGTTCCCACTCACTCTCTGAGCATGGGGGACGAGCATCTTGACACTGTTCCTAAAAAGGAATCGGACGAATTCATAAAGTCTAGTGTTGAGAACCTTGTCTCAATCCCAAGTGAGTCACAGGAAATTCTTGATCATGTGTGTGATATCCCTCCCCCTCTTGTCTTTCCAAATGATCATATTGAGATGTTCTCTGATTCTGATGAGGACTATTCTTTATCTTGTGGAGACATAAGTTATGTGGGGGAATTACCTTCTGAGCTTGTCAACTCAGAAGAAGAGAATGATGAAGAAATAATCCAAGACGAAGCTCTTCGTCTTACATTATTAAATGCTAATCTTCTCATTTCTAGAATCGAGGCTTTTAATGAAAAGCCTATTTCATCTCCTATCCCCGTCAAGGATAGTGAGGTTTTGATCAATGATTCTAATCCGGAATTGCAAACGTTCCATTTTGATCATACGGAAGAGAAGATAAGTGGTATCACCACTTCTCATTCTTATAATTCTCTTCCCGTTTATGAATCATTTACATTTGAGGAGTTCCCCAGTGAACTCACTCAAATCAATCCTGAATACGAATCATTCACCTTTGAGGAGTTCTCCGGTGAACTCACTCATATCATATCTCCACCGGAGTATGATAACTTTTATTTTGATATTGACATACCCATAATATGTCTTGATCAAACGAGCTTAAAAGAGGAGATTCATGAAACAATGAATTCTCCTATTGAAGATGAGGAGTTAGTCATGATTTTCATTATGACTTTCTTTCTTTTCTTCATATATCCCGTGGCTTCTCATGTTCTTCACTCTTTCGGGAGTGAGGACATTATCTTTGACCCCGGCATTCTCATTTATAAATTATGAGCCGGGTACTTATCTCATCGGTGTGGAACTTTCACGTGCTTCAAATGTTTATCCAAATATCTTGAATGAAAGTCCGATGCAGATTGTCTCTTCCACATCATGCTTCCCTATGGACAAATGAATTCGGGGTCGAGTCAAGCTAGCGACTCGGTAAACAAAAACAGTAGCATGTACTTAGGGTTTTCACCCTAAGTGTGGGGGAGATACTAACCCACATGTTGTATATATGTATATATCCTCTAAAAAAAATGTGTGTACATAAACTTAAATAATGGCTATGGATTATTTTCCTTCTTACGTTCTAAGTGTTGGTTTAACACTCGGTACTTTAAATATTGAGGACAATATTCAGTTCTAAGTGTGGGGGGAGATTCGTTATTCTAATGAATTTAAACACATGTTCCATCAAGAACCCCCATTTTAGCCCAAATTTTAAAATTTTTTCTCACTTAGAACGCAATAAATGGTTATCAATCCGCCATGTCTAACCCACATAAGGATTGGCTAATCCAGGAGCAAACGGTTCTTGGTAAAGATATCTCAAATCCGTTTATGGCTTGCAATTTACCCAAAATTGTATGGTACCTCAACTCGCCATATCCTAAAAAGCGAATGAGTTGGCTAGCCCGCAAGATTATGGCTTGTGGTAAAGGCAGTGGAAAAACCATAATTGGTAATCAGCTCACCAAGATGTTGACTATTCCATCAAGAGTTGGCTAGTCCAGAAGCAAACGGCTTTTGGTAAAGACAAATCAAATCCGTTGACAGCTGGTGGTTTGCTCAAAATCACATGGTTATCAGGTGGACCATAGTTCTTACTTGAATCGATACATCTGGCTACTCCAGAAGTGATGGCTTTTGGTAAAGAATTTTTCAAATCCATTAAGTTTTTCTCAAAAGATTGCTAGGGACAAGCAATAGTTTAGTGTGGGGGATTGATGAGTGTCTAAATACTCATCATTTTATACTAATCTGAGCTGCCAAAACATCCAAAAACACTCAAATATGCATCAAAATACTTAAAATATCTTAGAAGTGTGTTTTATATGTTTCAAATGCAAAATAATCAAAAACAGATGAAAAATGTACAAAGTTTGCATAATTGGCAGTTTCAGTCCCTCAAGTTTCAAAAATTGTCAAAACTAGTCCCTGGTTATTCAAAACATGTTAAATATCATCAAAGGTCCTTGGGGATTCACAAGTTGTCAAAATAAGTCCTTTAAAATAAAATTTGTAAAATTACAGTTTCAGTCCTCCAAGTTTCAAAAATGTCAAAATTAGTCCTCGGGTTTTAAAAAATTGGAAAATATCAAATATTACCCTTGTACTATTCACATGTGACAATTTAGACCCTTTTTGATAAACTTTTGGGAAATTACATATTTAACCCTTCAAGTTTCATAAATTACATAAAAGGTCCCCGGGTGGTTTGAAATGGAAAATTTACATTTAAGGTCCTTTGGATTATTATATTTGGCAAACATGATCCTTATAACAAATTTGGGAGGTTTACACATCAGACCCCTCAATTATCCAGAAATTACATGTTTAGTCCTTGGGCTTTTGTAACTTTAAACCAAACGGATCCTTACTTATTATCCAAACCAAATCCACAACAAACCAACCGGACCAAAAATAAAAATAAAACCAAACCCAAACACCACAATAGCCCACCCTACTTTTTTTTTATTTACCCAAGCCCGAAACACCCCACAGCCCAACACAACCCTTTTAATAAAAACGGGGTCAACTCCCCAGTCAAACCCACTCCCTCCCAAACCATCGTTATTGTTCATCATCCTCACCCTCACCTGCAAAACCAATACCAGTGGTTTCACCACCACCTCACCACTTCCACCTTAGCTACTCTACATCTCCAACTCACCCCCTATACCCCTTATACCACCAATTTGCAATAATTGCATTCCCACCACCAAAACACTCCACCTCACTGAAACATCTCCACACTCCACCTCCACCTCTCCACTTGACCACCAACTATTTTCCCTGTCCCCTACACCTCACCCTAACCCATTAATTACCATGAATCCCTCACACTCAACCCCCAGCTGGCCAAAAGATATTTCGCGCCAAAAAGGGATTTTAAACGGTTGAGATTAGTTTGACCAATCCAAGGGTTCAAGTGAAGTGGGAAAGTCTTCAATGACTGCAAAGAGGTCAAAAGACTTCTATATATCAAAGAAGAAGCAGGATTGAAGTATTATTAGTGTAGTTTTAGTATAACTTAATCGTAGGTAATGTAATTTACCATTTCAGTTGTAATTTAAATCAAAACGTGTTGTATTCAGTTTACTAGTGTAATGAAAACTTGTTATCATCTTTAATTTCAAGTATTGTTAATTAAATCCATAATTAGCATATTTAATTGAAATTGACAATTTCAATTAAATCTTGTTAATTGTTGTTCCAACTGTTTTATTAAGTTTATCTAAGCTCAAATTTAAGTTTTCAAAAGTTTAAATATCATAAAAACCAGTTTAGTATTATATTTTAGAAATTCTCAAAAATTCTAAGAAAATAGAAAATAAATAAAAAATTCAATAAAGATGAAGGATGAACAGTGGAGTATGGTGGGTTAAGGATGATTATGGTTGTAGTACCTCATGGGAGGCTTAGGAAGTGAGTTTGGGTCCATGGTTCTGTATTGTTGTCTTGAAATCAACTTGTAAGCCTCATTTTCAATTTTTACTTTTCACTATATAATTACTCATTAGCTGTTTATCTTTGGATATCTATGTTTATTTAGTAATCTTTAATCATTGTAAGTACTCAAGTTTCAGTTTTAGGGTCTAATTTTCACTTTATCTTTGGAAATCTCTCAACACAGCTAGTATAAGGGGTGTTTGGATATAGCTTGATTGCTGTATTCTTGTTGTTGTTTTGATATTGAGGTAGCACTAGTAGTTTACTTTAAGTTATTTAAGGGCAATGGAAGGTTCAAAACCTGTTTCAGTTGACAGATAGTCAAAATCACCATCACTTTCCATTTAACTGTTAACTGTGGTGATTTTGTGAACCAAATCCCACCATTTCATTACATAAGTTAATATTGTAGCTTATTAGAGTGTATTTATAGCTTAATATAGCTTATCAAATCAGTAGGTGTCATTAGAAATAAAAAAAAGTCAAAACTCCAAGTTTATACAAGAAAGTCAAAATCTACCTTTGCAGAAAAACCAAAAACTCCAATAATTCTTGTGATTTTTGTGTAAGGTTTCAAGCCTTGAGCTTTTTAGGTTTAGTAGCCCCTCAGTTAGTCTCCATGATCCCTTAGTTCTTTCATTTTTAGGATTTTTCTGGTGGGCCCCAGCTTGCCCCAAAGTAGGCTGCAGGGAAGATACTTCCCCTGCATCAGCAGCGTCACCACCACACCACCACCTTTGGTGGTGGTTTCTGACCACCACAGTGGGCCCCATAGCCAAAACTTTGTTCCTCCCAACCCCCTCCTACCAGGCTTTAATAATTGACCAATTGTTTGACCTAGGACTCAGTGGACCCCACTTGGTTTTGCTTCACAAATCTGTCCCATTTTCAGTTGAGTAGCAAGTAATCAAATTGCTTATTGTTGCTTACTAGCTTATTCCAAGGGCTTATCTGATCAAATCTTACTCAAACTAGTTCACATAACTTAATTGAGTCAGAATCATCCATAGTGGGTCCCACACAAGCTCATTTGAGCTTATTTGCTTCTTTGGTCAACCAAAGTCAACTGTGGAGCTAATAAGCTTCCACAGTGCTTATTTTTAAGTTACAAATTAGTTGTTTTTACAAAAGTTAGTTATTTTTAGATATAAAATAGATTTGCAAAAGAAAAATCCAGAAAAACAAATATAATAATAAGTGATAGTTTCTATTTAATATAACTTAATTTTAATTTTCAATTTTAGAGTTTTATTGAGTAAGTTGTATTTTTTTATTTTTATTAATTTCCTTTTATATTAAAGTATTTTTAATAATTTTCTCAGATTTTTATTTTGTCTTTTAGTATTAATTATAATTAATATTAGTTTTATTAATAAGTAATCAATAAATAAGTTATAAATAGCATAATTAGTTTTTATAAAGCAACACCCAGTTTTTATATTTTTCCTAGCATTGATATGTTATAATATAATTTTAGAAATTTTCTTGTAATTTTTAATGTTCATTTACTAGTTTTCATAATTTAAATAGTTTAATTGGTAATTAATTAATAAATAGAATAATAATTAGTAAACTAGTTTAAAAATACATAAAATAAAGTTTTTATAATTTTTTAGGATTCCTGTGATGGTTAATTAGATTTATAAAAATCTTCTTAATTATCTAAGTCTTTTTAGTATTTTTAATAATTTAAATAATATAATTAGTTAAATAATAATTAAATAGTTAATAATTAATAATAATTAGATAAATAGTCTTAAAAATATAATTTTATTTTTAAAATAAGTTTTATAATATTTTAGACTTTTATAAATTTTAATTTTATATTTCTAGACTTATTTTACATTTTCTTATTTATTAGTTAATTATTAAATAATTAAAAATAGTATTTAAACAATAATAAATAATTAAATAATTAGTAATTATAAAATAAATATTTTAAGTTTATTTAATTTGCATTTAAGCCCCTAAGGTATGCAAATTACTACTTTAGTTAAAATTGTTTTTTGTTTCGTACGTTTACGTAGAATTAAATTAAACGTACGCGTTTTTAGTTATTAAAAGTTTTTAAATATCTGGCTTTTACGTAATCGTTAAAATAGTTTATCTAAGTTATTTTGTTTTATAAAACCCTAGTGTAATCACTCACACTCACACTTATACCCTTTCCTGTTCATATTCACCAATCACAGATTCGTTTTTAATACCATCACAACCTCGTTGGGACATTACGACACGGGGAAACACTGTATTCCACGGAAGCATTCTCCCAGGCTGTTTGACTTTTACTATTTACCATTCATAAGTGGTTGAGAAATAAAATATAACTAGTTTGGGGGCAATCAGATCTCCTAGACACCATACTTACCATTACCATAACCTAACACTCACTAAATCCCTTGCACTTTAAAAATCAGAAAACGCAGAATTTTTGGGTACATTCGCCCACATGAAATCACGACAATTTTAGCTCAACAACTCACACCAAAAATTTAACATGGTCTCTCATAAGCATAAAAGCTAATCCCAGAAGGCCATGGACCGATAACACACACAAGCACTCAAAAGAAAATCAAACTTGTCGACTACACAATTTCGGATCTGAACGCACACCAAAAAGTTTTGATTTACATAAAATACTTCCACAAGTTTTTATCGCGAATTCTTTTCGTGGTAGTCTAATATAACCTAATAATTAACTATTCCCGAAGGCCTAGTCAAAATACCACTTTTACAACCACAAAACACCCTCAAACTTTTACCCAAAATCTGTCCCGGTTAGACAGCTTTGACACCTTAACAAAGAAAAATCAAAAGACCAACTTCCCGACCTTAAAATCAATCGTGGCTGGACTTTTTGGAAAGCTCTTTCATTAAAATTCAATTTGGAACTAAAATTCGTGACTTAACTCTTCACCATCTGTTATTTACACTCACATCTTTACAGCCATAGTTTTCTGTCCAAACCCTAACACATAATCTAACGCATTTTACACTCAATTTCCTTAACCAATTACCATATTATTAACATCTAATCATCCTAACATGTTTTACTTCATTAATTTACAGAAGTATATAAACCCGAGATTCCATCATAATAAATATTTCGTGAATCATAACAATAATTAATTAATTACACAAAAGGGTTAAGGATTTTACCTTGATTCTTGATTATTGCTTACAAACTATGAAACCCTAATTTTTCTTCTTGTTTCCTCCTTGTGTCGACTCTAAATTGCAGGAAAAGGGGTAGGGAGGTTTTAATTTTGTATTTATAATTATTTAGTGGATAATTACCTAACTTAGAGTTGTAATTGGGCTACAATTGGGTTTCCTTTTCCTTTTATTTTCATAGCCGATTTTTATACTATATGTTAGTGCAAATATTACGATATTTAATCTATACAGTCTCGTTTGTTTTGATTGATGACAAACGTATAACTTGATACATAACATAAAATGTACAAGTTACTTGTAATCATACTTTGTCTCAACAAACATTCAACACCTCTCAACGTCTCGAGTCATCGTATGCTACAACACAGGTTCGTACATGTTTGTTATGTAGCATTATGATCAAACTCCTTGACCAACCATTTCGAATGATTAAAATACTTTTAGGGTCTTTAAGTATATTAGGTGTCAAAGTGCACTTTAGGTGTCAAATTAAATAAGTGCCACTTTAGGTGTTAAAGTAATATTAGTAAGTTTTACAAATGACAAAAATGTGATGACATTAGGAATCAAACATTTTTAAATAACTCATTAACTTACTATAATAACATTACTTAGGTAATATATACAAGTTTACTTTCATATATATCTAAATCTTAAAATAGAAATATATATATGTCACATCATGCATTTATGGAAGGTTTATGTGTTTGACTAGCAATACTCTTACACATTTTGGAAGTATTCCATATTTGGTTCAATGCATGTTGACTAGTATTTACTAGATGTGACATTGTGAAAGTGACTAGAACATGGTTTTTACTTTTGCTAGTTTTAGGAAAATGGTTTTAGAAAAACCTCTTTACTTGTTTTCCTATAAATAGTAGTCCATGGTTTTCTGATAAGTTGGTGATGAAAAGATGAAATAAAACACACACACATAGATAAGTAGGAAATCATGTAGATCACCCTTTCCATAATGATCATAATGCTTCTAACTTTCATCTTTGTTGTAAGCATATCATACTTCATGATCCACCAAGAAGGTCACAAGATCTTGAAGTCATCATTCATTGAAGCATTCCAACATATGAAGATTCAAGGGCACTTGACATCCTCAATAGTTGAAGACTTCTTATTCAAGGAGTTCATGTAGATTAGGCATGCATATCCATTAGACTTTTATCTCTTGGATCATCATTGTATCATAATAATATAGATTAGAAGGTTTATGTGTTTGTGCCATAAAACACAAGGTTTTTATGTTGGGCCACAAAACATAGCAGGAGTGGTTGTACCCTTGGTAAAGAACTCGACATCTAGCTTAGTGTCGGTAAAAGTGTAAGCGACGAACGGGAGTGGTTATACCCATGTAAAAGAACTCGACATCTAGCTTAGTGTCGGTAAAACTGTAAGCGACGAACGGGAGTGGTTGTACCCTTATAAAAGAACTCGACATCTAGCTTAGTGTCGGTAAAAGTGTAAGCGACGATTGTAAGGTTTTCTCCGCCGAAAAGGGAGGTTGTTGATCTAGTGAAGTAACTCTCGAGTTGGGTACTCGAGGAGTGGAGTAGGGCGGAGAGGAGATCCGTGACCGAACCACTATAAATCCTCGTGTTCAGTTTGCACTTTCCTTTTACTTATTGCCTTACTTTAATGTTTGCATTATGTGATTGTCTGTGTTGTGACTTGTTGATTGTACTTGTATGATAACATGTTTTAAGTGATGTTAGTCATAAACTACAAGTAACATCTTTTATATTAGAACAAGCTAAAAATGGACATTTGATACAACAAGTTTAAAGTTTTTAAACGGTAAACTATTCAACCCCATTTCTAGTTTTCCACAATTGGTATCAGAGCTTCGTAGCTCTTATTTTCAAAACAAATGGTTTTTAAAATGGAGCACGATCCATGTATCAAATTACCATTGAAGCGGAATATAATATGAAAAATGTTTCGTTAAGTATACTTAAAAATTTTGTGGTTAAATATTACTTTGTATACTAGCTTGAAGGTGTCCTTGAAAAATAAAAGAAAACTTTTCTTAAAAAGTTGTAAGTGTCAAATTATGTGGTTAGAGCTAATGTACGTAAAATACGGTTTTAAAAGAAGTGTTTGGGTTAACTATAAATTTAGTTGAAAAATCACCTTCGTAAATGTTTAGATAAGTCACATAAGAAGTAATAATGTTAAAATATGTGTATTATATGTTTACTAACAAATCTAGTAAGTCCTACACATTTTCGCTATGCGAAATACACGTTTTTAGCATTTTGTGACATTTTGTTACAGCAGACCCCGCGGATCCCATGGAACCCTCAGAAGGGTTCCTTGCCCTTTGGACGAAGGTTCCGTGGGCTGCACAGTATACAGTTTTTTTTTGTCAAACTTCAAAAATTCATAACAAATTAACCGTAAGTCCGTAGGAGTCGCGCCACCTATCATTTTAAAGGTAATTGAGTCTACTTTCTTTTAAAAATAATGTCATGGCCTAAATCTAATCTGAAGTCAAAAGAATAAACCAAATACTATAGTGTGTCCAAAATATCAAGTTTCGTTTTGACGTAGAAACTCAAACTTTTGAGTTAGGCAATATAAGTTAGTATCCTTTGAACATTGACATAATTTTCTTTGAAACTAAAGAATTTTGTGATATTCATATTGACAAAGGAAACTAATCAAGCTTGGCATACATTGTCATATTTAAACGCAAAGTGACGAAAAGTATATCTCTTTTTATGTTATGCTAAATGACTACTTGTTTTAGTTGTATGCATATATGATATTTGCTTATTGAAAGTTGTGATTGCATATTGTTTATTTGTGATTCATGAGTGTCAATCTTTTCATGATATTCATTTGCTTGTTTGTCGATTTCATGTTTATACACAATAGGATATTTGCTAGATTGTGTGTACTAAGTTGAAATTTTGTGTTTGTATTGCTTATTGTTTTAGTTACTCTTCCTTGCACATGTTATGTGATTATTTTGCATAAGTCACTTAGGAATGTGAATTAAGTAATAATAATTAAATAACTTGGAATATGGTCAAGCGTCTAAATAAGTCACTACATTTTTAAACTTGTAGTATTCTTGTAAAATGGTGTTTGGTATATATGTTTCTACAATGATGTTTAATGAATGTGTCGTGCTAGAAGATAGAAACTCATCCTTGATTGATCATATTAACTAACCATACCTTGTTTGGACGATAACACTGTGTTGTTATAAATTTTCAATGCTTAGCTTAATTTCCATTTATAGGAAGCTCATAATCCTCGGCTTGATCTATATGCTAACATGTGTTAGAATAAGTGTTTTTAGTTTTAATCTATCACATCTAATTGGGTGCATATGTTTCAAGTATTATTAGGATACTTGAACGGGTTTCGGGAGTCGATAAATGTCCTTTGTTAAGGAATGTTTGGCACAACTTGAAATTCGAACAATTTGGTAGTCAAACAATGTGTTTCATGGATATAAGTTCTTCTAGGATCTTTTGTTATCTTTGGACATTGTCGTGTACTAACGGATATGCAGGTAGACAACATTTGAGACGTTGTCAAATTTTCAAGTTTATGGATATTTCACTAAGTATAGTGAAATTCGCTAGCCCCCGGACAAAGTCTAACGGTTAGAGATTTTCTATATCCAAATTTTGCATTTCCTAATCAGTACTATATTTAAGTTTTGTTTTTAGGAGTTTTCAAAAAATTTGAAATTCGTCTCGAGGCTCGAAATAGTGGACTGCCTCATTTCTGGTGTCTGGCGGATCAGGCGGAACCTTCAAATGGGTTCCGCCAGTGCATTTTTTGGGAAACCCAGAAATAGCCCAACGGAACACACGGAACCCTCAAAAGGGTTTCGCCTGTGTGTTCGTAGGGATCCGCCAGTCCTGCAGTCTCCTTTTTAAATTTTCATTTAAATCCCTCACTCAAGATCACTCACCTTCATCACTAGGATTCTTCTCACTAATGTTCACTCATATTAGGATTAGGACATCTCACCTGCACCAATAAGAAAATCATCTACAATAATACTTTCCAAACTTCATAAGAATGATCGAAGATACCTTTCTCCATAGAGAAAGGAATCCGGAAACTTGTTCCTTGTAATCCTCGAGCCATTGAGTATTTGTGATCACTACACACACTCACAACATTCTTTCATCCTTAACTCATCCTTCAAGACGATAAGGATTTACATCGAGTCATAACTTACTATTAAGTTATAGATGTATTATCGAGTCTTGCTATCCTTTCATGCTATCCATTCTCAACTAAGTCAGATTGACAACTTAAGTATTTATTTCAAAATATTCAAATAATCTTGACTTACTATCGTAGTCATTAAAAGTCATATCCGAAAAATCAACACCCAAGTATTTTAACAATGTTTGTTAAAACACTCATCACAACTAAAACACTCATCATAGTACTCTCCCAATCAATAGGAACAAAAACAAATGTCAATAGGTTTTCATCCTTAAACATTTAGCAATTAAGTTCACTTGTTCTTTCACCATGATCTCATCACATTCACCTTGTGATATATCTCAGCCCATAAGCTTCACAAACATGAGCAAAACTTCAAGCACCTCGCCCGCTAGTTGTACCAACCAATAGATGAGAACAAATTAGGATTAATCCTTCTTCACTTTCTACATCTATGAAACTTAAGTACTTCCTTAGCACAACAAACCTCCACATCACCACATCCTTCTTTGGACACACTAAAGGAGCTACCACCTAGATAAACCAATCCACCATCCTTACATTCATTTGAATCCATTGAGTGCATTGCTTAAAAAGCCCCTTGTCTAAAAACTCGTTTAACAAACTCAACCATACTTTACCACCTATAGGATTAGAACCTTCACCATCAAATGAGCATGAAGCGCACATTTAATTACACTAGGTTTAAGTAGTTCCGCTTTCACAAGTTATCAAAGTATTAGTAATACTTTTAACTTCTGCACATGTTTCATTAAACTTCAAATCAACATTTTAACAACATATGTTAAAATGCAATATCAAAGCCAACCTCATATACCCTGAGCAACAATGACTCTTGAGGAGTATACATAAGAAACTCGAGTGAATTCCTCTAGTCATCATCTAGTGATTATAATCTTGAGACCAATTATATTTAGGATAGGACTATCCGATTCAAACACTTTGGCTTCATATCTTCATTTAGGAAAACATGATGTCTTGAAAGACATTATGCCTAAGAAATCATGCGTCAAGTTTTCATCATGATTAAAAGGATATTGTATATCCAATGCGTCATTCTCTCATTGAACATGAATGGTTGTGTTACATGAGATTTCATTATACCCCATTGGGTTAATGATCTTAAATCAACATCTGCAAGTTCTAGGATCTAGAGCCTCCTCATCATCCCGTCATTCTTATGTTTCATAAGCATGGTAACTTTATTCCACGTAATAATCTTACTTGTTGAAAGACACCATATGTGTCTATTTCCTTTTAAGCGTTCATCATAACCAAACCTTGCTCATAACCCAATTCAAACCTTATGCATATCCTACACATCTCTAGAGCATACACAATTAAGATCCTATAAAGTTAGTAACTTTATACACTTATTCCAAAGATCTCTATTGAGAATGTTTTTAACATATTCCATCATCACACACTAACACATCTCTTGGTCTTTGATGATCAAATCACCCTCATAACCTTTCACCACTCAAACCTTAAACCACCAATGTGAAATGAAAAACCGAGTTATCCTTTGTTCTACCAATATCGAGTAATCCACCACTTCCATACCCTCAAAGAAACCAAGAGTCAATATCATACACCTAGTTATCTTCACAAGAAGATTCCACCATGTAACCAAACAAGTGTGTCATCCCCACTACAACCTAACCCATTAAGGTTAAACCATCTCTCATGATACATAAACTTATATTCACCCTTGTGTCGCTCTTTGAAATAAAGGGCAATTATCATATCCATACACTCATTGTCATATTTGTGTATGTAGTCGAAAGTCAAGTAAATTTCATTATGAAATGCGTCTTTTCCACTTTCTAGCAAGTGAAGAACACAAAGAAGATATCCAAGCTTCAAGTGTTGTCAAGTCATCATCACCTCATTTCACACATTCACCTTCAGTCGTCAACCAACAAAACACCTCAAAACTCCATGATTCCCAATCATCCATTAATGATAATCCACATTCACAAAGAGTCTCCTAACGTCAATCCTCAAGATTAATCATCGTCGCCTCCATACCAATATTCTAATCCTTTCCACCTCCTTTGAGAAAACCACATGCCTCTTCATGCGATCATCTCGCATTGATAGAGAAGAGCTACATGACTTCAAGGATAAAGTTCTTTGTATGCTAATCAACATCCCTAAACACTTCAAAATCATTCAATTTCACAAAGCTCATCGCTTTCACTAAGCTCATCGCTTACATTAACCTACAACCTCCTAAACACTTCATCATAATTCCTTATACGATGCATTACACAATATGTTGGATGTCCACCTATTTAGGAGGAGAGAAATTCATTCACATATTTGTATTTTGTCAAATTGTATTCAAAGAACATCTATTCATGTTTCTTACACCCTAAAATACCAACACATAGGTACACTTCATTTAGTTAAAGTCGGTTCACAAAAATACAAGTGCTTCAAGCCTTTGACTTTTTCTCTTTTTAACATTTCAAGCCCTTTTCACCCCCAATACCTCATCAAGTGAAAAACACATCATATGTTCAACAAAGTTTTTCATCTCCACAACCAACAACCAATGGAGTCTAGGATTGTTCTCAAAACTAGGACTTCACAACTTCATTGTCTAGAACACCATCATAGGATCTCATCCTTTTTCTTCCTCGACACATATCATGCACGTCATTGTAAGTGCAAACGATATTTTAATCAAACTCTCATTCTTAACACGTTGGTTTAATCAACACTCTCGCATCTTATGATGTCATTTTCATCCTCATATAGGTGTTTTTAGTACTCTTTTCATGTGAACTCTTGTTCATAGGTGCTTATTGTTATCACTTCCTTTCAATTCCATTCAAGCATGCATTATGGCAAGATACATCATCTTTGGTAGATGATAAAGTCATATTCGTTGCTTATCCCTCTAGTTGTGAATTTTAGGATTGCATGAGTAGATATGTTCTATCCTTATCTTTCGATAAAGAATTTGCTATACACACGAGCTTTTAACTCTTTAAATAGTTATCTACGTATCACCACCACCTTCAATCAACTCTTTCACTAATCATCACCACCATGGATTAGCGTAAAACCTACTTCTATTCATCTTGTGATGTTGTCATATTTTCAATACTTTTTCTAAAGTATAATGAAAATCGTTAGCCCTCGTTCAAACTCTAACGTTACGTGTGTTTTTACTTGCCCTGTTATCTTTTCCCAACCAGATATGAGTTATATTTGTGTTTTTAAGAGTTTTCGAAAATTTTGAAAATTGTCTCGGCACTTTAAAAAGGGGACTGTGTTGTTTTCCAGGTCTGGAGGATCTGGCGGAACCTTCACGAGGGTTCCGCCAGTGCAATTTTCTGGAAACCCAGAAATGGCCCAGCGGATCAGACGGAACCCTCACAAGGGTTCCGCCCGTGTCATCGCAGGGTTCCGCCAGACCACCTGCAAATGTTTATTTTCTATTTTTCAAATTTTCAACTACCACACTTCTTCAAAACAATCTTTTAGGTGAGAAACTCATTCCTTGTTAGTTTACAACATCATTAGAAGCATCTCATCCTCATATCTTCTCTCTAGGAATTGTTTTGTAGGTTTCTATCATATTATATTCGCGTTTTTATTGTAATTCTTATTAGAAGAATACAACTTATTTTTCTTATGATTGTATTTCTTTCTACAAGAATGCACCTCATGAGATCTTTGATATCATGGGTCTCTACCTTGAGTCGCCTATATCATTTATATATATACATCTTATTTTTCTTTGAGATGAAATATATTGCATTAACTCTTT